>ML681971.1:25812745-25948458 GCA_007922195.1 Podocnemis expansa
ACTATGTTTGCAACTTTCATGTACTTGAACAGGAATCTTGTATGCAAAATGTGAAGACAGATTTTGACTATAAAGCCTTTATTTCAGGGAAAAAACCTCTGTGTACTGCAATTCTCTAGAGTAATTAGTTTTTCACCAATTTCATAATAAATTATCAAATTTGGGGGCTAATCCTGTGATACTGTTCTCACATGAACAGTCCTTATTTCATGAGAGCTGTTAGTAAAGTCCATGTAAGAAAGTATGAATAATAGCTGCCAGGCACAGTAGCAATGGGAGAAGAAGAGGCGCAGACAGCATCCTCCAATTCCATTATGCAGAGGCCTACATTCAGTGAAAGTCAGACTTACCTCATTGCATAAATGATGTATAAAAAGAAGGCAATTTGGCGACAGACATGTTAGTGCAAATTGAATTCTTCATCTAAGAGTGCTGTGACAGAGGCCTTTAAGATTCTTGGTAAAATCAGTTCACATAACTCAGTAAAAGATTCGAGAAAATGGTAGGAAGTGTTAACAGCTTTAAAAAAAAAAAATCACCAAAATGTGTTTTGATTGGTTAATTTTAATGGGATGAAGTTGCCAGCTCTCGTTGGACACAGTTTCTTCTGGGGTCACTCGAGGAGACACTGGGATAGTCAAAAAGTTGGACTGGAAGAAGCAAACTTCATCATCATCACAGCTGCATCCCTATTGTCTCCTGGGGCCTTACTCTCTCTCTTTCTCTCTCTAATGAATTTCCATTTATCAATTAAAACGTGAAATCACAGTAGCACCAAAGCTTACCTTTGTAATTGTTGCATTAATAGGGATAAAATGGAGTGCATCTATATACAGATCAAATGGCATCTTAATGATGTAGGATTTGGTAATAAAGGAGAAGAATTATATGGGATCCAAGCTGCATACAGAAAGACGGACTATTGAAGGCTGACTAACACGCACACACATGACTTTATACTAGATATTTACAATAAAATGATATACATTCTTAAAGTAAATTATCTATTAAAATTCCAGCCCAGGTCCATAACAGTGTCTGTACCGAGCCACTGGGTCGGTGGGCTCCAGCTGAAACACTGATGCCATCTATCAGCGGTACACTCACCAGCTGCCCCGGGCCACTTTCAACCTGCTGCCACCAGTTGACAAGTAAGCTTTTTAGTCACAAACATCTGTAAAATCAAGAATTTATAAACAACTAAACTATTACTAGCAAGCAGTACATAATGTCAGCAACTATAAATTAAAGACAAATTGTGATATTTTCAAAAGTATGCAAGCACATAGATGCGCAAGTACCACTGACTTCCACTTTTCAATCTTCCTCAAAAGACAGCAACATTTCCAAATCTGTAAAAACACTTGTGAATGAACAGCTTTTTACACACATTACATTGGTATGCTCATAACCACTTTATAAGAATATATGGCTAATTTTTAAAAACTGTACATTTATCAGAAATAGGTCTAGTTGGCTGAGCATGGGTTTAGAAGCCAAATGGAATCTGGCATGTTCTTAACATTAAATATGTGCTTAAATTCTATGCTGAATTGGTAACTGACTGACCTTTATTTTCTGGAAAGTAAAGAGAGTTGAAGGTGTTCAACACCTTGCAGGACCAAGCTCTTCAGGGGCTGGTTTAATATCATTAAACAATAAAGCAAACAGTTCAATCGATTAAAGAGCAAAGAAAGCTCCAATGGCGAATTCTGTCATGATCCATTTTGGTCTTGATGTAAAGCTTACAGAATTCAGTGATAGTCTTTCCAGTAACATCAATAAGATTTATAACCAGCAGTCCTGGGTCTCACTTCTGATTCGTATCTTATGCTCCAAAAAGCCTATGTTTTAGGGTTTCAATGGTCCAAAGGGGTCAGGAAGTCCACCCTCCACCCAAGTATTCTGGGTTGGTTTTTATTGTCTCCTCCTTCTGAGGCATCAGAGGTGGCCACAACTGGAGATGGGGTATCGGATGGGGGTGAGAGGGGGCCTTGGGCTCCAAGGTGGTACCAATCATTCTTTCTCTCAGGTACTTGGCTGGCTGGTGGTAATTCACATGCTCTTATTTACTGCCCTATGTCAGGTCAGGAAGGAATTTTCCCCCATCTGAGATTGGCAGTGACCCTGATGGTTAGTTCCCTTGTGTGGGTGCAGATCACTTGCTAGGTTTAACTTAGTATCTCTCAATGAAGCATTTTGCTGCCACTGCAGGGACCTCAAGCATTGGTTCACCTCTGTCTGTCCTATTCTTTGCCCATAGCACATAATAGATTATTCTGATATGAGCTGTAATATTTTGGCTTAATTTCAGCTATTGAGCCTAGCATGTGGCATCGATGTCCTGTGATAGACAGGAAGATTGCTAGCACCTTCTGGCCTTAAACTCTGACTCAGATCTGGCATTTAAACTAGCCAAAAAATCGCCTCCTTTCCAAAATCACACGTAAACACTTCTTCCTCCAAAATATTGAAAACTGGGGAAGCAGTTTTGACGCAGTTTCTTGTGAACTGAATTATGATAGCAGAATGTCAAGACAACAATTCAGATTCTTAGTTGGTTTTCTTCAGTATTTTACAGAAATGGCCTACTTCTCAGTGTATTATATTATTTTTATGTTACTAATTTTATAATTTACAGAACCTTTCTTCCAATATATTTTTGTTCTTTTAACTATCAAAAAAAACACATTACAACACAGCCAACTCTCTGGTGAATAATTTTTTGTCAGTTATCTCTTTCATTTGGCCAGTTTATTTGAAGATTTATGATTTGTTGACTTTCACAGTTTGAAAATTAATGCTAAATCAATACTTTGTATAAATTTATTATGGTTTTACTGCAAATTATTTTGCAGTACATTGTTTGGCTGAGGTTGTGCAAAATTGTGTTGTATATACATGAAAACATTAACCACGCTGAAGGCATAAAATCAGTTAACACCCTAATACAACTGCTTTAGAGAGCAAGTGCGTACCATTTTTATGTAGCATATGGGAAAACTGTGGAGCATGGGAGTTTTGAACATTAATTCTGCAGCTGTACTAAATCTACTGTGTCAGCCTCCATCTATGAGCAAACCAGATTTACAGAAGTAAATTTTCACTGCAGCACAGAACACTGACAATGGATAACTTGGTGAACTTGAAAAGAGAGATTACTTAAAAAGGAACAGACCAGCATCAGATGCATCTGTATAGTAATCATAGGCAAATAATTCTGTATGTAAAAAATCTGAACCATTTAATGTTCTGCCCAGATTTTTATCTTTCAACAACTGTTACAATTGTATTTAGAACAGTGTCAACTATGCAATGATAAATATATCAAGATCCAAACAATGAATGACAAAAATATTTCTGTACAATATAATTTCAGTATTTATCTTTTTCTTTGTCCATGTCTTTCATTGGATGTATCATAGACAGTCAGGTGGATATTAGAATGATTCTGGGTCAAGTCTGCAGACATAACTGATTTGTCTACTGTTTTTATGTTTTCCAGTACATTTAAAACATAGCACACTGTATACCCACTCGGAAAGAAACACACTCAGAAGCTTAAATGCTGCTAAGCTCTTATATCACATAAGTACATTTAATGTAATAGCATACTGAAAAAAAACAAAAAAAACAAAAACAAATGCCCCAGAGTCTATAATGTTAAACTGGCACCCCTTGTGCTGCCAACCCCACCCCAAATCTGCACAGAAGTCATTCTGCAGGCCTTCTGTGCCAAGAACACAAAAAGACATTATTAGATATGACCTAGGGTTGGTGGCCTCTGGACAACATGTATATTATCTAGCCCCTGACCTGGCAATGGCCAGTTTGTCAGCCTCTAATGCAGATTATCCCTGATCTTAATTTAGGCTATATCAGCATGAGGCTAATTTTGGCCAAAATAAAAAATGCCATTGCTGCTGGGGGACAGAGGGTAGATATGCGAGTGCTGTTTTGGAGATCCGTTAATGCATTTTGCATACACCAGCCAGTATATGGCCTACTGATATTAAAATTCCATACAAAATAAAATGAAATAAATGTTGGTGCTTTGCCTATATCATTCTCCATTTCTTATTTTGTTGTTTTTCCCATCTCACTGTTGGTTTCTCCTTTTAGCCCACATTTATTGCGACTATTCTGTTTCTTGACATCTATTATATGAATTCCTGGTTCAAGAATATTTTTGGTTTTCCTGTCTTCAAATCCCAGTGTTAACCCTTGTCTGTCCTCACACCTAGTCACAATACTTAACACTTCCATATGCTCTGTCCTCACCTCTAACAACCCACTATCCAAGCTGCAAATGTAATTTTTTTTATTTAATACATTACAAATAGTAGTATGGGTCACTCATTACAGAGGCTAAATGCAAGAATTACTTACCTCTTACTCAGTGCCCAGATAGATCCAAATTTTTGTTCTTAACTCAATGTGCAATCTTGACTAAGCCTGCTAGGCCAAAGTTTAAAAATCTCAGTGCTTATATCCACATTCACATACCTTAAAAGAACCAATTTTCCAGAGGTGTCTAAGTATCCCAAATTAAGTTAACAGGTGATATAGGGCACTCAGGACCTCCCAAAACCAGAGCCACCTATTTCAATACCTAAAGTTCAGGCAACCAAGACTTACAATTTTTACTTTAACATTGTGGCAAGTTCCAAAGAGGCAGCCATGTTAGTCTAGTTCAGTAAACCAAACAAGGAGTCCCATGGCCCTTAAATACTACCAAATTTATTTATTGTATGAGCTTTTGTGGGAAAAAATCCCACTTTGTCAGAGTGTCTGACGAAGTGGGATTTTCTCCCATGAAAGGTCATGCAATCAATAAATTTCTCAGTCTAAGTGCCACGGGACTCCTTGTTGGTTTTACTTCAACATCTGTGTCTCTTTTGCCACATCTGTAAAATGAGACTATTAGTATCATTATGCTGAAGGATGGGTAGCTTCCAGCAAATGTGTCTGCTCAAGAGACAGTCAAAGACTTTATGAAACTGCTAACCATGCTAGCCACCTACAATTCAAGCTAAATGAGGGAACAATTAAATGACCTCTGTTTAGTGATTGCTGAAGCAATGGATGCTACCACCCAAAGACTAGACTGCAAACACAGAGACTGATAATAGATTTGGCTACAGCTGTCTAGGGAGACGCAGAAAGCAAAGGAAGGATGAAGCAAAATAAGACGACAACAAAGAAAGCATTTGTAGTTATGGTCCTGAGAGAAGACCAAGAGAGCTTTTTGGGCAGACACTGGTGGAAAGACAGGTTTGGAACTGTGAACAAGGAAATTGCTCCCTGTTTGATCTTGTTGTATACAGAGAAAAAAGACTTAGTGTAATTCTTTGTAAACAAACAGAATCAAGTCTCAAAAATATCTAATGAGATAGAACAAAACCACTGACCTAACTTTCTCATACAGGGGCTGTGCAAATTCATTAGTTAATGTATATTTAAATGTTCTGAAGAATGTGGATTCTATTGTTAATACAATTAAAACATGTAGTAGCTATGAAAAGACTTTTTTTTCCACATTGGAGCTTCTCTGCTTTCAAATACCAATATTACAAAAACAATTGAATTAAGAAATTCTAAGGATCCAACTCTTAGAGGTACCAAGAATCCTGAACAAATTAACGGGAGTAAAGGATGCTTAACACCATGCACAATCTAGCTCCCAAAAGCCACATTATTGGAAGGTTACTTTGGCATTGAGCCAAAAACCTGGATATGAAAAAGTATAGTACTCATACTTTTAAAAAATAACTTTTTTGACTGAGAGAAAACATTAGCAATTCCTTCTGTTTTGCTACAGAAAGTGGTCAAGGTCACTGTAGTCATTAACTTAAATTTGTGGTTTAATAATACAATAAAATAAGAATTCCACATGTTGCCTCAAAAAAGAAAAGACAGTCTGACTTTCCTGCATCTCCTAGCATCTGTGAAAAGTGAGTGCAGAATAATTAGTGAGTATGAAATGCTTCCAAGTCAAAAAATGTCCACTCACATTGGTGATAGCATTTTATATTTATCTTGCACAGTTGTGAATGGGTACATGAGATGCAAGACAGTTAAGTATTAGACCCATCATCTTCCCAGTGTTCCATTACCTAATAACCACTAAAAATAAATAAATGAAGGAACTCTGAATCAGATGTTGACAAGATTTTAGATTGCTGATATCAATGTCAATATTTTATTCATGAGTGTATTTTTTCTCATCTATAGCATTGTGATCACTATTTTTTCAAATTGCCTTTTGAGATATGCTTTTAAAGTAGAATCCAGAATATCATAAGGAACTTTGCCAGGATGCAGTGGAACAAGTGTAGAAAATTCTTTAGGTCTCCATATAACTCAAGCATTTGCAGTTTCTTCCTGAAACACATCCACCTTCTGCCATCTATCATCAGTCAGTGAGTCTATGAAATATAGCATACATACTCAAAACACACACACAAAAGGGTTTATTACTCATAACTATTCAAATCATGTACAGTACACTGGTCAGGTGTATTAAAATTGCTTCCAAGCTTCATCTTTACAGCATCTTTCTAAGAAGTGTTATTTATAAAAACCAAGATAAGTAGCCCTCTTGACTTCAGCTGGACTATTTCATGCGGTAATATACCAGTTGGTGTGAGTAAGAGTGGTAGCATCTGGCCCTGATGTGATGGAGACCCCAGACAAGCCTCCTGGATCCCCTGTCCACAGCCAGTCAGGTCTCTGCCACGGTGGAGTCTCCTCCCGTCCAGCACCTCGGGTCTCCACGCTCCGTGCAGCCAGCCCCCAACTCCAGGCTCAGAGGGTCAGATCCTTGCTCTGTCCGGTCTCCCTGGGAGGGGATTTCCTCCCCCCAGGAGGGTCCCAATCGTCCCAATCAGCAGCGACTCTCAGCCACTGTGGCAATCAGAGGGTTTATTAGCAAACCAGTTCATACAGCAGCAAGGACAGTTGGTATCAGCATCCTCAGAACAACTAGAAGTGAAACCCCCAGGGGATTAGGGCTACACCCCAGGGCAGGGTCCTGTCTCTTGGACCCCCATTTTCCCTCTTCTCCCTCTGGTCCTTTGTTCCCCTCCTAGCTCTGCCCACCTCTCCGCCCCCTGGTCCAACCAGTTGAATCCAGTGTGACCAGCGGGGGGGTCCCAGGTACAGGCTCCCTAAACACTACCCCCCTGCCCCCTAGTGGCTCTACCTCATATCACCCACCTGTGTCCCATCACCCAAATAGAAAAGATAGAGGATCAACACCCGTGTCTTCCCTGACTAATCTAGCAGAGGGTTCCCACTTCTCCACACCTACATTCAAGGTATAATCTGCATTAAAAAAAGAGACCTAGATATGAAGATAATAGGCACCTTGGATAGATGATTTAGTGAGACAACAACTTGGTGAGAGGGGGAAGCAGTATGTTTTAGTAAACTCGCCTTTAAGCTCTAGTGACTTGAGTTCAATTCTTGACTCCAGGCAGGACTAGATTAAGGCTCCTGGGGCCATCTACTTTTGTAGCCCCCCTGCCCCCCCCCCCGCAGTGGTGCCCAGCCTGGGGCAGGAGGAGCTGGTGCTCAGGCGTGCCAGCCCTGAGGCCCATCAGACCAAAAAGCTGTGTGAGGCAGGCCAGCTCTCAGTGCTGGAACCTGGCCAGTGCCGGGGGGACCCTGAGGTCCACAGATCAGCAGTCCCAGCTGGCACTGCAGGGGGGACCTGAAGCCTGTAGACTGGCTAGGCTCAGGTGTGGGGCAGGCACGTGCTCGATGCTTGGGGGTCAGGGCCTGCAGACTGGCCCACCCCACGTGAGACGTGGCTCAGACTGGCAATACTTGGGCCAGCTGCTGAAAGTGCTCTGGGCCCCCCCGGTCAGCTGTGGATTTATTTTTGAGGGGTGGTGTATGGTGGGGCCCAGGGTGGCAGCCCCTGAAGTCCCTTTGTTAATTTTTCCCCAACTCCAGGTCACAAGATGAAATGAATTCAGAGGCCTCATTCTGGTTTCCATTTATTTGTACGCATTAGAAAAATAACTGCAGTTTGATATAATTCAACTTGGGGAAATGTGCTGAATAGCTGTCTTGTCTACACTGTGCCTGACTCAGCAAAATGCTATTTGTTTTCAGGTCTGCAAGATTCAGAATCCTTCCTGCAAGCTGATGAAGGCCCTATATGCTCATTGAAGTAACTGAAATGGAGGATGTTCAGAAAATTGGCAACTGGTACTCTGCACATTGCAGAATAGGGCCCTCATCCTCCATCTTCCACAATAAATTTATTGTAAGATCCTTGGGGAATTTCCTAATACATCTTTAGGAGCAGTGTTAATTCTCACCTTTAGAAAAAAACACAGGCCTGCTACTGTTCCCATTAAAATGAGTGGAGAGTTTGCCATTGACTTCAAAGGAAACAATGGTCAATATAGTACAAGTTATAAAGTGCACATATTTTAGTAAAGTTCTGGAATGCACCGCCAGGATCCCTGAAATAACATAAAACATTTTATATCACCTCTCCATCTCAGGCTTCTCTGCTAGGAAACTGAAAAGCTGAGAGAGTTACATGATTGAAGAATATGAGTAAAGTTCCTTGCGATACCTTAGTTTTTACACAAAAGGTAGGCTAAAAAGGCTTTGATCCTGTGAACCATACATATGAGTAACTTTATACATAAATAAACCGACTGCCCCCAATAGGACTATTCACGTGCCTAAAGTGACTCTTATACAGTGGAACTTGTTGTCTAATACATTTTACATCCATTATTTTTGTCTTTAATATATAGTTTGGATAAAAAGAAAGAAAGATCACATACCTTTGCGCTTAAATTTGTAGGCTATTTTTAATACAATATAGGGCTTGCTTCTGCCATATCTATAAGCTTAGATGGATCTAGAGACTCAAAGGCAAATGTTTCTCAACAAACAAAGTTAAACATTATGAGACAAAGCTGTAATTTACTTCACTGATCACAACACTAAAATAGTCAAGAAGTTTCAGACATGAGTTTTCCCCACTAACATGACTGAAACCCCTACCGAAAAATCTTTGTCCAATCCCTTTGCTCAGTTTCCACAAAAGCCACTTTATAGATGTATTATTCAATTTCAAGGCTTATCTTTTTCTAGTATTATGTGCAGGATTCATGCTAAGAAAGCAAAGTCCCCTCTGATGTTAGTGGGAACTTGACTTAACTGTATAGGATTGGGCTTTTAGCATCCTATTAAATACTCTTGACTCACTCCTTCCTCAAGTTAATCAAAGCATTTGTACTGACTTCAGTGGGAACACCATCTTGTCCTGTACCTACTGGTAAGCTTCTTCTAACCCTGCCCTGTTCAGTTATCCATCATAGTCACATCCATTACTAGCAATCTTGTGCAGCAGAACACTTCAGTTCCTCACAAACAAAAGAGACATGTTAATGCTATATCTTGCTACATAACAGCCCTAATCTTTATTGATTTGTAGTATACTTGCAATAAATAGCTTATGAGTTTTACTTAAAGCACTCAATTTTGTTTAAGGCATTAGTCAATCTCAGTAGTCATTGACTGGCTTACATGGTGTATTACAAAACCAGGATGGTTACATTAATTTAAACAATTTAATAATTGATGTTTAAATTATGAGTAATATTTGTGGTTAATTTATTTAGCTGGGTTCACTCAACTAATGCCTGCTTTTCAGTGTTATCTTGTTTCTCCTTTGCTGCAAATTTCAATCCCACGTCATGCAGTAAAAGACAGTTGCTTACCAGTAACTGTCATTCTTTGAGATGAGTTGCTCATGTCCATTCATGCTGTAGGTTGTGTGCACGTGCACATACATGGTCACTGGAAACTTCTTCCCAAAGCAGCAGCAGCCATAGGGATAGTTCCGGTGTCCCCTGGAGTCCCACACACATGCCATGGTACATCATGCTTGGCCAGAGTTGAGCCCATTCAGTCCTTTCTTTCCGTTAACTCTGAAAGAGGGGAAGGCGGGTGGATTTCGAATGGACATGAGCAACTCATCTTGAAGAACAACAGTTACAGATAAGCAACCATCTTTTCTTCATCAAGAGCTTGCTCAAGTCCAATTCATACTGTAGGTGATTCACAAGCTTTACCTGGGATGGTGGACAGAGTTAACTTCTGGTAGACTACAGCACTGTCCTTCTGTAAAGCACATCATTTCTCGCCTGCTGAAGGATGGCATAATGGAATGTGAATGTATGTATGGACAACCACATTGCAGTTTTGCAAATGTCTGTGATGGGAAGGCGAGCTAGAAAGACTGTGGAGGAAGCCTGAGCTCTCATGGAACATGCTGTTACTGGGCCTGGTAAGGGGATTATAGCTTTCTCCTAGCACAGCCTAATGCAGTCTGAAATCCATGATGAAATACATTGAGTAGAGACTGGAAGTCCTTTCATCCGATCAGGTAATGTAATAAAAAAGTTGAGTAGGTTTGTCCCTCCACCAAATCTATTTGTGTTAGAATGTTTGTGGGAACACTGATGCTAGCCATATTTACAGTGGTCTCACTTTCAGGCGCACTAACCACTCCTCATAGTTGCATGCTGCCATATGCCCCAGTAGTTTCAGGCATTGCCTGGCTGCAGTGATTTGGTTTTGCCAGAGCTTGTGTATGATGCTCTTTAAGGCTGTAACACAAGACAAGGGGAGAAAGGCCCTGGCCCATTGAGAGAGTCTAGAGTTGCTCCTATAAAGTCTATTCGTTGAACCAGGGTCAGCTTGGATTTTTGCACGTTTACCAGCAATCATACCTTTTTGCAGGTGTGCAAAACTGTGGCAATGCTGGATCTGAGCTGTTCTTTGAATCTGCCCTTGACTAGCCAGTTGTCTAAATATGGAAAAATATGGATACCCTTGCATCGTAGGTGGGCTGCCACTATGGTGATGCATTTTCTAAAAACCCCTGCAGCTGAGGACAGGCCAAAGGGGAGGGCAGTGAACTGGTAATGATTGTTTGCTACCATAAAGCAAAGGAATTGCCTGTGGGTTGGGAAGACAGAGATATGGAAATAGATGTCCTTTAAGTCGAGGGTGGCAAACCAATCCCCCAGATCCAAGGAGTGAATAATGGAGGCCAGCGAAGCCATTCTGAACCTTCTTCTGAGAATGTATTTGTTGAGAGCGTGGAGATCCAGAATAGGTCTGAGCTCTCCGTTGGGTTTTGGGACCAGGAAATAATGAGAATAAAAACCCCTTCTTTCCTCTTGAGGTGGGACTAGGACCACCACCCCCAATGACAGGAGAGATTTGATCTCTCCAACAGGGTTTTTTCATGAGACAGGTCCCTGAAAAGGGAAGGGGTTGAAGGTGGGAGTAGCAAACAGAATTGGATGGAGTAACCCCAAAGGATGGTATTTAGGACCCAACAGTTCATGGTTATGTGATTCCCCTCCGGGAAAAAATGGGTTAAGCGTTTGAAGAAGGGTGGGGATGAATCTCAGGTAGAAATTGGTATGTTGCCTTTGACTGTAGCTTCAAAAAGCATGTCTTTTATTCGGACATCAGAATCAGCTTTGATGGTGTGAAGTCAAACCCGTGCCTGTGGAAGGGCAATGTCTACTGGATGTTCTAGGTCTCTCTCTTTGTCCGTAAGTAGCATATATCTCTGGGACTGTGACCTGAATTGAGACCATGGAGCTGATGGAACTGGCCGGAAAGGACAGCAGTTCGGGGGGGGGTATAGACCCCTAACAATCTAAGAGTAGTTCTGGAATTCTTTAGGCTGTGAAACTTTTCGTTGGTGTTTGCAAAAAAAAGAGATGGAACTTCAAATGGTAAATCCTGGATCACCTGTTGGACATCTTGCGACAACCCTGAGTCTTGTAACCATGAACAACGGCGCATGGATATTGCTGAAGCTATCAATCTTCCTGAGGCATCAGCTGAGTCATATGCTGTTTGTAGGGCTGTCCTAGCCACCACTAATCCTTCCTCCAAGATGGTCAGGAAGTCGTTTATTTGGTCCTGCAGCAGTTCTCTGAAATAGTGGAGAGAGTCCCACAGATCGTAATTATATATACCCAACAGGGCCTGATGGTTTGCAATACAGAAATGTAAGCTGGCAGTTGAATAAATTTTCCTTCCAAAGGTATCTAGCTTCTTGTGATCTTTGTTTTTTTTGGAGTGGATCCCGGGTGTCCTTGTCTTTCTGGTTAGTTGCTTCGACAGCCAAAGTGCCCAGTGTAATGTAGTTAAAAAGGTAATCAAAGTCCTTTGCTAGCACATAGTATCTTTTTTTGGCAGAGCTGGCAATTGGGGGAATGGATGATGGTGTTTGCCACAGGAATTGTACAATTTTAAGCATGCCTTCATGACAGGGAGGACAACCCTGGAAGGTGCTGCTGTAGATAAGACATTGAAGAGGCTATCCATTCTTTATTTGAACTCTAGTGCTTCCATGCCCAGATTGCAAGCTACTCTTTTTAAGAAGTCCCGGTAAGTGTTAAAATCATATAGGGGAACCAAGTCTTCATGCCTAATCAGCTCGCCAAAAGACAAGGAAGACGACTGACCAAGCAGTAAAGGTCTATCAGTCTCCCTTAAAGGGCAGGGAGGGTCCCTCGACTTGCCCTCTTGTAGGTCAGAATCCTGAGTTTCAGGGATGAGTTTCCTCCAGAGCTGGAAGCACTGACTGTGTTCCTGCTGAGTGGCCAGGTTATGGAGCAATGCCCATGTTAAAAGGCCATGGGCCTCAATAAGGCCACTGGGGAGGCCACTGGCCCTCCAGCCAGGCTGGCATCTGCAGCAAGCTCACACCATGGCCCTTTGTAGTTTGTTTGGGTCTTGTTCTGTGATCAGAGGGCAGGGAACCCTGAAGATCATCTAAATAATCAGACCTGCTCCAATGTGTCCAAAAGTTTAAGTCTGAGAATGAGCTATCCCTAGAGAAAGAGGAGGAAAAAAATCTACCATAGATGCCTATTGCAGGAATGCTTATGAGACTGGTGGTCTGAACTGGAGGATGAACGGTGCCATGGTGCCAAAGATTTTCTAGTCCTTTTCTGGGGAGCTGAAAGCCTTTTGGGGATCCTGGTTGCGTTGCCTCTTCCGGGAGACAGACTCGTCGGCACCAGCAGTGCTGGGCGACATTCAGACTGTTCTGGTGTGAGGCTCTTGGAGACTGATCCTTGACTCATGCCCCTGCTCTTGGAACTGGTGGTACCAGAGGAACAGTCTCTGTAGTGCCGTGGTACTGCGGCGTCTGATGCTTGGAATTTTGCAGATACTGCTTAGAGCCAAGCTCTACAGAGTGGGATGTTGACTTTGTCTTTGATGCTTGCGGGAAATTTGTGAGCCAGCAAGGTGGACGCAGCATTGGTTTTCCCCCATGCACCAAGGCTTTGACAATGCTGGCTGGAGGCGAAGACATGGTCATAAGTGTAAGCGACCTTACAGCCTGAAAAGCCTCTGGTGTCAATGGTGCCAGTAAGCATAGAATAGTTGCCTGGCCTTGGGAGATGGAGCTCGATCCCTGTGCATCCACTATGGGGGAGTTGCCACGTCCATGATGGTGCTTTTTTAGCTTTCCTGGAGAGGCACTGCAATGTCTAGGGCTGTATACCCCTGTAGGCAATGACATGGGTGTTGGAGTCAGTGCTGATTGTGTGCTGTGCACCAATGAAGAGCTCAGTCCTGGTGCTGGTATCGAAACCAGTGAAGGGCTAAGGCAGCCTCTATAGGGAGGGCTTTCAAACAAATCTTTCCTTTTGCATCTAAGGCTTAAAGTCTTTGTAAATCCTGCATTTTTCTTTTCAGTGAGATTCCCCCAACCATTTTAAAACAGTTTTTGTGGGGAACACTAAGTGGAAATCTTTTCTGCAAGCACAGCAGGGTTTAAATCCTGAGAATTTTGGCATTATGCCCTACAGCTTCAAAAATACAACTAACAACTAACTAGTAAAAACTAAGGACACTTAACAAGTACTTAACAGCTACTAATGTGAATAACGAAGAACCATCAGCAATGATATGGGATGGGCGAACTGCAGCGAGGTTTCCAGTAACTGTCAGAGGTGGAAAGAAGAAACTGAGCAGGCTCAGCTCTGGCAGTGCCTGATATACTGCAACATGTGCACAGCAATCCAGGGGTGCTGGAGCCAGCCCTATGGCTGCTGCTTTAGGAATGTTTCCAGTGACTGTGCACGAGCACATGCACACAACCTAAAGTATGAACGGATATGAGCAAGCTCTCGATGAAGAACGGGAAGGTTCATTCCCAGTTAAAAATAAATCAAAACAAAGAACTGTAACATTCCACAATTCTACATTTACAGTACATTCTGGCAACCACCAAACATTTTTAGAAGACCTCTGACCTCGCTTACCTCAAAAAAAAAAAAAAAAAAAAAAGTCATACAGATACACCACTCATGAGTTTTTTAAAATCTAAAATATTTTAGAATTGGGAAACTAGTGTCAGACCCAGAAAGACACCGTACAAACTCAATTGTCACTGATTTCAGTGGCAATTGAGGGACCTCAGCAGCACATATAATCAGATCCCAGGTACCGCCTTGTAATTCAGTGCCATTTTAAGATGAAAACTGAATAATAGCTGAGAGATACATTACATTTTTTAGTATAATTTATGCAACTGACAATCTTATTTGGCCACCAGCCTCACAAAACAATGTTCCTTTTTATATTATCTAAGGTTTATGAAAACTGGAATGAAAAGATACTCAGCAACCTTTCGCTGCAGTAACCAAAGGGCAAGTTGGCTCTGTCTTTCCACTGAAGCATATACTAAGGGATAGGGGAGATCATAGATGATCAGATTAAAAGAAACCGTCACCTAGGAGGATTGTTTTAAGATTACAAAGACTCCTTCAGTTATAACATTCAATAATCTGTCTCATCTAAATCCATGAAATTCTCATAAACAATAAATAAAATTCTCCTCTACATGAAAACTTGCTCCTATAACTAGTCCGGGTTTCATTATTTCGGATAGGATCACTTCTTCCCTCATGCCCCCACACATGCTCATTAATTCCCTTTAAAGAAAGGACATTTTAATACAACAACCCATTTATAAGACAGCTATTTAGCAAGAACTGGTATGGAAACAGCACCTCTTTTGAAAAGGGATGGATGGAACTTGCACAGAGGCTAGGCTGGAGAGAATTTCAGAGAGATTCAAAAAGACCAGAGACTACAGAATCCACTACCACAGAACAGCAGGTGCCTAGTATATGAAGAGCAATAGATTAAGGGAAAGTGTATTTATTTTTACAAATGAGCTCATCACCTGAAGACAACCCAGGTTTGTGCAAAGGTTTAGAACCAAAGCCTCCCCTTCTCCCAGCAGTAGACTCTGGCTGAACTGGAGGGCTGGGCCACTATCACTCATCTGACTTAACAATAGTGCTGAAACAGCTCTCCCTGCAGATGGCTATAGCATAGTGCAGGGAACAGGGAGCTAGGAAAGGTAACACAGTTTAAGTGAGGCAACTGGACCCACTCACTTGCCACTCCCATCTCATTCTAAGCTATTTATATGACTCTAATTATCTTAGTACCCAAGAGCTCCATATTATTTTATTATTAAAATATTATTTTATATATGGGAATGAGGGACACAGAGGCTATGAGAGTTGAACAAAACAACATCAAGACATCTGCAGTGAAGCAGGAATGGAAGGTGGGTTTTCCACTGCCTCCACTAGCACTCTTTTAACCACTGGACCAGCCTGCCTTTCTAGGGCGTAGCATGAAGCTGGGGAGGCTAATAGAGAAGAAAGATTTTTGATTAAAAGAAAGACGATGACACAGCAAAGTACCTCATAGGAAAGAAAAAAATTGATGGGGGGGGGGAATAAAAGGAATGAAAATACAAAACCAAAAACAAAAGAAATTAGAACTAAAGGAAATGCCTTGAAGACAGAGGAGAACTCAAAAGCGAAAAGCCTTAAAGAACCAATATTAGCAAGAAAAATAAGGAGAGAAGTGGTAAGGAGGAAAAGAAAGGATGAAGAGCAGGGAAAAAAAGTCAGCCAAGTATATCTCTGCATAACTCTAACAGGTTCAAGAGTGGTTTTTTTTCTTTCATTAATTTACAGAAAAACCCACCACCAAATTATAACGCCCAATGTAATACAAGTATTTGCCTTCCAATTTCACGAAACAGGTGCTATGTCTGTGTAAGAGGAAGGGGCCTGCAAGACCTATTTGTGGATGGGAGGTGAACATGGTAGCAAGAAGAGACCATCTGAAATAATGCAAAGATATTGGGAGGACCCTATTATAACCTTCACTCAACACTGGACATGCTTAAAACAACACTTAAGTTTATACTGAAAACACTGAAAGGAAGTAAGGACCAAAATGATAACATCATACAAAGGGAACATATAAGGCTCAGCACAAATAAATTGAAAGTCTTATTTTTTTGAAATCTGCTACATATATTTGAATTTAAAATATTTATGCTAGTATCAAAAACATTGCAAAATATTAAAAATCCTTTTTTTGTAAAGAAATGCAACAACAAAAGTGAATGGATAATTAGATTGAATTGAACAGTAAATTCAGTGGTTTCACTTTTGTTTGCTGTGTTTTCCTTTGATTTTCTGTACAAGAGACGGTTCAAAAGAGCTAGTCTTGGGACTCAGTTATTCAAGGTCATAAAAACACAAACTGTTAACTCCACAGCAAGACAGTTAAACTCTTTCAACCAAGCTTTTTTAAAAAAAGAAAAATTAATGAAACATAGTGATTTACTTTGCATCATTGCCACTATTAGAATTCACTGCAGGACCGATATCTGTAATTATTTTCAGGAAAAAGACGTAATTTATTAATTAATATTCAACCCACACTCCTGCTGATTTTGTGGGGACTTGGGGAATATGCAAGAAAATAAGTATTTATAAGAGAAGGAAAACATTTTCTTATGAAGTATGATGGATTTGTCTAGTGGCAACTCCCACTAATATTGCTAGGGGCTAAATTCTGCTTACACGTAAAGTTCTCAATCAGGTAATTCAAATCATTATATACATAACATTAGATCACCAGCTGGCATAAACTTGCTAATTTGTCTTGACTTTGAAGGAGAATTCATAACCTGAGGATCTGGCAATAAATATTTGTTATGGGATTTGCCATTACAGATCCACAGAAATCACAGAAGATACTACCTTAAAATGCAAACAAGGTAAAACACCCACATCATGATTAAGATATGATTACATACACACCTTACGAGTTTATGCAGTCATCTTAATTCAGTACTATATTTACTCAATTTACCCATTTTTCTAATTTATTCTTTTTAGTGCTTCTAAACTGTTATGCTCATAATTCTGCTAAATTTATTATATGCTGGACCAATTGTTCCACTTGTGGAAAAGGCTTCCTAATGCAGTTACAGACATCTATTAAACCAAACTTTTTTCCATAATACATTTAGAGACTTCATATTAAAACACAGAATTTAGTACATTGTCACACGACTTTAAAAAAAAAAGTAAACAGACTTCTGTTAAGGCAAGAAACAAACTTCATTGACCTAGCATGTATCAAATACACAATACATACTAAAGTTAATAGCCCTAATCCTCTTCAGCTTTGCAAAAGAAGATTTGGCTCAATATATATTTAATTATTTATTTTCTTAAAGTCTTCATCAGAAACACCTGGAAAATCTCTGCATAATAGTAACCCATTTGTAACCATTTTTCTTAGAAGCTACAAGGAAGATGCACTCAGATGACCAGGAAATTAATTAACTGCCCTTCTGCGAGGTGCAATAATAGCTTTAAATTAATTTTTTTCACCCTGTCAGGCTATATTCTTTTGTGTAAGTAGCCAGACTGGATAGGCCTCAGTTTTATTGACTCCTAAAGAGGTAAACAACAGAAATTTACTGAGTCTTCATATAACTTTCAAACAACCACAGTCTATGGGTTTTTCTAATGTATGTAACAATAACTAATGACAGATCAAGCTTTATCTGTTGATTTGTTTACATCTTTGTTCATTTGAAAAAATTCTTGATGACAAGGAGTCACAATAAAGAGAGCACTTAACTCTTTACTTTGTAAAGATTATTACAATGCCTGTCGGAACAGAGAAGGTATAATCATGTGACACTTACAGTGTGTGTTAGCTCAACCTGAGGTACTGGGAAAAATAGCTTCAGTAAAACATCCTTCAACCCAAATGGCAAGATGTCCTGGAAGCCAAGACAAACCTTTCCAGCTACCAAAACAAATTACATAAAAGGTAATTAGCCAATGTAATGTTTAAATAGTTTGATCCTTGATTTAAATTAGATTAGTCAGAGCGTTTGCTTGGCTTCTGAGCCCAAAACAGAAGTATATTATACTTTTACCTATCACATTTTTTTTTTTAGTGTAAGGAAAAATCATAGATGTTGAATGACAGAGAATACAGTAGATCAAATATAGTAAAATTAAGCAACATTTATAAGCCTTAGATCAGGGACGTCAAATATGCAGCCCGCAAACCTCTTCCAACAACCTCTTGACTGCGCTCCACGGGACCCCACACTCTCACTAGCAGAGAGAGTGAGAAAAAGAGAGTGGTCTTTCATACCCAGTGCTCCATGATGCCATGAGAGTGTCAGGTCTCATTTCATTGGAGAGCACTGGGTATGAGAGACAGCACTCCATAAGACCACAGCCTCTCCCTGAGACAGAGAGGTCTCACGTAGAACAGTCTTGCACATACACTGCTCCGTGATGCCATGAGTGTAGGCCCTAGTATTTCGACTTATGGTATGTATGGCCTGCTTGAAGTACATTTAAGTCAAAAGTGGCCTATCATAGTAAGTGAGTGTGACACCCATTCATTAGATATTAAAAATTATCTTATTTTATAACCACTCAGTAAGTTCTAGCTGCAGTGTGAAACCTTTAGATTTTGGGTAATATCTATTTTACACAGAAGGATTTATATGGAATTCTACAAACAGTGCAGTCAAATCTTGTCATACACAAGTTTTAGTCAGAATTAAGGCCTGGTCCAAGTACCATTAACTCTAAACATTTCACTAAACTGGATGATGTTTCAGCATTAAAAAAAAAAAAAAAAAAAAATCTCAATGTCAGTGAGAGCTTTGCTCGATAAGACCTATAGCTGCAGGATCAAGCTCTAGCAATGAAATCCTTGCCCACTACAATCAAGAGCAGAGTTTTGCCTTTGATGTAAATGGGGTTAGAATTTCACCCTGTACATCAGGAGTCTCAAGCTCAAATCACCACGAGGGCTGCATGGGGACTAGTATGTTAGCCTGAGAGCCGCAACACTGAAACCTTTTCATACAATGGTATTGCAAATATCGGTACCAATAGTGTTGCTGCGGGCTGCAGGAAACAGCTTTAGGGGCCACATGTGTCCCATGGTCCATGAATTTGAGACCCCTGCTGTACATTTATTAGTCTAAAATACAAAAAGTGACCAAAATTTTCAAGAGTAGCCACTGGATTCAGGTTCCTTAATTATGAGGACTTTGGACCAGTCTACAGACGTGCTGAGCACTGACACTTCACATTGAAATCAATAACAGCTATGGGTGCTCAGCAACTTTAAATAACAAGACAACTGAGAAGGCTTGCATGTAGAACCTAAAGAATCCATATTTGGAAGCCATCATTGAAAATCTGGGCTTCTTGACAGAATTTTAAACTCCTGAAAAACAAATTTACATGGAAAATTTTAAGTTTTGTGCAAGTCTTCTCGTGACATTTTCTTAGGAATGAAATGGAAGAAATCTGATGACTACTTAGAACCATTTACTCTGCTGCAGACTCTTACATGAAAGCAAGTTTAAACCACATTCAGCTGGCTGCCTTATCCACATATTTTAAAACATTTCCTCTGAATTTCACCAAAATGTATGCTATTTTTCTAATTTTAAGGAAGAACAGTTGTTCTACATATTCTTTTTTTTTTTTTTTAAATGCACATATTGCAGAAGTCCAGCATTTAGTAGAAGGATTATGAAAACAAAGATTAAGATTCTAGTCCTGGAGTGATTGGCAAAGGCAAACCCCTGAGGGGAGCACCATCAGGATGTAGACCATTTTATTCCAATATTTCTGGCTAGAATAGAGGCTTAAGTAAACTTTTGGAAACAAGCTGTGCTTTTCATGATATCTAAAATCTTGCCTATGATACACAAGATATTAAGTACCAAATATATGTTAAGAGATATATTCTACTCTTGATGCTCTTAAATAACAGCATGATCACAAACACATATCTTCCACTAAGCAGAGCCTTGGAGGCAGATCCGCAAGTGGCCTGCAAATACAAACATTGCTAAGTGGTATATTTTCATAATTTAATTCCTTATTTTCAATGCATTTAGCAATAAGCAACAATTCTTTTGCTAATTAAAGTTTGGGGGGTTTTTTTGTCAGAGAACAAGATTCTTGCCCAGTTCAGAATGTTAATGCTAAGCCACTTTATCTATATAGGCCCTTAGATACTCACAACAGCATGTGCATTCAGGAACATTGATCTACAAAATGAATATTACCAAGAATACTGAATAAATCTGGGAAGTTGACAAAGGAGGCCCTGGTTCAGTTATGTACTTAAGCACTTGCCTAACTTCAAGTACATGATTAGTTACACGATTAGTTCAATTGACTTCAGAAGGGCTACTCAAGTCTTTTAAGTACATTGATGAACTGGGGCCCTACTATGCAGTCTGCAAAGAGTTCAATATATTTTTGTGATTTTTTTTTTGTTTTTGTTTTTTAAATGGAACCCTTTAATTTCAGCAACAAGTTTCCAATCACTAAGACTTTGTATCTGTAAAGCAAAGAAAGTTCTCTACCTTTGATTATGCCTGCCAAGCCCTGGGATGTCAGCTGGTAAACCAACTTGCTGCAAGTGAACCCAGACCCTCTGGATATCAGCTGTAAGAAGATGATGACCATGAAACAAAAACACCTGAAAAGGAGAAGAAAAAAATAAAAATTAGAATTTTCACTACTATATATGAAATAAATCTGTTAATATCTTATGGATTCTAAAAAATGTTTCCTGGCTAGAAGTAAATTTTTTTTTCTTAAAAATCTTTTAAATATGTACTATAATCACAGAAAACTGCCTTGACTTTACTTTTTATGCTCATTATTTTGCAAACAAACTGCATACATTCAAAAAAGGTTTTATTTTTGTTTTCCAATAAAAATCTCAATTTTAATAATTTCTCCTTTTTATTAGGAATTGCAACATTTTTACCTTTTAAAGGGGTGATTAATTAGCTAACCAACCTAAACTTTAGTTATTTTTTTAAAAGGCCAAACAAACCAAAACAGGGGCCCAAGTCCCAGCTAAGCCTTTTACCCTGCTCTGGCAGTCTTAGAGTTGATGTAAATGTAATTTTGTTTCAGTAGGGCTGAAAAACAGGTGTTACGTGCTTTACTGAGTAGGGATGGATTTAAGCATGTGTTTAAAACTGAACACGTGCTTAAGTGCTTTGAATTAGACTCCCAGCCTTAATGAGAAACAATTTGTTTCAACATAGAGTGTGATTGCTGATGCTAACAAACACTGCAGCATGTGTTCTTCATATTACAAAGATGCAATACTTCTATTAATATTAAATGGAAATTCAGCTTGTAATTCAAGAGTATTGATACACACAAGTTTGGAGTAATACTCCTTTGAAGGAAACAAATGTTCTTGAAAAAGTAGTTTTCTTTTTAATAAAACCATATTTTGGTGATTATTTTTATCACAGTACAGATATTTAGTTGAAAGTAACATGAAGCATTGTTGTATGTACCTCTCTTACAGCTGGGTAATCACTGGCAGCCATTAATGAATCCTTCAATAGCATAAGAAGTGAAACACAGAAATTCTCCATCACTCTTCAATTCCAATCTTGCATGTACAACTCATCCCAAATCAATAACACTTCAGGAAAATCCAGTATACTCACAAATCCCTACATAAAATTATAAGATGTATTGTATTAAAAATATATTAGGCAATTTCTAAAACACCACCAAATCTTGCTCTTCCTATTCAACCTGGTACCTGCACAGTTTAAGTTACAGGTACCCAAAACCAAGATTCAAACTGTTGGCAGGGCAGCGTTTGATGGAAAAAGCAGTATTTGTCAAACATCCAGCACAGTGGGGCCCTGGTTCATGACTCGGGCTCTTAGATGCTAAGATAACAGACATGCAGGCACCCACACACCCGCCTGCAGGTGCAATCAGTGTCACTAAAAGGCGACTTGCTTCACTAGCTTTTTAAAGCTGGATCATCAACTTCTGTAAATGATCACAGCTCTACTGAAGTCAGAAATTGTACCCATTTATACAGAGTACTGTGCCCTCTAATTTCAAGTCAAAGTGGCTCATATCTTATTCCACGGACTCACTTGTGACTTTACCAATAACCAAAAAACATAAAATTTATTTCTTCAATATGCTTGATGTAGTTGTAACAAACCAAGATTTTGCTTTTTCAGTGTAAAGGTAAAATAAAAATACAAATATTTTAGGTAAACCACTGTTTAAAGCTGCCTCTAAATATATATTTATGTATATGGAGAACAAAACAAAAGGAGGAGCTTAATTTTTAAAGGAAATGTGATAAGATTTAGGTTCCAATCAGCAGTTAAAGTATAATCTGGTGGGCCCCAGACCCTCCTAAATTTCCAGACCCCCCCCACGCAGGTGCAGGCCCCCTTTACCCACCCCAGCTACTGCTTCCCATACACCTGCCCCACTCCCCAGCTAATGCCCCACCCACGCCTCGGTGGGCCTCTAAAAACAGAAAATGGAGCTGGAATGCTGCATTCCAGTGCCCAATATTTTTAAATGGCAGGCCCTGGAACACAGTGTTCCAGCTCCATTTTCTATTTTTAGGGGGCCCGGAACATTGACCGCCTAAAAATAGTGGGCCCCAGAACACCGTTCTGGCATGGTCCAGGTTACTTTAACCCCTGGATCCAATGTTTCCAAGACTACAGCAAATCTATTAATAGGAAGAAAACTATTTATAAAATATGGAGAATATTATTTTGCTTCCTTTTTTCTATTCCACTATTTCTCCATAGGGGAAAAACACAGTCATTTAGTAAGCTAAAATATTTTGTTTTTGTGAAACAAGAACAAACAGTGAGTCTGATTCTTTTCTCGCCAACATCAATTTATCTACCTAGTTTGACAGTCAATCTCGATTTACAACAGAGTAAGTGTCAGAAGAATCAATCTCTGTCTTTGTGTTTTAATTCATGCACATAAATTAGGATTTCTTACCTCACCCATCCACTTTCTGAGGAAAATGACTGGACTTGCGAACAGTTTCTTGGTCAGATGTTGATTCTGCTCAACTCTGCCTGTGGCTGTGTATAGTTCTTGAGCTTTCTCTCACTGTCAAACTATCAACTCCATTAGGAAATC
Source organism: Podocnemis expansa (assembly GCA_007922195.1). Taxonomy (NCBI): domain Eukaryota; kingdom Metazoa; phylum Chordata; order Testudines; family Podocnemididae; genus Podocnemis; species Podocnemis expansa. Next base: position 25,836,160 of record ML681971.1, read on the forward strand.
CTGAAAAAGATGAGAGCATATTAGATGAGATATATATTATAATATGGAAAAAATTAGAAACATTAAATCCAGAGATAAAACCATTTTGTATATTTCAAGATCATTTAATAATTTTATTACTCATATTTAAAAGTGCATCTTTATTTCATATACTTTTACTATAGTGAACATTTTAAACTTCTTCAAACAACATTAATGTAAAAGTGTCTATAAAAAAAAAACTGTCGATACAAAAAAAATCAATACACTGCAAAATTCTTTCCGACACACTGTTAAAGATGAGTGAAGAATTCATTGTCCTCTATCTCCAGAAGGCTCATTGTCCACTCAGCCATTGCAAAGATTTCTATCCATGATGGGAATAAGTTTTGATGTAGCAAGTGTAGGTACATAGCCAATTCATACGGATGTTCAGCTAAAAATTAAAATGTTGATTAGTTTATAGGAAAGAAAAATCTGTCCAAGCTGCCTGAGAATCCTTGGGCAATTACTTCCCCCAGCTTTAAGCCCCCCAACCTTTCAGGACTTGTATCCAGCCATTACCCTTTTGAACAGGGGATTTTTCAGATCTCACTTAAATGTCACTTTATTTATTTACCATATTTACCATGTAGTGTGTGAGGCTAAATAGAGCCTCTATAGGGAAAGCTGTCCAAACACAAAATAAGGGACAGTTCTTGCCCCAAACAGTTTACAATCTGAACAGAGAATTCAGACAAAGGGCAGGGAAATTCAATCTAATATAGAAACAGAGTGAACAACGTGGCAAAAAACGTGGCAAATACCATTTCAGTTTCATAATTTTGTTGATGTTGTTATTTAAATTAATCTATTAGGGTTATAGTAGGAGAGGACTAGCTAGATGGAAAGACAAAGGAAAAGATAGGAATGAAGACTGTAGGAGAGGGTGGACTAGATTGGAGCAAAGAGCCAGATAGCACAGAGGAAAGAATATTCAGAGTGAAAACTGCAGAAAGCAGTCCAATGACATCCATGTTTATCAGATCCTTCCTTGAACTGCTCTCTGTAGCTGCGCCAACTTCAATCTCTAGCTGGCTCCTCCTTGCAGTTCCTATCCCAAAGCCTATACGACCTTCAGAGAAAGGGGGTTATCAGATACTCCCCCTTGTGCGCCCGGAAGAGGAATCTCCCCTGAACACTCTTGGTTGGACTCACACCACTGTGATATTATCAAGCCTAACACTATCTATAACCAACTCTTAGTAAGCATTTATGATGTAATTAATGTGATGTTCCAGAATATAAGGTACAAGTCAGAAGAAAATTTGTGTCTAACATGAGGGACCTTTACCCTTGTAACAAGGCAAAACTGACACTTGTACTTTAAGCAAATAGGCATCTGCTTAACTCTAGGCAGTCTCATATACTTGCAATTACACACACACACACACACACACACACACACACACACACACACTGTGTGTGTTTAAATGTTTGAAGGATTGGAGCTTTCTAAATCAGATTTAACTCACTCTAAGTTGTGTAAAGAGCATTTAAACTAGATCAGAATCAGGTCCTAAGGAAAGTGATACAGGTCGACAGCAATCTTCTGTGTTTTAATTTAGTTACCTGTAGCCATTATTTGCTTAAATATCATTTGCAAAGGAAAGAGCCAAAATATTAGATAGGATTCAAACATGCCATTGAAAACAAAAGGAACATTTAAGGTTTTGCTGGCCTCAGAAATGATTTGTTAATTTGTGGCAAAAGAATGCATGCAGGGTGTCTTTCATATTTCTGTTGGGTGGAAGAAAAGAGATATATGTTAAATATTTTAATTAGGATGCTTTTAATAAATAAAATACAATTAAATACATTTATTTCAGGTCAGAAAGTACAAACTCTAACTATTAAAGAATTGGATTCATCTGTACTGATATTAACTTTTTGTGATATAAAACAGTTATACATAGGGGTTTAACATTAAAATGGCCATTGCTTTAGAGCCCTTTCAACAGCACTAGAATAAGGAAGCTGATCTTTGGAGAAAGCAGTGCCTGAATACGAGGCTGGAAGAAATCTTGACCAAACACAAGAATATGATAGATTAATTACAGGAGCTTTAGAAATGTCTAATTCAGTAGATTTCAACCTTGTTCCATTTTTGGACCCCTAAAAATTTTAAATAGAGGGGTGGACCCTTTTGGAAATTGTAGACACAGCCTGCATACCCCCAAGGGTCCATGGGTTTAAAGCCACTGAAATGGTTACAACAATCCTTTGTGGATCCCATAGATGTAGTCTGCAGACTATGGCTGAAAACTCCTGGTTCAATTAAGTGCATGACAAAGTCATCTGAGCTGTGCCTGAGTTGTCACTTAGTGGGATGGTAGTTTAACTTTTCTTTCATTGAGTCACAGAATATTTCTTTTCACAATAAATATTTGAAATTCATTCATATTTTCTTTCTTTATCCTCCTGTGCCCTCAGGTGCATAATGGGACATCAACCATTTATTTCAGTCACATGCTGGTCTGTTTGAGATTCTCAGTGTCATTGATAGATTTGGCTTCTTTCTCTATTGTTAGCCAAAGAGGTGACCTGTGGTGTTTGCAATGATATTCCGGGATTCAATAACCAATCAAAGGAGCAAAGTAGGAGACCATTCAAAAAATAATTCCCAGTTAAGGATGGGAGAAGTAAAAACCCAGGAGTCACCTGATAAGTATCAGCAAAAAGTGGTATAAGGATGGATAACTTATCTGTAAACATGTAACAATATGGCTGTATTGCGCCAATCAAATGAAATGTTTTCAATCACCACCACGTAGTGCAAATGTTCATTACAAAGTATACGCTCAAGACAAAGAACGTGAAAATATGGAATAAAAATAGTCACAGCATGCCAGGTTTACATCTTCTGACTCCCTTTCACAACGGCATTTTCAATGAAGCCTGAAATTGGTGATTGGGTAGCACTTCTAATTTTCAGTTCAGCAATTCAGTGTCCCACTGTTCATCCAAACTTCACTCTAGCTTCTCTCTCGAGAAGTCCAAGAAGGTGACATGCAGATTAATTTCCCTCATTACAAATAATTTTCAAAAGCCTGTTATGAATGGAGATGAACTGACATAAAAATACCTGGTACCTAAAAGGCATATAAAATGCTTAAGCTACACATCAGCACCCACACACAATGCAGACTAGTATAAATGCCAGTGAGTCATTTTAGTATATGCCCCTTTCACTGCAAATTCAACCCTCCTGGAAACGAAGGGGGGTGGAGAGGAAACAATACTACACAAAAGACCATATACTCAGATGGCATAATCAGACATACTTGTTAAAGCCAATGGAGGTATGTCAAATTACAGGACCTGAGGATCTAGCTGCTTTTCTCTAGGCTTTGCTAGATGCACCCACATTCCACTTAAGCCAATGAGAGATCCATGTGTATAATAAGGAACTAACTTCAGGTCTGAACGTGGAAATCGTGCTTTCATGAAATTACTAGATTTTTCCATAGGCCTCATCTTCAAAGATGTTAGTACTTTTTCAAATCAGTGTCCAATTTTCTGCACTGATTCTTCAATGAATACAGAGTCAAGTTCAAGAAAGTTAAAGCCCTCCATGACACTGGCCCTACCTTCCTGAGATAGTACCATTCGATCCATGACTATGATCTCTCACATCATCTGTGATCTGCGGAACAATTAAACTGAATCTACTGGGAGTGACTCATATACTACAAAGGTGGGCGTTAATGCAAACTTCAGAAAGAAACCTTTCCTACGTGTATTTCAAGATAATGTTAAGGTAGCATACTATTCCCAGAAGTTTGAAGAATGTTCTGGCTAATTTCGTGTGGAAGAACCAGATTACATTACTATATCTATAGTCCAAGAATTAGATGGGTGCAGTTGTAAACAAAAATGCAATATATTTGTTAACAGAGGAAGACAAATACTTAGGTTATTTTTTCAACCGTATCAACTTTTGTATCTGCTTTTAGAAGTTTATCAATCCAGATAAACTATCAAAGTGTCTTTGGAAGTAATTTTCCACTTAGTCTTTCACACACTGTTAACATACTATCATAATATAATGAGATTAGGGCATAGATCGACTCTCCTAGCATATCACTTTCTGAGCAGTTTAGAACATGTGGAAGTTTCTCAGGACCTATACACATCATCTTCTCTGTAACAAATATAAATAATAAATGACTAGTGAATTATAGCTACCTTGCAAAGGCCACTTTTTCAAAAAATAACCTATGGCAATAACACCAAGAACAAGAGAAAGGGATATTTAAAATACAATTGATTATTTTAAGAATCAAATATTTCAACTCTGCTTCAAAAGTGGAGAATAGTGGAGGGATGCAGACATAAGACTCACAAGTAGAACAGTTACTTACCCGTGCAGTAACTGTTGTCTTTCGAGATGCATTGGCCACATATCTATTCTACTTCATGTGTGCACATCCCCAGTACACTCAACCCAGAGACTTTTAGTCAGCAATACTCACTGGGACAACAGATGTATCTTAAGAGCCCTCATGCCTACAACCGAGGATGCACAAAGCCCTCTCTGTTCCTTTGCACCAGAATATTTGCAATATTAGACTCCAAAGTAGCACAGAAGGAGAGTAACTCATGTCACATATATGTGTATAATACATCTCAAAGAGCCAAAGCTCCTGTACAGATAACTAATGGTTTGTTCTTCATGGAGTGCTTGTTCTGTTGTTCACATATATTTATTCTGCTTTAGGTGATTACCAAGAATTCCCTAGTTGGTGGAAATTTGGAGTCTACTTAAAACAAAAACTGAAGAACAGGTTTTTCAAAGCCAGTGTCAGCTCTGGAAGCTTATGTGATGAAATAATATTCAGCAAATGTGTGAATAGACAACTGTGATTCACGAAGCCCTAAGCACCAGCTGCCAAAGGCGTAAGTGGATCTAGTGGAATTTTTCTACCTTGCATCAGGACATTTTGTATCTCTTCATCAGAGAGAGATTCCACTCTGAAGTCAGCCATTGAACCCCCAAGCTGCAAGGTGGAGACCATAAAGGCTGGGGTCACAATCCTGTGGCACTACACCATGTCTTGAAAGACTAGTAGGATTACAAGGGGCCAAAATGATCGCATCTGGAGGTTGAAATACCAGTGTTGCATCAGGTATGCTTGAACTATCAAAATCATTTTGATGTGTTGACTTCAGCTTCTTGATAATCTTAGGAATCAGCAGAAGTGGGAACAACATACAGAGAAGTTCTGATTCAGTGGGAAACAAATGTATCTGTGACAGAAACTGGACTCTGGCCCTGAAACAAAAGAAGAATTTTTTTCAGTTCTGTCTGGCTGTGAAGAGAGTGATACTAGAATGTCCCCATTCCTGGACTATTACTCACTCTCTGCTGTTTTTCAGTTATCCTTGGTGATCACATGCTAAGGCTCTGTGAGAACATTCCACACTCCAGAAAAGTAAGAGGCTTTGAGGGTGCAATGCCCTCAAGATGAAGAGGTTCCAAAGTTGTATGATCTCCTGACAGAGGAATGGACCTTGTTCCACCCTGTTTGTTGAAGTACAACATTGTGGTCATATTACCCATCATCATCCAGACCTGAACAGCTCCGTGTAGCTCGTCTCGCTCTTCTACAAACAGAAGTTGCTCCAATGAAAGGTATTCTCACCCACCTTGTCTCCAATCCTTTGTATCATCAAGCACTTAATGGCAGGGAGAAAAGATCTCCATGCTCAGTTTATGTTCAATAAATCCAAGAAGCTTATATGGAGGGTTAATTCTTTGATAAACCACAGAGAAACAGAGAAAGAGGAGCCTGAACTAAATATCTTGGATCAGAATTTGGAAGGCTTCAGAATCCAAACTTGAATTCAGATCTGGGCACGCACATATGGTCATATCTTTTTTTCAGGCTGAACCACAACCTGGATTCAAACATCTTGATACTTTGGCCTGGAGGCTTCAGCTGTGAATATGCTCTTTTTTATTTCGACCAATCTCCTAGCATCAAATTAAACAAATTTGCTTTTCCACTCACATAATGCTGATGTGAATTTATAGGGGAAGATAGGGGACTTGGGAATCAAGAGGACTGAGCCAGATCTTAAAACAAATTTTATGGGTCTTGCTTAGTCCTGTTTTGGTCCCCAACCTCGAAAGACAGTACAGTTATGGTAGCCTTAATTCTAACTAATGATGGGATTTTTATATATGGATATGATTTCGGACTTTAATAAAAATAAATAAGTGTGACTTGCTCTAAAGGCAATATTAACGGTTGAATCAATGTATTATTATTAGCTTTTTCAATTAGTTGGAAAACAGATCTTTTGTACATGGCTAAATTGAGGTCTTCACTTTCAACAGATTTTGGCCTTTTTTGAGCTAGTGACATCTGGTTAGCATTCCATCCCAGCAGAGGTGGATCTTGACACGAATCTCCCACTTATGAATGCAAAATTTAAAATAAATGATGTTCTAATCACAAAAAAATTACAAATTTCAGATGTCTATCAAACACATCTTTAGTTTAGATATTAATGTTGATTTAAAGGAACCTAGACTGTTATTCAATGAATACTGACAGAAACAAAGTTTTTTCTAAGCAAAAAACTGAAAGAATAAGCTACCTTCTTTCGTGCTTCATGAGTAGCCAATAGCAATTCCATCTTTGTTGCCATTATGCTGTAGGTATCATTAAGAAAATGCATCATTTCAGGAGCCAGTCTGTCAGAGTCATCATCTAGTGCATGGAATGCAAAAGAAATTGTTTCTTACCTGTAAGTAGTGTTCTTCGAGATGTGTTGCTCTTGTCCATTCCTCTCTAGGTGGGTGCACGTTGCATGCATGCGCGCACCACTGGAAACTTTTCCTCTAGCATCCCCAGGTCAGTTGTGGAGCCCTCTGGAGTCACGCCACTGCAGCATGCTATATAACAGGCGTAGCCAAACTGTGGCTCGGGAGCCATGTATGGCTCTTGAATGAAAAATTGTGGCTCCTGGAAGAATGTCAGCAAATCAGTTTAGGAAAGCAGCCCCAGCCTAGGAGTTCAGGAGGGGTCGGGACAGTGGGGAGAAGCACAACATTGTCAGGGATGGCGGAGACAAGTGTGGCATGGTAGGGATTTTAAATAACTCGCCACTAGCCTGCAGTCTTCTACATCGAGCAGCAGCTAGGTTTTTACTATATAGGCCTAATTTTCATGGTAACCTTAAGTAATTATCAGAATTTGACATTAGTAGGATTAATATTTGTCCTCTTTTTAGGATAAAATGAAAGCCTGCACTGAATTTTAAACTTGGTAATTTTGGAGTCAGTAAAAGTATATGGCTATATGTCTCGGTGCAGCTCTCAAAGGTTTAATAATCAACTTGTGTGGCTCTTGAGTTCCATAAATTTGGACACCTCTGCTATATAAGGAAATCCTCCAACTCCACCCTCTCAGTTCCTTCTTGCCGCATATCAGACAGAGGGGAAGGGAGTGGGTGCAGAATGGACATGAGCAACACATCTCAAAGAACACTACTTACAGGTAAGAAAACCATTTTGTCTTCTTTGAGTGATCACTCATGTGAATTCCACTCTAGGTGACACCCTTAGCCATATCTGAGGAGGAGAAGGAGGGCTTGGACTTCATTCATTTGCAGCATTAAGAACTCCTCTACCAACACCGGCATCACCTTGAGACTGCTCGACCAAGGCATAATACGACATGAAGGTGTGAATGGATGACCAGGTCGCTGCTTTGCAAATGTCCTGGATAGGGACAAATGCCAAGAATGCTGCTGAAGATGCTTTGGCATGCGCTGAGTGTGCTGTGATCCTAGAGGCTGGCACCCTACAACAGCTTACAGAACTTCTTAATACAGTCTTTAATCCAAGAGGCAGTACATTGGGAAAAGACCAGGTGGCTCTTAGACCTATCCGCTACTGCCACAAACAGCTGAGGCGACTTTCTGAAGTGTTTTGTTCTTTCAATATAAATCGCTGTGGCTCGACACACATCCCGCGAATGCACCCTGTGCTCCTGATCAGCGTGCGGCTTTTGATAGAAGACCAGCTAGCATATATCCTGGTTTGCATGAAAGCTGGATGCTACTTCAGGGAGGAAAGGCGGGTGATGACAGAGGCGAACCTTGTCTTTGACAAAGGCCGTGTAAGGAGGCTCTATCATTAGCACTCGAAGCTCTGAGACTCTCCTGGACAAAGTAACTGCCCTCAAGAAGGCAACTTCCCAAAGACAAGTAAACCAGGAAACAAGATGCCAATAGCTCCAATGGTGGACCCATAAGCCTAAAAAGTTCAAGATTAAGGTCCCATTGCAGTACTGGAGGGTGGGAAGGTGGGAAAATCCAGTCCAATATTTTGAGGAACCTCTTTACCAGATGTGACAAGAAGAGGGACTTGCGTCTCTTTCCTGAGAGAAAGGCAGAGATAGCTGCAAAGTGGACCTTCACTGACGAGGTGGCCAAACCCTGGTGTTTCAGATCAAAGAGGTAGTCCAGCACCAATGTTCCCCTTAAGGCCTAAACGGAGCTGAGCAACACAGGTTACTTGTTGCACCCCCCCCCACAGGCCTGCTCCTGCCCCCCCCCCGGTGGCCTGATCCTGCCCCCCCACCCGCTCTCCCTGCTACAGGGGAGTGGGGTGCCACAGACCACCAGGGCCACAAGCTCTGCTGTCTGCTCGGCCTCCTGACAGCTGGGGCAGAACAGCCAGCCCAGCCTAACCCCAACAGGCCACGCCTCCCCAGGGGGCGGAGGGTGCCGGCACTGAGCTCCTGCATGCAGGGTTGGGGCCCTGGAGCAGCCTGCTCCCAAACAGTTTGGGCCGCTTTGCCCCTGGCTCCCCCAGGCTATGAATCAGGCCCATTCAGGCGGGGGGGGGGGGGGACAGGGACAAAGCAGCCCAAACTCTTTGGGGGCAGGCCACTCCAGGGCCCCGACCGTGCACGCCAGAGCTCAGTGCCGGCCCCCTCCATCCCCTGAGGAGGCACAGCCAGCTGGGGGTAGGCTGGGCTGGTTGCTCCACCCTGCTGTGGTAAGGCTGGGCAGGCAGGTGGGTGGAGCAGCCTCCAGCCCTGACAGTCCATGCCCCCTCCCCCCATGAGTTGGAAGTAAGGAGGTGAGGGCGACCTTACCTGGCTGCCAGAGCAGTGTGCCCAGGCCCCCTGCCGCTCCTCCAGCTGCAGACGTGCAGAGTCCGGGCAGGGACTGCAGCTGCCAGCCATGCATTCCCTGCACCAAGCTGTGCAGCTTAGAGGGAACGTTGTCCAGCACCACCAAGATTGGCACTCGAGAGGGCGGGATGCCCTTGCCTTCCAACCACCAGGAGAAACGGCACCAGTTGGCCTAATTCTGGTCAATTGTTTTCTGCTGCTAAGCAGTACACCTCTGACCCCTTGTGAGCATAAGAGCTCTGAGGCACTCAACCACGGCTGTTCCAAGCTGTCAACTGCAGTCTCCTGAAGTCAGGACACCTCAGGGAGCCACCATCCTGAGTAATTAGGTCTCAAACCTGTGGGAGGGTTATTGGTTTGTCTGTTGCCAGGTGCATCAGCCTTGCAAACCAGTGGTGCCTGGGCCAAGCTGGTGCTATCAGGATCAATGCCGCCCTGTCTCACCTGGCCTTTACCAGCACCTTCTGCATAAGCAGTGTCGGTGGAAACGCATGGAACAGGTGATCTGTCCACGGGATCAAGAAGGCATCAGCCAACTACCCCAGCCTCCTGCCCTAGAGCGAGCAGAATCTTACACACTTCCTGTTCAGTTCTGACGTGAACAGGTCCACCCAGGGAAAGCCCTGCCATCGGAAGATGGAGTGTTGAATGTCTTCTCTGATCGATCATTTGTGTGTCAGGAAGGACCTGCTGAGGGAATCTGCCAAACTTTTTTGCTGACCTTGAACATAGGAAGCTACTGGATGGATCGCATGCATGATGCAGAACTCCCAGAGCTCGAGGGCTTCCTTGTGTTGAACCCTGGGTTCGCGATGTAACTGCGATGGACCAGCAACACCCACCAAGGAGACGGACACCAACTTCCAATAGAAAAAATTTTGTAATGGTCTCATAAAGGCATACAATGAAATAGCAACAAAAATGCCTATGTGGGGGGAGTAAACAGCTACACAGTGGAAAGGACTATGCAAGATACAAGTGGGATAATAAACAGCTATGTAGTAAAAGGACTATACAGGGTACAAACGAAAAATCACACTTATAAACAATGCATAAATTGGAAAAAGCTATACTTATAAACACTGCCTAAAGAAAAAAAAAGACTACACTTAAAAACAATGCATAAATGGTATTATAGAGAAAAGAAAAAAAAAGGAAAGAAACAAGATCAGGAGAGGTAGAATAACAGTATCAGTTTATAATACCTGTCCTAGCACCATAGTGGAACCCAAAGTGAGGAGGCAGACCAGCTGCAGCATCCCAGTACGTAATCATTCGGCAGGCAATTCGAGTACACCCAAAGGTCTCACAGATGGGAGCTCCCTGTCTCGGTCGGGGGATCAGTCTGACCGGTTTGTGATGTGCCCTTTAGCATTCGAGGGTGGGAGAACACTTGAGCCAACAGAGGCAGGGGCTTAAATAGTGTACTGCACAGCCAGAGTATAAAATAGCCAATTGGAAGTGAGATGCAGGTCAGGACCAATGATGTAACTGGGACCCCGGACAATGATCCCTCCTTCGTGGTGACGGGGGTGTGGAGAAACTGTTCAGGGGGATAGAAACTCATCCCCCCCCTTGATGACACAAGGTTAGGGAGGTAGAAACTCACACAGGAAATTGAGGTCCATCAGGGGAGATCGATACTTAACAATCCTCCTTGTGAGCTCCATAGTCTAGAGGGCTACGTTGTGGCGGCGGGGTGGCCATTATGTCTGCCACCTCCGTTGACACCTTGCATAGGTGAGAGGAGCAAGCACCACCTCGTCTGTTTATATAAAACATTGCTGCCATGTTGTCTACACGAACTGACACCACCTTTCCTGAGGTGGCTGCAAAAGGTCTGGCAGACGAGACGTACTGCTCGAAGCTCCCTGACATTGATACAGGAGCGCAGGTCCGTTTGGCTCCAGAGGCCTTGTGCTCTTAAGTGCCCCAAGTGGGCTCCCCAACCCTGGTCTGAGGCATCTGTGGTACGTGTGACAGAGGGCTGAGGGGAACAGAACGGGACCCTCACTCGAGACCAGCTTGGATCCCTCCAGCAATGCAGAGCTCCCAGAACTTCCGTGGGAACCATCACAACCTTGTCCATACTGTCTCTGCACGGGCAGTAAACAGATGCCAGTCATGCATGAAGAGGGCGCAGTCTTAACCTGGCGTGCTGTATGACACTTGTACTGGCAGCAAAATGACCCAGAAGTTTCAATATCCCCCGAACTGAGCACATCAGGTGCTCCTCCAGACACCGTAACATGTTCACTATTGCCTCAAACCCGGACAAGGGAAGAAGGACTTTGCTTTGTACCAAGTCCAGGAGCACCCCTATAAACTCTATTCTCTGATTGGGAATTAAGGTAGACTTCTGAGTGTTCACCACCAGGCCCAGATCGTTGAAAGTGTCTCGCATGAAGATGATGTGCTCCTGTACCTGGCTCTTGCTCCCGGCTTTGACTAGCCAGTTGTCGAGGTATGGATACACTTGAATGTCCCTGTGCCTCAGGAAGGCTGCAACCACTGCGAGGCATTTGGTGAACATCCTTGGGGCTGTTGAGAGGTCAAAGGGATGGACCGTAAACTGGAAGTGCCCACTGACCATGAACGTCAGGAACCTTCTGTGGTGCAGGGCGATGGATATATGAAAGTACGCATCCTTCATATTGATGGCAGTGTACCAATCCCCTGGATCCAGAGAGGGGATGATGATGGAAAGGGAGACCATCCGGAACTTTGACTTCTTTAGGAACCTGATTAGCTTTCTGAGGTCTAGGATGGGACAATGGCCTCCCTTTGCCTTTGGGATGAGGAAGTGTCGGAAATTGAAATTCTTACCCCTCTGCTGTTCTGGGACCTCTTCCGCTGCTTCTGTCTCCAGTAGGGAGATGACCTCCTGCTTGAGAAGTTGCTTGTGAGAGGGGCCCCTGACAAAGGGTTGAGTGCGGGAAATAGGGGTGGAAGAAAACTGGAGCGAATAGCCTCCCTTCACTATTTGGAGGACCCACTGATCCAAAGTAATTAGGGTCCAAGCCCGATAAAATGAGACAGGTGGTTGTAAAAATGGGGTGGCTGGGATCCAGGAAAGAGGCTGGTATGCTGACTTCAGGCGCACCCTCAAAAGTTCCTTTTCTGAGTTGCAGGCTGATGGGAGCGGTCTTGATTTTGCCCTTAAGAGTGGTTACTTTGCCTGCCCCCTGACCTCTCCTATGACTGTAATCCTGCCTTCTATGGCAAGATCTCTGAGGAGGCTGGGGCTTGAAACGCTTTTGCTGTGGGGCCAGGGTGTATAGCTCCAAAAGACTTAAAGATTGTCCTTGAGTCCTTTAGGCTTCACAATTTGGAGTCCGTTTGGGATGAGAAAAGGTCCTGGCCCCCAAAAGGTAAGTCTTGTATATTGGTCTGGACCTTTTGGGGGAGCCCAGAGGCCAGCAGCCAGGAGAAGCATCTCATAACCACACCGGAGGACATGGTGCAGGCTGCCACATCTGCCCCATTCAGTGCCGACTGAAAGAGGGCTCTGGACACTACTTTGTCCTCCTTGATCATTGCTGAGAGCTTGGACTTGGATTCCTGGCCTGGCTTGCCCTAGAATTTGTCCAGGACTGCCCGAGAGTTAAAAGCATGCCTACTCAGGATTGCTTGCTGGTTCGCGATCCTGAGTTGCAACCCCTCAGTGGCGTAGACCTTTCTTCCAAAGAAGTCCAGATGCTTAAACTCCTTGGATTTTGGAGTCGGGCACGGCTGGCCGTGTCTTTCCTTTTTGTTTGCTGCCGCCACGACCAGAGAACCCAGGGAGGGGTGAGTGTAAAAATACTTGAACCCTTTAGAGGGGAAAATGTACTTCTTCTCTGACCTCTTGGCTGTGGGAGGGACTGAGGCTGAGGTCTGCCATAAAGCCTTAGTCTTGTCACTGACTGTCTCAATGAGTGGTAAAGAGACCCATGCGGGGCCTTCTGGAATCAGAATATCCACCATTGGGTCCGCATCCTGGATCACCTCCTCTGCCTGTAGATTCATATTCCTGGCTACCCTGTGCAGGTGCTCCTGATGTGCTTTTGAATCATCAGGGACTGCTGCCGGGGCTGCTCCTGCCACTGCCTCATCCAGCGCAGATGACAATGAAAACCTGAGAGGAGTTGGTGACCCAGGGTCCTCGGCACTGATGGGGTTGCGCGGTGCTGCAGCGCTATCCCTGGTGCCATGATCACAGGAGCCTCCTGCGATGGACTACAAGTTGGAAACGCCAGACGCCTTTTGTTGTGCACTCACGGACTGCGATGGGCGGGTCCTTGAGCCTGATATTTGTGAGAAGGAGCAGCCTGAAAGGGGCCCCTGAGACTGGTGGAAAGCGCATGGTGTCCAGAAGGGCCACTGAGGGGCTCCCGGCCACTGCTGCTGCCAGTGGAACATGGGCACTGGATCTTTGCATTTTGAACAGGACTGATGTCCGTCCCATCTGGAACCCACTTTGTCTGCCTCCGATGAAAGGGAGGGAGAACGGCTGCTCTGCAGGGACCACGAGGGGCGCAGTGCTGGCAGGTGCTGGAGAATGGTGCCACAGGGATTTTGATCTGCACTGTGCCAGAGTCAAAAGCTGAGCTGGGTCCTTGGGTGGTGCCAAGTCTTGGTGCCTCGGGGACTTAGGTCTGGACAATGCTGGCTTGCCCACAGACTGCACTGGGGCTTTGGCCAGTGCCATACACCCTAGGTCCCCAACCAGGCGGCTCAGAGAGCAGTTTCCTCAATGAGGTCCCTCGCTGCCTCACACGTCTCAGCAGTAGACAGTAAATGTAAGTCCTTCTCTAGTATCTCCCTGGAGAGAGATTCCTGCAGTGCTGGGATTGACACACTCCTACTCAGAGGTGGAGCCACCTGCACCACTTCCGCTGTGCCCGGACCCAGGCAGCCCAGCATGGGTCCTGCCCCTTGTGATTGCTCTCTGAGCTTGGTTGAAGGAGCGTCCCTTCTTGGACCTCTTCTTCTTCTGTTGCACCAGCGAGTGAGAGTGGTGCCACTGACAGCTCCTGACAGCCGACTTTTGTGACAGCGATGGACGGTGCTGAAGCTCCTTTGAGGAGTTCTTGGGACGGTATGTGCAGAGGCGGGGGCGCTGTGCACCAATGCAGTGCTGGGGGTCTCCAGTGCCAGAGGGCAGAGAGCTTCCTCTATCACGTAAAGAAAGCTTAACTCTCTGGCTGTGCCCTTTCTGCGTGTGGGGACGGAAGCTCCTACAAATTTTACAACAATCCTGAAGATGAGCCTCTCCTAGGCACTTAAGATAAGAAGCATGCGGATCATCCAGGGGCATAGGCTTCTTGCAGGTTCCGCACAATTTGAAGCCCAGCATGACTAGGCCCGCAGCTGGGCCCAGAACCCAAGACAGCAGATGACTGTCTACTAACAACTACTAAATGAAACCGAACAACTCCAAACTCGAAGATAATAGCAGGGGAAAAAACTCTTGTGAACGAAAGAGTTCCAGCAGCTGCCACAGGTGGGAAGAAAGAACTGAGAGGGTAGGACTGGCGGAGCCCCTTATATAGCTTGCTGCACTGGTGAGACTCTGGGGGCACCACAACTGACCTGGGGATGCTAGGGGAAAAGTTTCCGGTGGTACATGCACACAGTGTGCACATACCTAGAGCGAAATTGACATGAGCAATCACTCGAAGAAGAATATAATTGCATTTGTAAGTTACTTTAAAATCAAGTCTTGATTCCTGCAAATCTTGCCAAGCAAAACACATAATTAAAACAGAAGGTTGGACTCAAAATGACTTGACTCTCCACTGCCTTTAACCTGCGTGAAAGCTTACAGCTGTGAAGAGAATGCTGATTAGGTACAAAATACAACCACTGGTGTAAGTGAGGGGAAAATTCTGGTTGGTTGGGTCGTAACCTGACTTTACACTCTTTCTATATTGTCAATGAATACATAAAGTTTGGGTATTGGAATCTCATGTGCAAAAGACATAAAAGCAAAACTAAAACAAGAGTAATACTACACTTCCCCAACCTTACGGTACCTACAAATGACTTTAAAGGCTAAATAAGAGATTGGAATTCCAATTAAGTGAAATTAATATTTATAAAGCATTTTAAAAGTGAATATTTTCAAGACTGTGTGACGAAGTAGAAATGTTTTTAATATTTTCTGAGTACTGTGTGTGTACCTCAGCTTCCCCATTGTGTCAGACTCCCAGAGGGCAGCTATGATTGCCATATGCCCATCTGGGCACAGAAAACAGTTGACACTCTGTATCCTGGCAGCTGGTGGCCAGGGCCCATCCTTTACAAGAAGTCAATGGAGACATGCTGAGGAATAAAGCTAGACAGCAAGACCAAGGGACCATTTGCCCGAGAAAGAAATAAAAAACAGAGGAGGGGCAGAAGGATATGATTGAAGCTGGGTGGCCAGAAGCAAGTCAGCTTCTTGTTTTGGGATTCAGGGAGACAGCCAAGGCTTCCTGATTTCCCCCTTTCCCCCACCCTCAAGATAGACTTTGCTGAATGTTCCTGCTTTCTGTGCTAACAATATCTGTTGTATGCTGTGTTCCCAATGACTGAAAAACCCTTCTGTTTTCCAATCTGGCTGAGATCACTCCTGATGGTAGAAGTGGGGTGCATGACCCCTTTTGGATGCATAATGCTTTCCTGGATGTCACTTCAAGCAGGAGCTTACAGTGTAAACAGGGTTGCTGAATGCTTGGAGGCCAGACCCAAGAAGCATTGAAGTCACGGAGGCTTGCTTGCCCTGGTAAGAGTGTGCCCTGATTATGCCCTGACATACTGCATCAGAGTACTGACTGACTTCATTCAGCGTCGTTCTAGAGCACCAGCTTGTGACTTAATGACAGAGAAAAGCCATTATCATACGTAAAGAGAATCGATGCTTAACTTTAACGCCACCAAAAACTGCTTAAGAATACTTATAAAATGTCATCTTCATATGCAAACCAATTTAATCAAGAGCTTACATTTCAAGTGTGAATCCTGTAGCTGTTTTATTTCTAATTTCTCATAAGAGATACTGTAACAATAAACATGACAACATTTTTCAGATTTCCTAACATAAAAAGTTAATTTGAAAACAGCAAAAAAATTCCTGTGATTAATCACAATTACTGCTAAACTACAATGGCTATGATACTGCAATATGTATTTCCATATTGTTTTTTCCTGAGTTATATCAGTTTTTTTTTTAAACACATAAAACAAAAGACAGGACAATAAGCAGCATAGACTCAGTCGTCCTACAAGATCTGCACTGTCTGATCCCCGCATCTGCACAGAATCCTGTTAACTTCAGCAAGTCTCCACACAGCAACAGAGGTCTGTCTGCAGAGAACTCACTGCAGGATAAGGGTCTATGGCAGTAAATAACTGCATATAGTGATGTCTTCGATTTCACACTGAGAAGATGAAAACATATGAATAAAATTGATGGACGGTACTAGGATGGACATTGAGCTGCTAGGTAGTCATCTAAGCATACTGATATTATGTGAATCATAATAATTCATACAATTATTACATTTCAAATTACACATCACTGGTTAGGGGTAAAGTTATTGTACAATTATAATGGGCTACTAGACTTTCCTGTACGACTCTTGTCTATCTTAACAGGGGACTGGAAAAACCAAGCAGGAAAGCCACACAATGACTAAGTATCCTTACAACAACTGCAGCAATTACAACCCAATGTTCTATTTCCAGGCTACAGCCTAAAGTTAGGCGTCTATTTTGGCAAGACTGGGATTCCAGACTAGAGAACAAAAGGGACACTCAGTGGTTAAAGGTGATTCCTGTGAGGAAGAATGTTCAAAACACTGAGCAGCTTTTAAAAGACAGACGCTCTCCAAGCAGCAGAGACTGAGAACTACTCTGTGGTTAAGGGAAGGGGTTGACTCTTAGGGTATGTCTACACCTAAAATCTTAGTTCGGACTTGGTTAATCTGAACTAAGTTCGAAAGTTAGCTTGAAACAAGCTTTTTTTTTTTTTTTTTAGTTCAGACTAACTTTTTAGTTCAAACTAGCTGCGTTTTTTTTAGTTAGAACTAAACAAGTGCAGTTAGTTTGAACTAAAGGTTAGTTTGAATGAAAAAACTGCACTTAGTTCGAACTAACTGCTAGTTTGAACTTATTTAGTTGAAACTAGCATGTCTACATTGTACTTGTTTGAGCTAAATATGCAAATAAGTTTGAACTAAGCAGTTAGTTCGGACTAACCAGCCGAACTAACTAGTTCGAATTAAGCTTTGCTAGGCAAAGCCAAGTGTAGACAGTGTTCAAATTAGTTCAAATTAAGGATCTTTAATTCAACCTAATTTGCTAGTGTAGACATAGCCTTAGAGTATAGTTCCAAAGGGGCAGCTGTGTTAGTGTAGTAAAACAAAAAAAGCAAGGAGTCTTGTGGCACTTAAAGACTAACAGATTTATTTATTGCATGAGCTTTTGTGGGAGAAAAATCCCACTAGAAACCTTGTAGCGCTTGTAAGAAGCTTAGGTCTCCCAGGAACCCCATCAGGAAAATGGATAGACATGAGGTAAGTGAGATGTGTACAGCCTGTTTTAAGAGTTTTTCTTCTTTGAAATGCTTTTGTTTTAAATGAATGATACTTTTCTTTAAAAAAAACACCTTCCTGGTCACTGGTATTATTGTCACAGGTCCAGGAGACCTGAGAGCAGAAGAATCATGTGATTTCACCCCACAGCACAGGACATCTTAAAGTATGAGAGGTGAGGCCAGAAGTGCAGTTAGCCAGATGACTGACAGTTATGCAAGAAAGATCTGCAATAAAAAAATGAGACAGCAGACCAAAGCCATCCTTTGTGCTAACTCCACCAACTTCAAAGGAATGGCATCAGTGATGAATTTGACCCTTCTAGCAAATCTGTATTTAGTTTGGTGCAAGACTGAGGAGGAGAAAGGAAACTTGCTTTAAGGTTGCATTTTGTCAGTGAAGATGGGGATAATGAAACTTACCTCCTTTTTCTTAGCTCTCAGAGCACTTGACAAAAAGCACTATGACAAAGCAAGGTATCAGATAGCAGCATTATTCATCCCTACAATTCCTAGAAGCTGGGCAAAGCAGGGATCAGGCATTTCTCAGCATAAACCATAGATGCCAAAGGACTGCTCTCTCTTAAATTCAGCTACCCATTCTCCAAAGCAGCCATTCTGCCAAACAGGAATCAGACTGCAGGGACATACTGGCCATTCCCCTTTCCCATAAGAATGCTCCATGCATTGGAAGATGTGTGGCATAAAGGCTGCTACAGTTATGCCTTTCCTCTCATTTTCAAGCAAAAGGAGAATCCTTCAGAGGTCAGATTTACTTGCTTTATAGCTGCTTTTGTTCAACCAAAATGATGCAAAAACAGCCAGTGCAGAAACCAGAACCTGACCCATCATTTCTGGGGTGCAATCACAGTCTTCTTTATTTGTAAAATAACAGATGGCTAGATTAGAGTCTCACAAATCTTTTATTTATTACATTTGCAGATAAAGATGCAGCCATTTGTACGATTTGAAGATAACTGCAGTTGTTTTTATCACTCAGCCTTTTTTCCACATATATGTGACATAGTATCCCTTAACTCACCAAGTCTGAGCTGACAGCTAATGTGTTCTGCAGCTTTTAAGCACTTGTTGCTTCAGCCAAATCCTTGTATCTTCTTCCCACTTCTTCAGATCTATTTCACTCAAGTTTGTGGAAGACTAGGTACAGAAGGTTTGGATTATCACAAGAACATAACATCTTTTATAAACAGTTCTTGTAATTTATGCTGCCAGGACCAAAACTGTTGATTATCACATTAAGGAAGGAAGTTTGAGTAGAGCAAATCTGCTAGTGAGCAGTGCCTTATGGCAGTCACTGCGAGAAAGGACTGGTGCCAGAGAACAGAGAGGGATGTCTTCACTTCCAAAAATTTCTTAGTCTTCAGTAAAATTATTTTGATTCAAACTTCCTCCTAAATATCTTTATCCCACAGAAAAGCTTACTTGAAGGAATCTCTTATTTATCAGAAGGAATATCCAGAGGTCACAATTAATTCTCAATACCTTTATGCTAGAGATTAAGTTCCAATGCTCTGCTTATACACCACACTTTATGCAAGTCTTACTCTGCCTTAGTTTCAAATTTTAAATTCCTGAGCTAGATAATCCCCACCAACAGAAAGAGACATAGAAGAGGAAAAGTAATGTAAGAAACTGATTTACTACAGAGGGATTTCCTGAAGCATCGTTCCAGATTGTGGTTTTTAACACCGGGGGGGGGGGGCAAAAACCTTGAATGAAACAAATGACCTCCAATTAGTAGAGACGTTTCCTGGATCCCAGGACACTCACACAAAAATCTGATACTTCCATGACTCCCAAGACTCTCTCTTCCTCTGACAGCACTGCACCTGAAGGAGCCATACTGCCATTACCTACTATTTACTTTTGTCTTCTAATCCTCAGTTAAAGGGTAAATGGTAAAGAGCTACAATGCTGACAAGAGCAATGGATCCAAAGCAACCCCATAAAATATTTCCTGCAAAAACAAAGGCAGGCGACTTCAAACATTAACTTCTTCTTTAGAGATAGCAAAAGCCTAATTTGAAAAACAAGTGATAAAGTACTTAGTTTTTAAATCTACTATGTTGGTTTCTGCCTTTTTTTTTTTTTTAAGGGATGTTGGAAAGTACAGTGAGGCTGCTATTTTTGTTGTTATTTTAAAAACAAACAAAAAACCCCCCAACCACCTTCATAATGAAGTGCTCTTATCAAAGGAAGATATATTTTTACTCTAATAAAAAGTTCACAGACCAAACTTGCTTCATGATAGTCGTAAGGTGGCGAAAAATTCCCAGATTTAAAAACATAGTACTGCTTTGGCAACTAAAGATTTGACTAGCTAATGAATGAAGCCTTAAGAAGGTTATAAAGGTACAAGACAAAATTTTGGGCATATCTTGCTTAGACTGCATTTTTGCCCAAGTAAGATTCTTGGGATTTTGTCTAGAACTCTGTATAGACCAGGACAGCAGTTCCACCCCCAATCTCCTTATGTTCAGTAATCAATGTCCACAGTGAAGAGCTAGATACTCCCATCCTCCCTTTCATACAAAAAGAAAAAAAAAAAAAAAAAAACCCGTCTAGTCTGCTACTACATTAATTTTGTCCTAAGAACAGTCTGTTCAAACAAAGGACTAGATCTTACAATTCTATCTCTGAAAAAGTCCCACATCAGTGACAGTTCTGCTGTGTTAGGAATACAGAACTGGTTCTCATAAGAGTTTGATACCTCACTAAATCTGGTCTTGAACCATAGTACCAAATAAGAAAACTCTAATATAAACACCTATTACCTTCTCAAATTTCCTGAGAAAAGGAAAAGAGATTGAAAGCCTATAAGAGATACAGGTAAAATATGTAAATGTTAACTTTGTTTCATATAATTTAAAATAAACTTAGAAGTATAATTTTATAATTGAGAGTAAAATAACCCACTTTACCATTACAACAACAACAGTTTTGTATATAATAATATTACGTTGCTGTAGGCTAGGTTGATTAAGATAATCATTAGAATATTTTTTAACAAAATGCTGGCCAAGACGACAGAAAATCATTTATCGCTGTTTAGGATTTCTTAACTGATGCTTCACAATACCTATTTTGTAAATAAAATTGATGCTATTCTGATTATTGGACTTTGTGGATTCAAAATTAAACAATGTACTTTGTTTGTATGTACATTTTCTTTATCATATCTGGTTCAGATGATTGCAGACTCTACAAGAATTCTGCTTTATAATTCAAAACACTCATTTCAAAACTGTTACTGCCAATGATTCTTAAGAGATGATGATAAAAAGGAGAAAGAAGAGGAGCAGAATAACTGAACACACCTTGGAACAACGTAATCTCTGTGAAGTGAAGGAACGTGTCGGTGTTTACTGACAAAGCATCTGACAAAGTGGGATTCGCTCCCATGAAAGCACATGTGATAAATAAATTTATTAGTCTTTAAAAGTGACACAGGACTCCTTGTTTGTTTTGCAAATAATGAAGTTATATTAAACAAACAGAAGCTGAAGCTGAATATCAAGGAATACATAAGAAAACAATACTATCAATCAGTTGTTTATTAAATTTTATTTCAGAGTTACAGTAGTGAGCAAGAATACAGGATGCCTTGTCCATGACATGAGTGCAACTAAAATTACAGAAAATAAACAACATTCTGTAAAACTAATCTTCTCCTTGCCTCACACATGTTAAGAACGTTTCTTTTACTGTTTGGGGTTTTGGGGGGAAGGTGGGTGGTCTTTGTTGTGGGTAAACACACTGTCTTTAGAAAATATATTGTGAGAAAACTGAGAGCTAATGTAAATAGTGGAGGCTTACATTCCGATGCAGGATTTTTGTCCTAACTTTAAAAGGAGAAAAATAATCTTTTTGATCATCTACATGAAATATTCATTCAAATATTTTCCTACTTGTATATTCAAAAACAACAGTAGTAGTCTGGACACTCCCTCTCCTCCATTAAGAAAAAAAGTCCATGTTAGCAAAATAATAAGAACAAGTGAAGATAAAAACATAGAAAGAATGTTTAAATTATTAATAGACACATATGTTGCAAACAAACATTTTACCTCATGCCATGGTCTTCCTGGTAATAGCGTTTCCTCTAGGCTAGAATTTAAGCAAGCTACATCCACTGTGTGATGATGGTTTCTACATAATCTTGTCCTTGCCCGTCCAGATGGTCCTCCAATTTCTTCCATTTCATGTAACACTTTCATCAGATTTCCTTAAGTGGTCTTGCCAGTTTTATACAGGACCTCTTAATATGATACTGAAAAACCTCTGTCAAGGAAAATCATTAACATGTATGTTACACTCTAGCTAGAAATATTATTTAAAAAATTGATTCATTCTCACTGATGACTTTTTAATCCATCATTCCAGCAGTCATTTATAACTTTTAGTTCTGCACTAAATTAAATATTTCAGTAATAACAGAAATTACAAAGAAGCTAGGAGCACAGTGCCCAATCCATACGAAATTTCCACTGCAGAGTCCCTACAACACCACTAACTTAGTCTTTTAAGTGCTACCAGACTCATTTGTTTTTCTGAGCTAGACTACCATTGCTACCCCTTTGGAACACAGCATATCCAGTACGATTTTATAAAGCATTTTTTCCAAATTCATGTTGAAGCACCTCTCCCCACCTCATCAACCTCCACTAAACTTCAACAGGAAATGGCCCAATAGTTTCCAGAAAACCTCAGGATTTTGGATAACCCCCCCCCCCCATTACAACCACACAAGGCCCTAAGCAACGTCTACATTGAAAGGTGCAATTTTCGAAAGTGCTGAGCACCCTAAACTCCATGGTATCTGTAAGCACTCAGCACTTTTGCAAATCAAGTCTTATGTGGCTAAATGATACATAAGGTACTCAACTAAAGAACATCTCATTCAGTTAAGACTATTAGCTAGTCCCTATCACTAAGCAAGGGTATATTAACGATAGAGGAAGACATGACCACCTCAGAGTGTTTTACACACACCCCTAGACCACACTGTCATTAGGACCAGCTCCAATGTCCTCCCCTCTCTCCTTCACGCACTTCTGCGGCCTCTCCCAGCGCAGGACCTAAGCGCTCTGCGCTCACCACCCCCGCCAGGGTGGCGCTGCAGCAGAGAGAGAAGCGAGAAGGCTGCGGATTTCTCCGCGCCAACGAAACCTCCTCGCTCAGGGCGAGGCCCTCGGCCTCCCGTCGGCACGGCTGTCAGTGAGGCGGGCGGGCGGGCGGCGGCTTTCGAGCCGACTCCTGACCCTCGTGTGCTCAGCCGCAGGCTAGCCGGGGGGGCTCCCCGCCGCGGCCCGGCTCACCGCCTCCCCCCGACCCCTACCGGCCCGCGTCGCCATGGCGACGAACGGCTCCGGGCCTTCCTCCTCCTCCCCGCCCTTGCCCAGCTCCTCCTCTTCCTCCCCCGCCTCAGCCATGGAGAATCCGGGCGGCCTCGGCGCCGCGTCCTAAGAGGTAAGTCGGCCCGGCCCGCCGTGCTGAGCTCCGGCCGCCCGCGGCCCGGCCCACCGGGGTTGTGCTCGCTAGCGCCTCCTCCCGGCCGGCGCGGACACGCAAAGGGGCGGCTGCCCCCCCCCCCCCGCTGGGGGACCGCAGAGGTAGCCCCGGCTCGTGCCACCCGCGCGCGCCGAGGGGGCGGGACGGGCGCCTCTGCCGGGAAGGGAGAGCGGCGCCGGGGGCTCGCGGTCTCTGCCCGCCGGCGCGGCAGGGAGGCCTTCTGAGGGGAAGGGTCAAGCCGGGGAGCCGTGTGGCTTTGGATCATCCCCGGCCGTTTCCGGACTTAGGCGCAGGGCGGCGGCTCAGATAATACACCTGGGAGCGGCCCATAAAAATCGGGCCCGAGTGGGAGGACCTTCCCTGGTGACAAAGTGAAATTAAAAGGAAAAGATGTTTGAATATCTTTTGGGCAGCCTTCAGAGAAGAGACCTGAGATCTCAGCAAAATACAAAAGAATTTTTATACAATAACATTAGGATGCCTATTAAATACTTATGAAATGGAAAAAATTCTCAGCGAGATGAATTCAGCCATGTTGCACAGCATGCGATTTATAGAATGATTTAATAATAAAAGTTCTCTAAACAGGTCAACAGTCATGGGCTGATTCTGCAAGGCCTTAGCCTTACTTGTAAGCGTAGAGCTCTGTTGCAACAATGGGTTAACTTGCACAAGCAAACAGTTTCCTGGTAGACCACTGAGTAAATCATCAGTTTTAGCAGCATAAATATTAAGGGTCAGATCCTGCAAACACACGCAAGAGTGTCCTTGTTCATATAAATGATCCCGTTGACTTCAACTCATTGCGTTCCTCTCATACACACAAAATATAGCATGTGTGTTTTTGCATCTTGCCTTGATCTGCGTGTCCTCTAGTTGTGCCAGTTACCTCACCGTGTCTCAGTTATTCTGACCACATTCCCGGATGGTGCCAAGACTTCCAGTTCCACCTGCTTGTTTCCCAGGCTCCTGGTTTTGTTTCAAATCTTAAGTCTTTGTTAATCATTGTATGTCTACAACAGCATATTTCTTCATACTTGCATAACTGAAAAATAGGTCACTGGATTTTGCTCAAAGTATCCTACATATCCAACCAAAAAAAATTTTTTTGGGAAAGTTGTAAGCAAGTGAAAAGGATTTATAATGAAGATCATATGGCAAGCTCAACTGTAAGGTTTGCTACCACACCAACACTGTAAAAGTACTTTGCACTGCTGTGCTGTCTTAACCAGTGGTCTCAAAACACTTTCCAAAGAATAAATGAAACATTACAACATTCCTGGAAAGCATATGAGGACTATTATCCGTTTGACAGATGGGGAGATTAGCAATTCATGTTACTTCTGTTTCTCAAAGGACACTGAGTAAATGACAGCAGTAGGTATAAAATCCAGGTCTATCAAACTATTGGCCCATTGTTTACTGTCACCCATTTTTCTTTGAATCTAGATTCTCAAGCAACCCCTACCTAGTCCCACACAGTTGCTTTTATGTCCTGCCTTCTCTTCCCTCCCATGATTACATGGCCTCTGCAAAGGCCCCATATGGTCCAGGCTCTTCCCATGGCCTTTTAAAAAGTGGACTAAGCTGGTTTCATTCCACTCCCCAGACAGGATAATCTTTTCTGATAATCCTATAATGGCACTCAGTTTTCAGTAGTCACTGGATTTTGATTAACCTTGTCTGTGTCCAAATACATGCCATTTTAAAGATGCTTACATTTGCAGTTCTCCTCCTTCACCTTTATTTTTTCTCTCTAATCTAATGATGGTTCCCAGCCTTTTTCCTGTAAGATTATATGTCATGTTAAAATCCTTGCTACACAAGTAAGTGTCTGTCTCCACTGATTCACCCTGGTGCTTTCTAGTCTTCAATGGAGCTTTGGCTGTTCCAGACAATAGGTGGGGCAGTCCATTGTGAGTTACAGCATACATTACTCAGTAAATCAGTGGATACTTTGAGTGACTCACACAGAGGCATCTCATTATGGTAGTGGTAGAGAGCCTAAAATGCACACCCCCAGAGTGAAAGAAACATGTATTCTGTACGGCTATCTGTGGTCTGGAATCACAGGTCTATGCACATAGATCATCAGGGAGGCCAAAAGACTGGTTATTTCATACAGACAATTCTCTTTTTCTAACTAAACGGAACATGGCTCCTTTAAACATGCCTTTTCCCTCCTTTTAGGAGACGTGGCAGTGCGACAAAAGAATCTGGACCTGAGAAAGATCAATTTAACACAATGCAATCTAATTGCAGTCATCTCCGCAATACCCCAGGAAGTGGTGATGTTTCCTTATCCCCTCAGAGTGCCCATGCAGCAAGGCCACCAGGGGAAGGCTCTTTCCGCCATAGTGGAGATGTTCATGTTCAGTTAAGCGCTGGACTGGGAGAAGCTGGGGAAAACCCCAGGTCCAGGCACATAACATCAACTTCCCAGGGTCCTTCACATGGCCACTCCCACAATGAAGCAAGGGGGCCAGAAGATTCTTTCTTAGATTCTGAGGAACACAGTGGCAGCTCCATCTCTGAGCTCAGATATCTCTTCCAATGGCTGCACAAAAGTCTTCCATACATCTTGATTCTGTGTGTTAAACTGACGATGCAGCATCTAATCGGTAGAGTATAACAGTATGATACAAGGGAACTAGCTCCTCCTTCCTGCATTAAATCCTGCTCATGAGAAAGCCTGAAGTACAATTTGATTTACCCTTTGCTTTATTTTAATTTGATTTCTTCACTGGAAAGAGAAATTTCCTAAAACAGATTTCAATCACTTTTCTGTTTTTTTCCTTCTGTTGGCATATACAATGTGCTTAATTATTTTAGCTTGATTGTCTGATCTGTTAAAATTGTATTATGTTATTGCAAGTACTTGTTAGAAGTGCATTTAATTTTCTCTTATTTTATTTTAATCCAGTTTCTTATTTTGATCCATATAACTGACCCATTTTTTCTAATAGGCATTTCTCTTGGAATTGGGCTGCTAACAACTTTTATGTATGCAAACAAAAGCATTGTAAATCAGGTTTTTCTAAGAGTAAGTATTGCCCATTGCGGTAAAGTTGAAGTGTTATATTTTACCATTTCTCAAAACTTTCATGCATCAGTTTTGGAGAAAAGTGTGAAATGATCTTACATTAATTTAGTAAATGGAACACACAAATATCATGGGATTTTTGAGATATAAATATTTTAGCTGTGAATAAAATTTTCACTTTTCTAAGTGTTGCTTTAGCATTTGTCAGAGAAGCATACTTTACAGATATAAAATATCAGTACTCTCTTTTTTCTGGACTTTGAATATTGAAGTGCCTGACAGTGCTTCTGCAGTTATGATACAGAAATTAGTCAGCATTTTAAAAACTGTTAAGACTACCATTTCATATGCGGAGGATCTGTTAATGGGGGCACAAGGGTTACTGAGAAGTCTGTTACTCAAAAAAGCAGTTGAGTCGAGGACAATAATGTTATATATTTATTTAAACACTCACACACACAAATACTCCATTGAAGAGATTTGTGTAAACACAATGAACCGATAGGTTTTTTGCCCATGCCCTGAAAGTAAAGTATCAGCATATTTTACTGGTGACTTTGTTCAGATGCAATCATTCTATTTTTATTACATTTGAAAAAAATTAACTTGAGATTTAAAAGAAGAAAAATAATAAACAAGTACTGAATTTTTAATGTGTATCTTTCAGGAAAGGTGCTCCAAGTTGCAATGTGCTTGGGTGCTGATGTTCCTAACCGGGTCATCTCTCCTTTTGTATTACACCTTCCGTTCTCAGTCACTTTATTACAGGTAATTAGAGGAACACTATGTCTTATTAGTCATTTAAAAGGAAATGTCATTTCTTGTGTACATCTCATCTGGTAATTTTTTTTTTTTTTAAGAGAACCAAGATGTTGGCTCCTCTTAAAATAACTAACTAAATAATAAGCCCAGTCCCAGAAAGCCTTACTACAGAACATGCAAATGAATAAGGGTTCTCAAGATTAGACCCTAGATTCAGAGGTTCACTGTATATAGGGGTTCTGGGGTTCACTGGCACTGATGTGTCATATGGAATCAACTTGAGTTTGATTCTCTGGCCTTTCACCACCTTGGTGTCAGCATACTAGAGATACAGTGTCATGGGACTCTGGCAGGTCAAATGTCTTAGTTTCTTCTGTCACTAGTTTTCAAGTCGCTAGTTGATTAAGGGACAACATGGAAAGAAGGAGAAATGGAGCAAGTACCTGCATGGCAGGATGAAGGTTATGATGCAGATGTTTAGTAAAGTAGATTCAAAATGGTGAGCTCTTCATGGACAACAAAATCTCTCTTCTTCCCACTCCTGGAAGAAAACATTATGCCATCTCAACATGTTTTTAATATGCCCTTTAAAACCAAACTGTTTGCCAATATCCACTCATGAGAATATATTCTTGTGACTTTTGATATTTCTTTTTGTAGCTTAATCTTTTTAAAACCTGCTGTGGATTTTTCAGACTTCTGGAAAGTACTTTGGACTGTGGGAATAACAGATTTTATTCTGAAATTCGTCTTCATGGGCTTTAAATGCTGTATTCTCTTGGTGCCTTCTTGTATGATATCTTTTAAATCCAAGGTAAGAAAATAATCTATACTTAGCTTTGTCATGAAGGTTGTTTTACAACACAACTGGTCAGTCACGAATTCCACATAGATGAACATTTTTCTTAATTAAAGCTCTGCACATAATTCATCAGTGATGCAGGGGAAGAAAGAAGCCTATGGATTTCACACTTTGCTCTGACATTTCTTCAATTGCATTTTGCTTATAATGAAGCACCGAAACCAAGATCCTGATACACAATGATCTCTGAATCTAGAAAGATCCCTAACTATGAGAATTCAAAATTATTTAAAATAAAAGTCATTAAACTTAGGAGTAAAATGTGTTCATAATGAAGTTAAGTGAGAAACTCTTTAAGTAAGTAAATTTATCAGATTATAGTAGCCTAAACTAGCTATCTTTTCATACCCAGGACTGATGCTTGTGGGACCCCACTAGATGTGCCCTCCCATTTTGAAAACAAACTCATCAACTATTTTTTAAATATGTTTTTTCAACTAGTGGTGCATCCATTTTCTAGTAATTTAATCTAGACTGCATTTCCCTTGTTTGCTTATGTATCATGTGAGACTGTCAGAAACCTTACTAAAATCAAGATATATCATGTTTACTATTTTCTCCCAACTACCAGGCCAGCAATTCTTTTGAAGAAATAAATTAGGTTGGTTTGGCATGACTTTTCTTGACAAATACAGTAAGAAATACTCATCGTGGATTGACTTCTAGGTGTTAAGAAATCAATTGCAAAACTGTTTTAAAAGGGAGCTTTTAACGAAACATGGAGAGGGTGATGGAGCTTTTAAAGAATGAAGAGTAACTTGTGGGAGTGGGCCATGGAGTTCCAATTTACACGTGATTATAAAAGAAAAGGCTTTATATTATCCCAATTTTTTTTTCAGTGTTATACACATAGAACCAATTTTTAACACTGGTAAGTAGGTAGGGAATCTGCAAAGGCATCCCTATGGTGATCCTATGTACCCCTCTTCTTTTCTGGCCTTCTCCTAAGCAGAACCTGCCAGCTGTGCAGTTATTCTATGTTACAGACAAGTATCAACAAAAGGACTTGCCAAAGATCAATTTTGTTTCATTTGTCTTGACACTCAACTCTTTAATCAGTGAAGTGAATTAACCCCTGATAAAATGTCGCTTTAATTCCTTTTTAAAAAAAATCATGATCTTGGTCCCATTTTAAAGAGTTTGATATAACTCTTACATGTGTGGGATTTTAATGAGACAAGCTTTCCAACAGCATTTCAGATCTGGTGAGACGCTACGTAAGGTATAACAAAGGAAAAATATTAGAAAGAAAGAGAGCAGATGTATAGAAAAGATGCGTTAACTTTAAATTATCCGAATTTTTAATTTTTTTTAAAAGCATTCCTCTTGTTGTTTTTCCCAGGGCCAGTGGTATATGCTATTAGAAGAATTCTGCCAGTATTACCGTACGTTCGTCCCGATACCAGTTTGGTTCCGTTATTTTATGGGCTATAGGGACCTGGAAAGGCTTGGGGTATTGCTGGCCCTATTCTACTTCATCCTAAAAGTATGTAAACTTGATCTTTCCTCTATATTTAGTGTATTGAAATGATACTGCATTTATTAATATAGAAGCGATGTAGATATACAGATGAATGCCTTTTGAAATATTCCCCTGAGTTTGAGCAGACTTGCTGGTTTAATACAGCCTTCCAAAATAAATATAAAGATTTGCTCGGCCAGGCACTAATAGTGTGAACACTGTCTTTAAAAGATCATTAAAAAACTAATGATGGTTCCCCAGTCCAAAATTGCTTGTCACAACTGCTTGTGTGAGTCAGAATTTTGTCTTAACTAGTTGTTAATGCCAAGATGGCGACACGTTTTGTATCCTTCAAGCTAAGACCCACTGGGTTGCTCTCGTTGGAGAATTCAAGTTCTGAAGTTCCCTTTAACCACAGTCAGCTCTAGGGCATTCTCAGGGTGGAAGGCCTCAGCCTCTAGAACCTGCTATTTATGGGAGGTCTACTGGATCCTGAGTTTCACAAGTTACGTGACATTTTCCCCGTAACAGACTAGGGAAGTACAACCTGAATGGAGCTACAATAAGATGGGTGAAAAACTGGTTAAATAACCACTCCCAGAGAGTAGTTAGCAATGATTCAGAGGCAGGCTGGAAGGGCATAATGAGCAGGGTACCACAGGGATTGGTTCTGGTTCTGTTCAATATTTTCATCAATGATTTAGATGATGGCCTAAAGAGTACAGATGATACCAAGTTTGCAGATCATACCAAACTGGGAGGAGTTTCAAGTGTTTTGGAGGATAGGACCACAGTTCAAAATGATTTGGACAAACTGGTGAAATGGTCTGAGCTAAACAGAATGAAATTCAATAAAGACAAGTGCAAAGTACTCCACTTAGGAAAGAACAATCCATTGCACATATACAAAATGGACAATGATTGCCTAGAAAAGAGTAGTTGGGAAAGTGATCTAGGTGTCATAGTGGATCACAAGCTAAATATGAGTCAACAGTGCAACACTGTTGCAAAAAAAATAAGAAAAAGACACACACCCCCCAACACCAGTTGGGGATGTATTAACAGAGGTATTGTAAGAAAGACACAAGAAGTAATACTTCCGCTCTATTCTGCGCTCATTAGGCCTCAACTGGAGTATTGTGTTCAGTTCTGGGTGCCTCATTTTAGGAAAGATATGGACAAACTGGAGAAAGTCCAGAGAAGAGCAACAAGAATGATTAAAGGTTTGGAACACTTGACTTACGCGGGAAGATGGAAGGAGCTGGGGTTTTTTAGTCTAGAAAAAGGGGAGACTGAGAGGAGACGTGGTAACAGTTTTCAAGTACCTAAAAGGTTGTTAGGAGGAGGAGGAAAAAAATTTTTTCTCCTTAGCCACCAATGATAGGACAAGAAGCAATGGGCTTAAATTACAGCAAAGGAGGTTTAGGTTGGACATCAGAAAGAAATTCCTAACTGTCAGGGTGACTAACAACTTGAATAAGTTGCTTAGGCAGGTTGTGGTATTTCCATCATTTGAAGTTTTTAAGAGTAGGTTAGAAAAGCACCGGTCAGGGATGGTTAAAAGTGGTACTTGAACCTGCCATGAATGCCGGCGACTGGACTCGATGACCTCCCATGGTTCCTTCCAGTTTCTATGATCTGTTATGCTTTTGAGTGGCCTTTTTAACAGGGAATCAGATTTTTGTGTTACTCTGTTTGTTTTTTGTAATTCTGCTGTAGAATGTCTGTGTCTTGGTACTGCCAATACAAATTTCTAAATAAAGTGTTAAATTATATTGAGATTGCTTTTATCCAGCTCATATGTGGCTTCCAAAGTAAGACCAGACTAGAACTAAATCAGAAAAAACATATTAACAACTTGTGGAGTAATGCACCAAATAATCTTAACTGTTACCATAGACATCTTGCAGACAGTATATAAACAAGTTGCCAAGGGAGATGGTCAGAATTCCAGTCAATGAAACTACCTCCTTTTGGAATATCTTCCATTATGTAGAATTGTTGTTTTAGACTTCTGTACCACTATTTTAACTTGTTAGGCAATGTTTTTCTTCATTGTGGCTTAAAATCTCTCATATATAGTCTGGTTTGGTAAAACCATCTTCTTGCCTGATTCATAGACACCTAAAAAGTACCACTAACTTATGGGATAGATTTTCAAAGTCACAAAAGGGAGTTGCGTATCAACTCCCATTGACTTTCAGTGGAGTCAGACACCTAAGTCTGCTTTGTCCAGAGGCGTCGCTGGTACTGGGCACCTGGGGCACATGCCCTGAATCCCTGCGCTGGCGCCCGGGGCCTGGCGCTCCCCCCCCCCCCCCCAGTCTCCGGCCCAGTTGGGCCGGAGATCCGGGGCCCAGCCACCTGTGGCAGCCCCGTCCCCAGCTGGGGATCCAGGGCTTAACCGCAGAGGCGCTCCTGGCCCCATCCCCAGCCAGGGATCCAGGGCGCAGCCGCAGCAGCCCCATCCCCAGCTGGGGATCCGGGGCTCGACCGCGGAGGCACTCCTGGCCCCATCCCCAGCCAGGGATCCAGGGTGCGGCCACGGCAGCCCCATCCCCGGTTGGGGGATCCAGGCACAGCCACCCACGGCCGCGGCAGCCTGTCCCCAACTGGGGATCTGGGGCTTGACCGCGGAGGCCGCTTCTGGCCCTGTACCCAGCCGGGGATCCAGGGTGCGGCCACGGCAGCCCCATCCCTGGTGGGGGATCTGGGGCTCAGCCACCCACGGCCGTGGCAGCCCCATCCCCAGCTGGGGATCCGGGGCTCGGGAGGCCATTCCAGCCCTGTCCCCGGCCGGGGATGCGGGGCCCAGCCACCCATGGCCCCTTCCAGCCCCAGCCCTGGCTGGGGATGCAGGCTCAGCCACCCATGGCAGCTTCTGGCCCTGTCCCCGGCCAGGCGGCATGGCCTGCAGACAGGGGGCGTGGTCTGGAGCCATGCCCCGGATCCCTCCCTGGGGCAGCAATGCCCCTGGCTTTGTCCTTTTGACACTGTGCACTTAAAGCTTACATTAAGCATATCCAAACCTGTCTCACTTGGTACAATTTATATGTTACACAGCATCTCTACACACACACGCATGCAAAATTAAAAGATCATTATGTTAAAAGAACATTAGTAAGGTTGTGAAGTCAAAAAATCACAAGTCAGGCACCTTAATTCAGCTCTTGTGTGCAGAATTATAGAAACTGGAAGGGATCATGACAGATTATCAAGTCCAGTTCTCTGCACTCATGGCAGGACCAAGTACCCCTATTTAAATCATCCGTGACAGGTGCCTGTTCAACCTGCTCTTAAAAAGGTCCAATGCAGGAGATTCCATGACCTGCTGAGGCAACTTATTCCAGTGTTTAACCACTCTGACAACTAGGAATTTTTTCCTAATGTCTAGGCTGAACCTCCCTTGCTACAACAATCATAGGGTTAATCATAGAATCATAGGGTTTGAAGGGACCTCATGAGGTCATCTAGTCCAACCCCCTGCAAAAAAAGCAGGACCACTCCCACTAAATCATCCCAGCCAGGGTTTTGTCTAACCCAAGCCTTAAATATCTCTAAAGATGAAGATTCCACCACCTCCCTAGGTAACCCATTCCAGTTCTTCACCACCCTCCTAGTAAGAAAGTTTTTCTTAATATCCAACTTCGACCTCCCCAGCTGTAACTTGAAACCATTGCTCCTTGTTCTATCCTCTGTTATTACTGAGAACAGCCGAGCTCCCTCCTCCTTGGAGCACCTCTTCAAGTAGTTGAAGGTTGCTATCAGCCCCGCCTCGGTCTTCTCTTCTGCAGGCTAAATAAGCCTAGTTCCTTCAGTCTCTCTTTATAAGTCTTGTGCTCCAGCCCCTTGATCATTTTTGTTGCCCTCCACTGGACTCTTTCTAATTTGTCCACATCCTTTTTGTAGTGGCATGCCCAAAACTGAACACAGTATTCCAGATGCGGCCTCACCAGTGCCGAATAGAGGGGAATAATCACATCCCTCAATCTGCTGGCTGCGCTTCTACTGCTGCAGCCCAGTAATGCCATTGCTTTTGTTTCTTGTCCTATCAGTTGTGATTAAGGAGAATAATTTTTCTCCTTTTTCCTTATAACAACCTTTTAGGTATTTGAAAACTGTTATCATATCCCCTCTCTGTCTCCTTTTTTCTAGTATGCTTTATAGTATCGTCTTTAGTGCAGTGTAGTATGCATTATAGTAGTCTTTTAATTATATGATCACATACTTTTTTTTTTCCCCAGTGAGGACACTCCCCTAATATCCAGAGCTGTAGCCATGTTATTTTGTATACAGCAAAAACAGCAAGTCCTGTAGCAGCTTTTAGACTAACAGATTGCTTCAGACATAAGCGTTCGTAATCTCCAGCCCACTTCGTCAGATGCCTGAAGAAATCTGTTAGTCTATAAGGTGCCACAGGACTCTTGCTGTTTTTACTCTTCTAATAGTTGCTGAAGTCTAGGAAGCCTTTACTGAGTGAGCATACATGAATAATAACTTTTCAAAGGCCTATAATTTGGCCAAATATGGATGAATTTTCATGTGGAAGGCAAAAGGCACATCCCTGACACAAAGGCAGCTTGCTGACTGATTTCAACTCCCTCCTCAAAATATGGGGGTTCTAAAGCAGCTCAGAAAACAAAAAGGTTGCCCCAAATTCTGTAATATGGGTAAAACAGTATATTTTACCCTGGTCTTATTTCTGGAAAGCCAAACCATTTGGATGAAATTTTCTTGATGAGGCACACACCCAGCATGGAAAATTTCAGATCTAATAGTTAAAATTTGGCAGAGTTTTTAACTATGAAAACCGTGATTTTAAAAAAGGGGACATGTTGGGCAACTCAGTAATAAGTAGAGCTACCAGCCTGATTTATAACTGGTAACTGACCAGACAAAAAATAAAACACTGACAGCCATGTGTGCAAAGTGTTGCAGAGAAGTTTAGCACTCAGGCTGTTCACTTCAAAACCTGCACAAAGTTTGAAAGTCTAGTTCTTGGAAATAAAGGTTAACCATAATTTTGTTCTTCCTTTTCACCTTTCAGCTTCTGAGCTTTTCTCAACACCTGAGACACTTTAAACAGGTTTTACGGATATTTTGTACACGACCAGTGAGTATTGGATTCCCTGTAACAACAAAATGACAGATATGAGTTCTACAAAAATTATTCTTCAAGGAAGATAGCTTTTTCTTTCGTACTACTTGATCATATTATGTAATTTTATTTACACAGAATTCAATTTTAAAAGTAATCCCACTGTGTTAGTTCCCTTCTCACAATTGCTCTTAAGATTTAATTTCTCAGCTTTATGATCAAAGGCTGTCCTGGAGTCACTTTAAAAGTGATCAGTTTTTTATTGTGTAAGTAATGTCTAGAGGTAAACTCTTTGTGTGGCATTCAAAGTATGATGTAAAGAAAATATTTTTTTAAAAACTGAGCTAAATATTTGGTTGACTCACATCTGCAAGATTCAAATAGCAAAACTTTTATACACTAGCAACCAACTGAAGTATAAATAACTGTTCCATTCAGAATTGAAAATGGTTGATTCTTTTTCTAAAATATTAGGTGAAAGGTAAAATGTACTGTAATTTAATCTCAAGCCTGCTCTGCATGTACCAGAATATACAGGAGGATCTTTGGCACCAAAATTAAGCTAACATCAATATATTTTACAATCTCATGCTAGAGCTTTGCTTCATGGAGCCACCACTGCAGCAAATTAATTTCAAGACACCCACCAAGTGTGCTCAGTAGATTATACCCAAATACGACCCTGAACTGAAGCATGTGTGTGTCAGTGTAGCATCCCAAGGACTGAAACACTTAACATCCTGTTTCCCAGGGATTGCCTTGTTTCCCCTCTAACCATGTCCTTTCAGTTCCAGTTTCTTCCTCATCCTTTCCTGGATGTTAACATCCGCTGCAAAATCTCTTTTTTTTTCCCCACAGCACTATGGAGTGACAGCTAGCAAGAAACAGTGTTCTGAAGCAGAAGATATTTGTTCAATATGCCAAGCTGAATTTCAACAGCCCATTCTTCTCATCTGCCAGGTAATTCTAAAAAGAAATAAGAGAATCACAGTGTGAGGGGGCTCTTGTTCTGAATCGTTGTGAATCAAATTGACATTGTCAATTGAAAAGTAGTAGCAGCTTTATGGAAAACATTTGTTGGATGCTTGTGAATGGGAAACCTTTTTCTGGTGGGAGAAAACTTTCTGCCTTACAAGCTTGCATGTACTTGCCTGCAACATTTAAAAAAAAAAAATTGAAATTATTTATTATATGCTAAAGACAGCAATTGTCACTACTATATTCTATTGGAATGGGTTGTTTAATATAGACTTAGCAAGCATTAAAAGGGGTTAGACACTTACTTCTATGGATAAAAGAATACATAGAGTTGATGCTAACAAAATTTTTGAAGAGTTCATGGTTCAGAGACTAAAGAAATATCTGTCTACCATGGATAGGATGTTTTTGCATCTTCCCCTAAAGCATTGAGTTCTAACTGCAGTCCGAGACAACATATTGGACTATGGAATATGAATTGAATTTAATATGGCAATTCCTATCTCAAAGAAATTTGAAGATGCTACACACATTGGATAGAAAAAGCATAGCAGCTTGTTTTCACTTGAGTTTGCTGTCTATGCAGTGGTGAAATCTGTTCATTTACTTATAGAATCCTTGCAAATCATCTTACTTCTAATGCTTTGCAAGTTCTTTTTACAAAGAAAGTAACTGCTGTGGCTGTAGGTGAGGTTGGTAGCACAGCTATTGTTAAGGTTGCCTAACATTTCCCATTTATAACCCTATTTTCAGGTGCTTGTAAGTTTCAAACTTTGTTTGGGATGAAATTTTCCATGTTTGACATCTGCCTCAGGCTCAAATTTTATTTTTTTTTAAATTCCCATCAAAGTAGTTCTGTCACTTATGAGACTAATATAAGGGGAAATACACTGTTTTGCCTCAGTTAAAAAAGTTCTAGCGACCTTTTCTTGGAGCAGCAGCCTAGCTCCCCTGTACTTTGGAGTAGGAACTTAAGATCTGTTGGAAGATTGCCTTTGTGACAAGGAGGTACCTTTGCCATCCCTGTGGAAATCTGTCCAGGGCTCAGGAGAACCTTTTCCTGCAATTGTATTACTGGCAGCTGCAGCCAGGGCTGCGGTTTGGGTCCAGGTACCTGATCTGAATACTGGGAGTCTGTCTTTCCTGTCTCTTCAAATCAAATCAAATCATAGGGCTGGAAGGGACCTCATGAGATCATCGAGTCCAACCCCCTGGGAATTGAACCCAGGACCGTCTGCATGTTAAGCAGAGGTGTTAGCCACTACACTCTTAATGAATCCCTTCAGGCTTCAGAGGGCATGGAGGCTGAAACCAACTAGTTTGAATGTAGGGGTAGGGGATAAGAGCTTGACCAGCAGGGAGAGGAAATTGGAAAAAGGAGCAAAGAGTTGGGGAAGAGAGGTGAACTAGAATTGCGAGTTGGGGGTGGAAGGACAGACTGCGACTGGAGGTTGGTAGAGGCAGTGGGAAACTTGGACTGGGAGCTAGGGTGGGGGAGACTGGCACAGAACCAGTGGGGCCAGGAGGGGCAGGGTGGGAGACAAATCTGAGATATCAGAGGGGGTGAGAACTGGCACTGGCCAAGGAGTGGAGGGACATAGAGTGGGACTGGCAGCTAGTGGGAACAAGGAATGTGTGTGTGAGGAGAGATGATTGGGCTCCGTAAGGACAGTTGGACTTCAGTGAAGAGCCTGGTAAGTGGCATTTGGGACTGGGTAGCAAGGAAAACAGGACAGAGGTCAAGATCCAGCAGTGGAGAATAGAAAGGGACTGTGATCAAGAAGAGCTGATTGTAAAAGGGGTCACACATTGTGGGGGAATGGGCAGAAGTCTGCACCCACTAGGACATCCTCTCCTTCAAACCTGAAATGGAACCCAAGACACTGTTCCTGACTCTCTTATGTGTAAGCATTGTGATATTGTTTAATTATGTAATCATGTACTATTTTTTCCCACAGGACCACTGCCTCATACAGTGCACAGGATGCACCTGCTCTGGGGATGAATCAGGGCTGTGGTTTAAAATGAGAGAGAGAGAGACTTGTTTGCTTCACTTGTTGCAGAAGTTGAAAGGAGTGCAGCTATTGAGGCAGGGGATTGCAGGAACAGAACAGTGGGGTCATGGGTAAACTAGTCAATCCACCTTGAGGATTTGATTCTGTCCCTGCCTTTGCCACAGAGATCCTGTGTGATGCTAGTCAAGTCAGTTAAACCAAATATTTCAATTGTGTTTCTCCTTTTCAGGGTGCCTGCCTTGAGACCCTGGGGTCTAAGTTGCAGTTCTGAGCCCTCACAGCTGCAATGAAAATCAATGGGAGCTTTGTTTTGAGCATACAAAGCACTAAGGACTCTGAAAAATCAGGTCCTAGGTGTCTTGAATTGGGAACCCTTGAATTAGGGATCCTTTAAACCTTAATCTCTCTCCCATGTAGAAAAGGCAAATAATTTTTTCAGAGCCAGGTTGAAAGGGTGTGCAGGAAATAAGGCACAGGGCCACACATCAAACAAGAATACAAAATATTGAATGGTTGCTTGCTAAGTGAGCACTATCCATTCTGTGCACAGCAGGCAAAGGTCCTGCATAAAAAATAGTCCACAATCATGTAATTAAAGATCATAACACTTACACACAGGTGGTCTGAATCAGGGTTGCACAGGTAATCTTGTCTGGCATTTCCTAACATCTGAATGCCTGAGTTTACAACTTTAATTTTTTTAGCTTACTTTTGTTACATATATAATTATTTAAGTAGAATCATATAGCAGAACCATTCACTGTTTAAGAATAACTAGATTTTGAATATTCTAAATTGATTTAGAACACACAGTAATAAATATTAGCAGATCATTTGTGCTCTTACAGTTAAAAACAAAAACAGTAAAGTACCTGTCATCCTTCTCATTACAGCATATATTTTGCGAAGAATGCATCTCTTTATGGTTTACTAGAGAAAAAACATGTCCACTCTGCAGAACTCTTATTGCAGACCACATTAACAAATGGAAGGATGGAGCGACTTCTATGAATCTACAGATTTATTAAAGTGTCAGATTCTTTAAATTTTTACAGCGTACACATTTTGTTTTTGCAGTTTAACATGGATACTACTGTGGATGGTAAAAGACTGTTTAAGATCCTTGGTACTTTTATGAAATATCCTAAAAATTTGAGTTTATAAGAATGCAGCACAAAAGGAAAACTGCTTTTTCTTAGATTAAAAAAAGCTTGCGTTTAGAATAACTGTTCAAAATCCCCCACTTTGATTTTTTTCATAATGGTCAAAAAACCAAAAGTGCTGCACTGGTAGTTACAGTAATTGCTTCAGTTTTTACATCAGTATCTATCATAGTTTGCAGGGTTCCAGAGTGTAGTGAATTGCATTTATTCTTGTATGATGTGGGCCATGATCTTGGGGATGCTGAGTGCCCACAACTAGGAGTCACAGTTACTCTCACACAGAGGGAAAGCCCTGTAATATTGAACCTGATCATTCAGCAATATGAACCCTCTTTTTTTCCATGTGTTAGATTTACATCATTAACTGGTTTTCCTTTTATTTTGAGAAAAAGAATTTCCCTCTACTTAGTTCCTTTAGATCTTCTGTGAATCTTTTTCTCTTATGCTTATTATATAAATTACCCAACCTGCTACTAAACGTTTTTTACTTAATATTTTATAAAGACTATTTTCAAAACAAATCTAATACTACAGTTTTGTCAAATATCAGGTAACTGAATTTTCTTAAAAGGGAGAGTCCATTTTATTTACATTGCCAGTGTGCATAGACTATAGTGAGAATAAATGTAATTTAAATCCTTTTGGCTGGTGTATGTTGTATGAGCATCCAGGACTTGTCTCTGTTCCATTGATAATTTATAACACATGGGAAAAAAAAATCATTATTTACCCCATAAAACTAGGTAACTTTAAAAAAAAAACCCAAATGTACTGGTGATTAGTTTCTATCCTAACTATGCTACCAAATCCCCATTCTTTTCCTTCTGGTCACCTATCACCCCTCAGCAATTCCATTTAGACATAATAGGCAAAAGCAGTCCTATCAATGAAATTACAGCAGAGCTACATTTAGCCTGAATTTAATTTTTCACAGCTCCAGTACTCACTCAGTTGAACACTTTAAGAAACTGCTAATTTGAGAGGTGCTTTGTTTCTTGTTTTTCGAGAGAATATGCTGCTAACTTAGAAATGAGCAAAGGCAAAAACAGATTAGAAGTCATTTAAAACACATATTTGCTAGCTAAAAGTATCCCTGCTGTGGTCAGAGACCAAATAGCTCTCTCCAGGAGACTTAAAGAAGGACCTGTCAGGAGAGCATGCTGGGAAAATTCTCTTAAAAGAGTAAGCCCCAACTGAGGAGCTACTTATCACTTTTAAGGAAAGGAAAATTAATTCCAACATTACTGAAGTTCAGGCATCTGAGTGAATGGCAGCCTGAGACTTCCAGAACTGGAGCCTTGCTGATTAACATCGTTTGTCCTTTGGTTTGCTATAATATTCATATACTGTTTGATTATATGGTTTTTGCCTGAGGTTTATCCCCAGCTCATCAGTGTCAATGGTGTGGTTTACTCCTCTAACATATGATAAAATTAAATGTCAAGAGAGGAATTTAAGGCAAAGACTGCAGCCAACAAAGCATTGAACAGTGTAGTCAAAAACATGAGCACAGAAGAGAAGATGGTTCTGGAAGCTTTTGCTAATGCCTCACATGCAGATTTTGGTAAATAAGCTATTTTGAGGTCTAGCTTAATTAGGAAGGGGGTAAAGGCCAGATTTGTAATTCAGGCTAGACTGTAACATGCTTTTTGTATACGAACCTGCATTTTATTCCTAGTCCTCTACTGAGACTATGGGAGAAATAAGAAGCAGCTCATTTTGTTTCTTTAAGACAAACTTGCCAGGCTGTAGTTTACCCTAAGGGTAATTTAAAAAGCAACACATTGCTTCCAGTCTGTAGGCTGGATGTTTGGAACTACTGCTGCAGCACTTGGTTTTCAGGGTATTTAGACTGCACTCATTCTGACAAAAAATCAATTGGGGGCTTTTTCACTGACCAAAGGCCTTGCTCACCCACTTTTTCAGCAACCCTTGAGCTCCAGCTCATCCATCCACCCCCATCAGACAAGCTAGTTTGAATGTATAAGTTCCACTCTAGCTGGAGACTTGTGTGTGGATGACACTCAGATTGCAGGCAGCATTCAGAGTAAAGCTTGATCTAGTAAACACACCCCCTAAACTATAAGATGAATTTTCAAACTTGTATGCTGATCGTAACCTACTAAAATTTTATTTCCCACACTCTTCCACTTAAACAATTATTTCTAAAGTGGCTCAGTTTTCCTTCTGTAAGTAACATCTTAGAGTTGTATGAAATCACTTCAAAGCTGGGAGTCAATCTAACACCAAGCAAGAGCCCAATAGCAAAGCCTTATTTTAGGATTAAGTGAACTACAGGGGGGTAAGTCCAACATCGTGCACTAAAA
Source organism: Podocnemis expansa (assembly GCA_007922195.1). Taxonomy (NCBI): domain Eukaryota; kingdom Metazoa; phylum Chordata; order Testudines; family Podocnemididae; genus Podocnemis; species Podocnemis expansa. Next base: position 25,877,132 of record ML681971.1, read on the forward strand.
GTGTTACTTGTTTGAACTGAAAGAGCCAGCTAAATAGGATATTGGATGAGAAAATTTAACAATCTGGCATTATCTTTCATAAAACACTGATGCTATGTGGTTGACATAACGTATTTTAACAGAATTGATGACTACCTCCCTGCTCAGTTCATTGGCTGTAATATTCCTCCCTTGTAGGCTGTCAGTCAAATTTTGGGTATTAGCTTACAGTAGTAACTATGGCTCCTAAAGCTCCAGCATCAATATTTACTTGAAACAACAATAGCTCACTGTGTCCTGACAAGTCTAATCTCAACACAGTGGTTAAGAAATCACACTGTGTATGACAGCACCACATAAGACATGCCCCAATACACTTTTCAACTGAGGTGTTAGTCTCATCGGATTGTAGCTCTCAGGATAAAGCTGTTTGGTTAGACAGAAAAGCAACTGGGTTACATGCAAGCAATTTTGGAGGTATTACAGTCAGAGCCTTCTACATATGAACAGTTTAGGAATTCCATATCTGGTCATTAAGTGGCATAATTAAAAACAGGTTATTTTCAGCAGAAAGTAATTTTACTGTGACTTGTGTAAAATTTTACGTAGTACCTCAATTCCCTCTATTTTCACTTCTGCTTTCTTTAACAGGTAAAACATGTCATCTCACAGATGCATTTCTGAGACAAAGAATAGAATGTCTGTGCACTTCAGAATTAAGTTGGTTAGTTTCACCTGCAAGAACTTATTGTGTGCATATGTGGTGATGGGTCTAATTTGTCCTATGAAACCTTTTATTAGAAGAGAGAAAAAACTACAAAATTGCACTTGTAGCAATTAAAGCAATCAAAACTGATTACAATTGATACAGCAAGCACACAAATATTGCCATTTTTTCAGAGTAGAACCAGAGCAAGCAGCTGCCTGTGACTCTGCTGGTCAAAAAATAATACTTTGGCCAAGATATGGTGGGAGATATTGACATAAACTGTAAGTTACTTACAAGAAATGCTCAATGCTCATTTGTTGAGCTAAAGGGGAAGTTTTACAATGTGTTCCCTTCCTCTGTTACTAACAGGTCAAGTTCTGGTAAACCATAAAGAAGATAGAAAGAGTGACATTTCTCTGTCCACCTCCCATTATGTTCTAGTAAACACTACTTGCAGTTTACAGTGATAGTAAGACAGAGAACTAAGTAGCAGACTTAGTGTGCCATTCATACTTGTTATGAAGGGACTACTAACAATTAAACCTAGATCCATGTGAACAAAGTAGCATTTTAGGAACAGTGCCAAAATGTTTAAACACAATTCTTCACCCAGTTCACATCGTTTTCTTGCTGGCTTCCCTCAGTCTCGTGTTTAACACGGCTGAGGCATACTTTGAGATGGTTTGAAGAGATTCTAATCCAACTGTCATTTGTTTGGTGTGAACTACTTTTCCATCTGTTCACAGAGAACTCACAAGTAGAATAATTTGGAAGCTAGCATTTCTCATTAGAATCCTGCATTCTGAACAGTAACAGGTGCTACCGTAAGTTAAAAAATAGGTTTGCCAAAGCAATTGATTTCACTATAGCAGAGCCACACAAAGGTTAAGTGAAGACAGGAGGCATGTCATGTCTCCGGCTCCCACAAAACACCACCAATTTGTTGATTCTGTAAAATACAAATTGTGATGAATTAGTACCATTTGTCCTTCACAGCTAAGCATGGCACAGATTACTTACATTATCCCACAGCCATCCAATCACATCCACACAAAGAACATCAGCAGACATGGAAGAATTTGAATAGTTTAGGGGATGATACCAGTAAATAGCATTTTAAAGAAACTGGGAATCTAGGAGATTGAACAGTTGCATATGCAGCTCTAAACCACATTCTTGTTTTTAGATTTACCCACAGGAATAACAGGAGCAATAAACTTAAATTACTTCTTGCTAATTCAATAAAGCACAAATGTATTTTTTGAAAAGTTTGTAAGGATAAATTAGATAATGTAAGCAATTGTGTTGTTTTAAAAAGGAATGCAACAAGCAATAAATGCTTCAAGAAATTAAAATAAAATCCACTGAAGAAATTCTAAAAGCTAGTAACCTTAATGAAAATAACCTTATTACCAAAATAGAATAAGGAATTAAAAACCAATAGAAAAGCTTGACACTTCTCAGAAAGCATTGCAGTTTAGTTATAAAGGAAAAGAAAAAAGAATAACTTACATTCCTTGAATACCATCCTCCCTATGGTCTGCCTATCAAAACCCCTTGATGCAGGGAAGCTCTGCTTTCCAAACGACTGCCTTCAAACCCCTGACACACATCCATGTCTTACCCTGCAGGAGCCAGACTGCTGATGAGTCGATAACTAGTGGCAATTCATAGCCATCTTTCAAAGGCTTAACTGAGGTACCGGCCTTCATAAACCAGATTGTATCTAGCTTTAGTTGGGGCACTTCATAAAACTCCCTAAGCCCCGCCCCCCCATCATGAAGTATAAATTATAGATGAAGGTCCAGACTGTCATATTGAGGGGCTACCCTATTAAAAACAACAAAAAGTAAGTCACTTCTACTAGCATGTGTTCATTCAAATTTGCATTTAATTGCTATTTACATCCATTCAGAAATCAAGTATGTTTTATTACAGTTAACTAAATACAAAATGAAAAGTAGAACAGGGATTACCCTCATACCACTCCTAATAAGGCAGCTGAATAGTTTTACAGATAGATACAAAGTCAATTTGATATAGCAGAAAAGAACAGTTTGTAAAAATACACAACGAACCACATACCACCCCAGCCCCTCGAAATCTATACATGTAGCATAGAAATGTCTTATTTCCTTGAGACAATACTTGTGCTGTTCATGATAAGGACATACTCTTGATTAACAGGATTCCCACCCCTAAGTAGATGAAGTCTAGTAGCTGTCCCTCTACAGCTGGAACAATGGAACACACAGTAACCTGCTTTGTGAACACTGACGATTTGAGAGTTGAGACTTTTGGTGTAGAGAACAGGCTATGAATGCTTGGGTGTTCCCATACTAAAAAACTGCAGTCACCCTCCTGACATGGATATGCACTCTTCCATGAACATTAACAGATCAGGAGTTAATCATTTGTCAAGGAGACAACAGACCCAAGTAAACAAACATCTCCAGAATTAAAGTAGGCACAAACTGTGTTTGTTTTCCATAAATTTAGCTTTTCTTGTAGGAATACATACTATTTAAAAGAAAGAAAAAAAAAAAGATATTCAAGAGAACAAGAAACTAATTTTTATCTTTTATTACCAGCTAATACCAGGATGACATTCAAAAGTCAGATGGCACAATTTAAGACAGTCTCAGTAAGAATTATTCCAGCATTCCGAAAATTACAACATTAAACACATTAATGGAATTTTGTGTATGTATAACCCCTAGAGAGAAAAGTGTTGAAAATGTTCCACATCAAATGGAAAATTAAAAAATGCTGGCAGCACACCCAGCCTACACGTTTATCGTTTGTAGAATGAACTGTAGAACAAAATAGCCCTCTATCTAGTTTAACAAAAAAAAAAAAAAACAACAAAAAAAAACCCCACAAAACAAAACAAAAAACAACAACAACAACAACAAAAAACCATAAAACCCCAAAAACCTGAATCTGGTTCAAGTTTACGATTTAATACTTTTACATGGTTAGCCACAGCAGGTATTCACCTCAGTTTTACTATATTTTTGTAATGCTACAAAAATCCTATAAAAGTCAAATGATAGCAAATTTTTCAGTGATTATAATTAAAAAAGCACAATTTGTAAAAAATAAGAAGTTTCTATACTCTAAAGGAAAAATTTAAGACAATTTTAAATGGACAAAAAAAGCACTTGATAAGCTCTCCAATATTCAATGCATTCTGTATACTAGCATTTGTCTGAAGAAACCATACAGGAGCTAGAACTCCACTCTCCTTATAAGTCCATGACTATTGACACTACTATATAAGATCTATGTCTGATTATTTTTACAAATAAATACAGGATAAACCATATTGCATAGTGTGTGCTTGCTGTCTGAGTCGCACGCCAAAAGTTTCACAGTTATGGCAGAGTACTAGACTTATGTCCATGGGATGAAACATTTAAAATAGCACATAAAATTTATTTTTTAAAAAAAGGATAAACTGGATATGTAACTAAGCAATGAACTGAAACAATTCTTGCCATTCTTGCCAGCCATACTAACCAATTCTATTGGATGATTCTATCCAGTCAGGCAGAGCACAACTGTTACTTGTAAACAGGAGCAAGGGACTTGTTTTCCTTAAAAAAAGGATTGGATTTTGGTTTTTTATCTCACTTGTGGTATACTCAGTAAACATATATGGAAACCTCTATAACAAGTGGCATGAAGCAGACAGTACTAGAAGTGATGTCTGTAACAAATATATGTACAGAGTTCAAGGGTTATGTCGCCAGTCCCACAACATGTCAACAATGGCCCTGTAAAAGAATGAAAAATGGCACTCTTCTTCCAGTACAATTTTTGTGCCAGTGTTTCTGGCACATTCATGGAGCTTTAGCATGACTGTAGCTTGATTTTCCTTATAGAAATTAAACAGACCACCATAAAAAGCTCCCCAAAAAGAAACATGCTAATTAATTTTTGTATGATTTAGCTAAATTATTCAACAGCCAAGTCCTGATATTTATAGGGGGTTAATAAGATTTCACTCAACCCTACTGATTTGCAAGTTTTAGAAGGTGATGCCTCTCTGACTGGATTCAACATGCTTAAAGAGTTTTATGGCTTGGATCCTATGGCTCAAGAAGATTCACTATACATAGAGCAAGCAGAATTTATGAAGAAATCCTTACTGTTGTGAAACACCAAAAGCAGACTTTGCACAGTCAGACTGAAGAAAACGCAACATGAGGCAAGTGAAAAAGTGAAAACTTGTATGCAATTGCATGATCATTCACGCACACCCATACATATCATACACTCATCTAACCAGGGTAAAGCTCTGCAGTTATTAACCCTTTCACCAGCTACGTTCATGGAAATGCTTTCTTTAAGGCAGGAAGTATTTAAGTTAGGTAATGTTACCTTTATTTTATTCTTTGTACCTGTAAGTCATTTGTACAGATGTCATGACAATTTCAAGAACATAAATAGTATCTTTAGAACACGTTTCCTAAATTAAGTTGCTAAAGTTCTGAATCACTGTGGAAGACATTCTTTGAAAGTCTATCTAATACTTTTCTCATTCTTTTTTTCTTTTAAATACAATCTGCAAACTTGTTGCCCCAGCACAGGGAAAAGTTACTTCAATTTTTGTGGAAATAAGACACAAAAAACATACCAAAAAAGTCCTCATTCTTACCCATTAGTTGAAAAGGTTTTATTCACTTGACTTGTTGAACGTGTAGATGTTCACAGTGGCAGTGCATCTCTTACCACTGACCCTTGTCTTCTGATAGATTTTATCCTGACTTGTTTAGATAGGTAAGAATCTGAACATGTTGAGTTGTCTTGAACCAAATGACTGGCATACAAATGAAAGGCAATTTTTTCCCCAATGAAATGTCTGCCAAAGACGGTGATGAAATATGCAGGACGTGTATGCAGCCAAAGGCTTCCAGTTAAGCCTCGAACAAATAAGACAATTCTCTCCCACCTATTACCCCAACAACCATGTACATAATTGAGTCGTTACTAATGCACTGTTTTACCAGGAGAAGAAAAAGTACTAAGTTGAGTCTACTTTTTCTTTGCACCAACCAATAATTCTGTTTTAAATTTTGGGATCCATTCTGTAATGAGTTGAATCAAAAAAATCTATTTGAAAAATATATATTTATATTTAAAAAATTCATTAAGTTGTTTGCATGTAAAACACCAAGTGTTAGGTGTATCTTTCATCTTTGATTCCACATCATTGGAGGAAACGGCTGGAACAAGTTTGCATGCTAACTAATCTTCAGATGCCAAATATTATAGGCATTTCACACTGTGCCTAGTGAAAGGGCTATCCCTTCCTGACACAATCATGACTAGACAGTGATTCTGGAGCAACATCCTACCCTTAATACTGTCAGTCTCAAGCTAGCAACCTGAAAAATCCTTATAAGGCGAGAAGATGTCACTGGGAATCAGTTAGCTGATGTGCCTAGAGTTCTGCAATACCATTTTGCTTAAGTTTTTTTTATGCACCATTGATTAATAGAAAAAATCCATTATTTTTCTTTTTTTCCCCAAGTCGTTCTGTGCAATAGCTCTCTGATACTGTCACTTTTTAAAAGTAAACAATATGAGCCCTCACACTTCAACTGGCAGGGGGCTTATGTCCATTCTTTGATTTTTCCACTTTAATGGGTTTACAAAAAAAGTTGTGTCGTCATAGGTTCATGCGCAAGTGCTCTGGCCGTTTGGAAATCATGGGAAAGGCTTGTTTTTTATATGGCCCAGAGTTTGGTTGTCGTATTGGAAGTGGTGCTGAAGCCTCTCCACAGACTGTCACATCCATTTGTTCTATTCCACTGGTCTCCATTGGATACTCCACAGGTGTCTGCATATTTGATGCACTGGTTGAAGCACCTCTTCCCCAGAAATCCCCAGGGGAAAACTTTACAGGGCTTTAAGACAAAAAATATAAATCACTTAGAACTGAGGATACATGCAATCCCAAGGCACTTCCTTAACAAGGCAAGAAGTTGAGCATTAATGCCTGTTCTCTGAACTGTTTAGTTTCTGCCTCCACTTTCCTGGTCTGAGAGAATCCCATATCTGGACTAGCTCTTATTTAAAGTCACTATAAACTAGATACACTGATACCAGACTGCTCTCATTTGGCATCCACCATGTAACATATTTGTAGGTGTTTGGAAGAAGGGAAATTTTGCTTGACATTATTCTCATCTTTAGCAGCACAGGAACATATGGAGCAGTGGCTCTTAACCTTCCCAAGTTACTGTACCCCCTTCAGGAGTCTGATTTGCCTTGTGTACCCATAAGTATCAACTCACTTAAAAACTACTTACTTACAAAAACCAGATATTAAAACGCAGAAGTGTTACAGCACATTACTACTGAAAAAAGTCGTTATATTTCTCATTGTTAGCACATACTTATACAATAAAGCAACTGGAATATAAATATTCTCTTTAGATTTCAGTTTATAGAGCATGCAGACAAACAAGTCAATGAATGAAATTTTAGTTTGTATTGACCTTGCTCGTGCTTTTTATGTCACTTGTTATAAAACCCAATTGAAGACCTCTGTGTATCATCAGTCGTGTGTGTACTGTTGGTTGAGAACCACTAATACAGAAGATCCAGCAACATTTGAATAGAATGGTGTATTAAAGTCACCAGACTGGCTGGATATACCTGTAATGTGTATCAGGCAGATATGTGTTTCCTGTGCTGCCAAACAAATTTGCCTTCAATGAAGCTGCTGGTAAAATGTTCAGGAAGTATGTTGAGTTTAAAAATGTACCTTAGTTCTTCCACCAAAAAGGCCAAATTCTTAATGTTTTTAATGGAATAATTTTCAATTACTCTCTGAAAAGTAAATTTCTAGAAAATACCTGACTGGCGTCCTAGGGCTGCCAATGAATCTACGAGGTGATCGAATTTTTGGTTCAAAAGAAAACTTCTCTTTTACACTTTCAAGTACAGATGGAGCCACATATGTGAAACCCTGAAAAAAAAGGAATAAATTCATTGTAATTGGTACGAAAGGTTTATTTTTATTGTCTGGAATTAAAAGAAATACAGGGCTGGAAGGGACCTCAGAAATCTGTACCTGCCTGTGCCGAGATAGGCAAAGTACACATAGAATAGAATCACAGGGTTGGAAGGGATCTCGTGAGATCATCAAGTCCAACCCCCTGGGTCTTGAACCCAGGACTTTCTGCATATTAAGCAGAGGTGCTAACCACTACACTATTTGCAGTGTAATCCATGACAGGTGTTTGTCCAACTTGTATTTAAGAAACCTCTAATGACAGGCATTTTAAAACCTCTTTTGCAATCCTATTCCAAAGCTAAGTATCTGCATAGCCAGAAAGTTTTTCTTAACCTATCATCCTAATTTAAATGTCCTTTGGTTCAGATTAATCCTGTTACTTCTTTCCCTACCTTCAGTGGACATGAAGAACCACCAATTACTATCCTCTTTGTAACAGCTCAAGACACTTGAAGTTTAGCATCATGTCTTCCTTCAATCCTCTTTTCTCAAGACTAACTTTGTCAATTTCAACCTTTCTTCATAGGTTATTTTTGTAACTCTCCTCTAGACAAGTGGTTCTCTCAACCACTGTGTCGCTGCACAGCAGTCAATGTGCTGCGGAGGGCTGGGGAGATGGCTGGATTGGTGTGTCCTGTAGGGCTGACATGCTGCCAGGTGTGTCACAACCTGAAAAAGGTTAAGAATCTATGCATCTTTCTTAAAAGTGTGGCAATCTGATCTGGACACAGTACTCCAGCTAAGGCTTCACAAGTGCTAAGCAAAGAACAGCAATTACCTCAAAGGTTTTATATAGAAAACTCCTGTTCATATCATTCTGGAGTATATTCTTCTTTTCAAAACTGCAACACATTGCCTCAGTCAGTTTGTGATGCACTTAGACTGTGGTTGTCAACTTTCCAAATTACTGTAACCTATCAGGAGTCTGATTTGTCTTGCATACCCGAAGTTTTACCTCACTTAAAAACTATTTGCTTACAAACTCAAACACAAAAATACAAATGTGTCACAAGCATACTCGCTTATTTTCACCACATAATTACAAAATAAATCAATTGAAATAGAAATATTCCAGTGTACAGTATATACAGCAGCACAAATAAATAACTGTCAGTATGACATTTTAGTTCGTACTGACTCCCCTAGTGCTTTTTAAATAGCCTGTTGTAAAACTAGACAAATATCTAGATTAATTAATATACCCGAGAAGTCCTTTGCATATCTCTGGTTGAGAAACTCTGCCCTAGAACCGTCAGGTCCTTTCCAGCAGTACTTGCATCAACCCAGTTATTCCCCATTTTGCAATTGCATATTTGATTTTTCCTTCCCAAGCGTAGTACTCCGCACTTGTCTTTACTGAATTCAGATCAATTCTCCAATTTGTCAAAAGCTATGTTGAATTCTAATCCTGCCCTCTAAAGTGCAACCAGAATGACTTGAAGAATGGCTGGGGTTATGACTCCTTATTTCCTTAGATGGGGAATGCATGTGTAATCCTCTTTCTCAGATATAGGCAAAGTGCTTCTGCAGCCCAGAAATCACTACTGATCCATATTGGCATCGCTCAAAGACACCATAATTTTGGTCTACACAAATCACTTTGGATTTAGTTCTCTCTGCATTCCTAATAAAGTACTATGCAATTCTCCTCCTACTGCAATTTAGAATTAGTGTCTGCAATGTAAAATGTGAATAAGATTCCCTTTGGTAACTCTAGGATCATTGTCCCACAACCCATCTTAAATAAATATCAAAGGTTACAAGGCAAAATGGCCAAAAAGAAGCTAATACAGACATTTCAGCTCGTCTGTGAGGAATAATGTAATATAAAAGTTATGATGTATTAGAACAAATAACTGTTAATCTTAAAGGTTACAAGATTCAACCTTTTTCTTTCTGGAGACAGAAGGAATTCACCTGAAATGTGCTCTAGTTGCCAAACAAGAATGCCATGTCCCTGTCCAATGTCAACACACACAGGTCCTGGACTCACTCACCAGAAAGACCTGGTTGGCACTTTCACTGAGAGTTGAATCATCTGGGCTATCAACAGGTGTCTGACGTGTAAACTTTGAATCAAACTGGCTCACATCCTCTTCGGATTGCTTTGCAAAAACAAAATGATTAAGGGTTTATATTACAGATATCAACCAAATGGCTTAGCGGTGATCAGTGAAGCCTCTGGATGGAGTTCATTCCATAGGTTTTTGGCAAAGTTCTGCTGTAGTAAAACCCTGGAGAGGTGTCGGAGTCCTGCTGTTGCCAGTGGGAGGTCACTATGGGCACTGACACTGAGAAATAAAGGCAAGGGGGAGGGGCAAGAATTATGGGTCAAAAAGGAACACAAATTAACATGATGCCTTTAAAAAAGCCTCAAATTACAACAAAACAAATGCCAGTTTCTTGTGAGAGCTAAACAATAGGTTACTCCCCATATAAAGGTAGTATCAGTTACTCTACTGGAGTTTTACATTCTAAACAATCTAGGAAATTTTCATAGAAGCAAAACCATTTGTCTTGCTAAGGATAGAATATATCAGTGGAATACATGACTATCAAATAACTCTCTGTATTCCTTCTCACAGATCCCTGCATGATTGCTGAAGTAAGGCAAGGTCTCTGCACAGCCATGAAGCTACCAATTTTTAAAAATGTGGTTAGTGCAACTGAATAGCAAACCATAGAGTTTGCTGAAGTTATAAAACAGAAATTCAATCATCTTGTACAGGTTGCTGTTTCCTAAATAGCCTCTTTTTGAACTGCAGTCCACTAGATTAGAGGGTTGGATCTTATTCATAATATTGCCATTTTAAAGTTAAGATTAAATGGTGCTTGTCAAATAGTGTGTGCTAAACACTATCACTATATGATAAACATTAATGAGGGAACATTCAAGATAAGGAATAATGTGACCTGATTCACATTCTACTGTGTGACAATTTTAAGAAGTACTAGTTTCAGACAAGCATTTACAGCATGTTTGGTCCACATAAACATTTGGAAGAAAGAAATGCACATCTGAGCTTGTACAGCCAGAAGGTTACAAAAGGGAGAATGCAAAGTTGAAATGCTCCACTTTTTCTGCAATCTGGTATTAAAGAAAAATGATCTGTGAAGGAAGAATCTACACTTGCTCCATGCTGGGTTTCTCAATTCTAGCCACCTAAAAAAAAAATACTGGCCCAGCTCTCAAAAGGGCCCTATGGAAAGTTCTGAGATAGGCAGTTGCTGTTAGCCCTTGAGCTGTTAGGAGTGTTATGTCTGAGTACCAGTAACTGAAGTTATTTCAATTAAGCGTGAAGCTTCTAAAGTACTACAAGTAGTGATTCTCAAAATCCTGTAATATATTGGACAGTTTGTCAGAGTAAAAATTCATTATAATTGAATAAAGTTTTTGAGTTTCAGGCCCAAATACAATAGCTCATAAATTTTGAGAACTGCTGATAAAAGGCATACAAGGAACAAACCATCTATTGCATTCCCAGTACATACCAATAATGGTTTAAAAGGGGGTTCCACCTTCCGAGCTATCAGTTCATCCCAGTTAATGTGTCTGAAGAAAGGGTGAGCCTAAGCAAATTCACAAGAATGAAAAGCCATTACTTGGGCATCCTGGCAGGCACAATTCACACAAAAATAAAAAAATGGATACTTGTTGATCTTATAGATGGAAAATATAGATCTTTTTCCAAATGTTCCTAAAGCAAGCTAAGATGAAAATATCTGAGGAACAAGTAGTCAGGTCAACTCTAGGCTCCCTTCCTTTCAAAACTGTGTGTACTTGAAGTGTCAATCTATTACATATCCTACACCACTCTATTAGAGTAGCCATACATAGCTTAAAATTGACAATGAAAAACTGTTAAATATAAACTTTCAGAAACAATGTGTGATTGTATCAGGAATTTCTCAAGCTAGCAAAAAAATCTCTAAATTCGAAGTTCTTCTTTGTATACATTTGTCACCAGCAATGAAAGAGTGGAATAAGAAAAAAGACAGCTGGAGATTTAGTGAAATGAAATTTAGACTGGGAATTTCATTTGCTTACCCATTAGAAGTGCTGTCATTCTACTTATAGAAAATATGGGAATACCAAGGTCACTTGATTGTTTACAATTTCACTGTGATAGTATTTATCAGCTTTTTAGGAATACTATATACCAAAGGTATTTATTTCACAGATGCAAAATTCACTACAACAACCAACAAAAGACTGGTCTGTATGTATGGCAAATATAAAAGCTTTTTAGAGAAAGTGAAACTTTCTAAATAGAGAAATTTGCCATTCTTCAGAAAAAGGATAACTGACAATGACTGGAGGAACTTCTCAGTATTTATATCAGAAGAGATCAAGTTGCTGGGAATAGCAAAGTACTTCCATTCTGTACATTATGCCTATCGTCTCTTCCATGCATGTGTGGGCTTTGGTTCTATTTACTATATTTTTAGTTTTCGATCTGTTGAAATTACAGCAAGGGAGAAATTAACTCAAGGTTACTAATCAAGGCAAAGTGCTATGCATGTTTACATCTCAAAAAAATCTGTCATATAAATTTTTAATAGCAATATCATAAAAATTAAAAAAAGAACTAGAAAACTAATAAAAGGGGAAATGATGTCCAGTTGTACAGGGTATACTTAAATGCAGTCACAAAAACCAACCTATGGAAGCTCAAACCAGGCTTTAAACAATTTTGTAGCAGAGAAAAGAACTGAGTTACATGTTTTATGCTATGAGCACAAAGTGTAACAACATTTTTCCAGAAAGACACTCAACCCCAAATATAACAACAATAATTGGGTTATTCACCAATTCACAAGAATACCACAATATATCAATTTGTTCAATGATGGAGTAATAAAGAAAGGACATGGGATGCAGGAAAGCTTAAAAAATTGATTAGGGAAGGAGAGGAAAAACTCCTCAGTGCTGCATCCTTTACCCCACTAACTATACTTGACTCATTTATTACTTAGACTTTGAGCCCTTTCCTTAAATTACACACAGGAAACATTTGATCATTTGTCTAAATCCCTGCCTCTACTCTCACTATACTTCAGAGAATGGCATTTTTTCTCATATCTATTCTTCCTGAACTGTCTTTGTACCTTGCTTCTCAATATGATAATCAAGAGAAATTAAATAAGATCTACCTGAACTTCTCCAGCATCTCCAGAACCAGCTCCTAGACGTAAAGCAGCATTTCTTTTTAGCAGCTTTGGAAAGAAAAACATCAAGAAAAGAATTTATTGAAACAGTTAAACAATGTTTAAAGACTATTTCTGGTGAGAATCACTGATAGAAATATTTTACATCTATGTTAAATATTATTTGGACTAATCAACTAGTAGTCAGAATACAATTAAATTAAAAACATTTTAATCTCTTCTAATATTATACATGTGCTGTTGTAGCTGTTTTGATCCCAGGATCACAAAAAGACAAGGTGGGTGAGGTAATACCTTTTATTAGACCAACTTCTCAAAAGCTTGCGTCTCTCGCCATGAAAAACTGGTCTGATAAGAAGATAATACCTCACCCACATTGTTTAACAATTTTAAGGCAGGTCTCAGAACAAGCAACTTCAGAATTGTGTTCTGCCTCATGCAACTTGAAGACAGTAAAAGATTAAATTGATCAAAATACAGTAGCACTATGATTCACTTGGGAAAAGGCAGCTCAGTGATATTGATAAATATGTTTCTAATATCTGCATATACATGTAGGCTTAACATTTAATTCAACTCCACCTTTTTAAGCAGATCTCTGGCTTCTTGCGTGAGGTAGGGAGGCAAGTTGAGTTTACATTTGAGAATCTTGTCAATGGTTTTCTTTCGGTTCTCCCCAGTGAATGGGGGCTGAAAAACATGATTATAGTGTGAAGAAAACCACAACACGTGAAAAACTAGCAGATTCTTGTTCAGTTCTCTTCATTTGCATACATAGAACAAGGCTAGTTCCAGCCACCTGGCAAACAGGGATATGACTGCTTCAGGTGTGGCTCCCAAATATTTGCTTGGGCTACTACAGAATGGCAGAAGCTGATGCTTCCAAAGGTTCAGCCAGTTTTTAATTAGGTTTCTTTCCAGCAGTTGACATAACTATTTACAGATCTATCTACGCCTGCACCTCAATAAGCCAGCTAACTTCAGTGACTAAATCAGAATAAAATGCATGCAGTTTTAACTGTGCACCTACTGCTCCAGTCAGCATGTCATACATTAATGCCCCCAAACTCCACCAGTCCACAGCACGATTATGCCCACTTCTCATCAAGATTTCAGGGGCCCTGGAATGAGAAACATTAGAAATAAGAAAGTATTCATTAAATACTCAATTGCAGCTCAGGTTTCAAGTTTCTAAACATAAGCCATATTTATAATATTAGTTCCATAAACAACTGAAAATATTGAACCATCAGTTAAAAAAGGTAAAATTTAGCCATTACCCCCAGACCAGAGTAATACTTTTCTGTTTCATCATGCAGCTCACATGTATTCTATTGTTCCACAGAAAGTGTGTGTGACTGTTCCATCATGAATAGACTCTTTACACAGTCCGAAGTCTGTTAGTTTTACATGACCTGAAATAGAAGAAAACAGCTAATTCTAAAACCTTCAGAATCCTGACAACCAAATTACATGCAGATCACCAACTCAATATAAACATAATTTATAAAATGGACAGTACAAATGTCTATTCCTGCTTATAGTAATAAACCAGGACTCTTCCCAGCATCCATCAGTCCTCTTTTATTGTTCTGACAAGACCAAAAATGACTTTTTAGTCATTAAAAATAATCTTAGAACTATAATCAATAAAAGTACAGACTTATTTTTGCATGGAAAAAAGTGTGGATATCATTGGAACAAAAACACAGGAAAGCCACCAAGTTAATCTAAAAGCCATGAACAATATTGTTTCTTCATGGTTTGTTCTCAATGCTTCAACCAGGAGAAACCCCATGACGAACTGTTCCAATCTTATTGCAACCCTTCTATGTGTTACTTTGAGCCTATCTTGCAGATCAAAGCAGCAGCTACCTCACTATTTTCATGTAAGCTTATTCCCATTCAAAGATAATCAAAGGTTGTTGATTATTGGCACCAGGCAGTAAACTTTTATTTATTAAATCATGTACAAAAAAATATTTATACATGTGCAAAATGTAGCTACAAAAGAGTGCACATGAAATCAAGTCATGTAGTCTCACACTTACTCCAGAATTCAAAAGCAAAAACCGGTGTCACAATTCATTTCAAATGTGTGTATAACTTCCACTCTCCAAAACCACTGAACATAGGTAAGCATTCACATTCAGTGAATAGCTTGCTTAAACATAATTTTTAACCCTTTAATGCCAGGATATGCTGTCACTAATCAATAGTGCCATGGAGTGCTCAGCACTCACAGAGCTTTGGACATGCTGGTATGATCAAATGCCACCAGGTTTTTTTAAAATCTGTTTCTTTTTAAAAAGTCAGAACACCTGTATTATCACAGTAATTTGTAAACAGGAATGTTACAGAGCAGGTTTGAATTCAGATATCAAGTACAGGTGACTCAGCAACATGACACTATCCCACTAGCAAACAGAAAAATCTTCAGTGGGTTTACCCTAAAAGTCTCTTAGCCCCTTCTTAATCAAGTTGTTCAGCCACCTCCAGTACTAAAGTGCTATAATTACAACAAACAGCTGTATGCCAGAGCTAGAGTTTAGCCAATAGTAGCTAGTTGTTTGGGTATATGAAGAAAAAAAGATGGGTAATAATGTTCTGAGATAATTTTATATTATGTTGTGACTTGTGAGAAAAGATTTTGAGGTAATTATTGACTATTCAATTGTTTACTATATTTCCACCTTGGTGATTAAGCATGATATTTTCCGGCTTCAGATCTCGATAGATGATTCCTTTTTGATGCAAGTGCCCCAAAGCCATTGAGATCTCTGCCAAGTAAAAGCTGAAACAAAGGGATTTGATACAATTAAACTCAGTCAACCACACAAAACGTCTTAAGCACTAAAACAATTATATTTGTGGGTACACAGCAACAATTTCTTGAAAGTATCATTAGATGTGCATCATAGAATAAATGAGTGAAACAATTATTCTATTGAAGTTTATTTGCCAAAGGGCATTGGGACACAATGGAACAACAAAATTACACCAACAGCATTAAGTCAATTTGCTTAGTAGTTACTTGGTTTTGAGTATTTTTGTTGCATTCTGAATTTGCCAGTCATTTATTATATCTGGCTCTAAAGTGGTCCCCCTGTTCTTGGAAGGGCACATGGCAGCTAGTTGGCAATGAACAGCAAGGCTGCCAGTATCATAAAGCTGCAATCCTATTTATACATAAGCTGTTCCAAAACACTCACACAGCATGTGCTGTAGAAAGGTGGAGCTATCATCTCCCCTGGTGTACTGTGCAAAGCTTAATCAGGATCATGCACTTCATTTACCTAGGACACGTGCGACATGTAGCTATCGAAAAGGCTCTCTATGTCAGTGGTTCCCAACCTGTCCTTTGCCGTGGCACACCATGAGACCTTCAAATTTTTCGAGGCACACCACCATTTAAAAAACTCATGAATATTTGAATTAACTTAAATTACTTATGAATATTCATGAACCATGGCACAGTGTTTCAGAAATGCTGATATATGGGGTAGTAGGGGTAGCAGAGCAGGGGTGGCAAAACAGGGGAAGTCAGGAGTCGTGTGCAATGGCAGGAGTGAGTGTGGAGAGCAGAGCAAGACAAGGGTGGCAAAAGAGGACAAGGGCAGCCATATGGGGAACAGCACAAGGGTGGCAAGAGAGGAGAGAGGAAGGGAGAACAAGAGTGGCTGGGGGGGGGCAGGGGGAACCTGGGGACTGGGAAGGTAGGGCAGGTGAGCAAGGTGCAGCACTCATTTCCCCCTTCTCCACAGTGGCTCCCTGCCACCAGGGCAAAGCCTCACCCCACTGCTGCTCCCTCCCACCCCAGTGGGTCCCGTCCTCCCATCCCCCAGCCCCCTTCTGCCTGTGATGGACTCTCCTGCCCCCAGCTACAACTCCACATGCACTGCCACCCCAGCCCCCAGCTGCACACACCCTGAATCAAACAGCCACCCCACCTCCCAGCTACACCCCCCAATCAGCCACACCACAACCCCAGCTACACACCCTCTGCTACACATCCATTCCCACCCACCTCTGCCACACACACACCTGCCCCACATAACCCCCAGCAGCCCCCCCACCCCCACCCCCTCGCCCAAAGCCTTTACCTGGGCTGTTTGCAGGCTGGATGACACAAGCTGCTCCGCCCTGCAGGGGGAGATTCACACACTCCCAGCCTCCCCCAGCTCTCTGCTGGTTGGGCTTAAAGTGGAGCCAGGTTTAAGGTGGAGCCACCTGAGCGGTGCATTTGGGCTGCTCCTGCTACTTTTAGGGGGAACCCTAGAATTCCCCGTTCTTGTGCCTTCCTCTATTTTTAGGGGGTCAGAATTCTGCTTGCCTAAGAATAGGAGGCCTATGTTCTGGTGCCTTCCCCCTTACTTTAACCCCTGCCTTTTTCCAGCTCTGCACAGCCCAGGTGGCGGGGCTGAGCAGGAAGGGAACTTTAGCTCCAGCTCTCAGACATGCTCGCAGCGCACTTGGGCTGTTCCCGTGGCAAACCAGTGTGCCCCAGCACACTGGTTGGGAACCACTGCTCTACGTAGAAAGTTCATTTATATAAAGTTCCATTCTTTATTCACAGACATGGTCAGAAAAAAATAGAATAAATGCAAGTTCCAAAGGGGTAGCCATGTCAGTCTAGTCCAGCAAAACAAATAAGGAGTTTTGTGGCACTTTTATTGACTAACAAATTTATCTATCACATGAGCGTTCGTGTGATAAATTTGTTAGTCTTAAAAGTCCCACAAGAAGCTACAAGCTTCCAAACAATGCACCCAAAGCAAAGTTTTAAACTTTTGTTTCTGGCAGAGAGTTCCTAGAAATGCAGACGTAGGCTGCCTTACCCTACAAAATCAAAAGCATTCCCTCTACAAGCGTGTGCAAAAGTTCCTGGAGAACATAGCTACACCCTTCAATATGGTGACAGTGAAATCTCTCAGACTGTAATACCATTCCAACACCAGCTGGTCAGAGATGCAGCAGAGTAAGGCATACCAGACAGACACCTCTTCCAAACAACTCTCACTGATGCCCTTAGCTCATTAAACTATATTATTAAAATATAGTTTATGTTTTAAGTCAGAAGATAAGTTATTAAAATTTCTCTCCTTGATTTTACTAAGCCACAAGTGTCATTTTGTTTCACATACCAGGCTGTGTCTTCCATAAAAATTCCCTCTCTCTCCAGCTGCATAAAAAGTTCTCCTCCTAAAAGGGCAAAAGAGAATGTTAGAAGAAAGAATCCATGCTTCTGCTACTCTGCTATTAAAATAACTGCATATTCCCTTATCAAAACACAGAATTAGCCTTCTGCAGAGCATAATTCCATTTAACCCAGAGTTGTTAATATGCAAAAAGTAGAGTTAACATTCAACTCAATGTTAATTAGGAGTTAGAGCAGGACCCTGCAGATGGAATTCCAGGTATATGATCATTAGAAATTCCCCCGTTCCTTTGCTTGCATGTACAGTCTTCTTTACATCTGCTTTTTTTATGTAGCTTACATAGATCAAATTATGGGCTTCACATTAATTATGAAAATGTGCAGAATAATTCAAGTAACCTCTAAGCATGTGACAGAGATTTATAAATAACAAAAGTAAGGTCTTTCTGGATTCTAGATTAAGTAAGGGATACTGAAAAGCTCATGTGTAACAAAATTGAATATACTGACCACTGAGATACTCAAGGATGAGGTAGAGTTTTCCACCAGTCTGAAAGGCATAAATTAAATCTACAATGAAGGCGTGCTTCACTTCTTCCAGGATATTACGCTCGGCTTTTGTGTGAGCTGTATCTTTTGCATTCCTTACAATCATTGCCTATAAAAAAAAAAAAAAAGAAAAGTGGCATGTGAGCAAAAAACATGGGAATCCTAAAAGAGGCAAAATTCTTCATAGATTTTCATTCCTAGTTTACAGAAATCTCCACATTCTACCTATAGTTGACACACAACTGTGAGTCAGCAACATGATAAAAGCTGCTTAGTTTTTCTTGAACAATTGTTAAATAGGAAATTCATGCTCCCGCCAGCTAAAATTAAGAACAGAAAGACTATCTGGAATTACACAACAGGAGTTACAGAAAATGTGGCAATAAACAGATTCCTATTTTAAATGGATGAAAAGATTAATGTTAACATATAAATGACAAACGTTCAATCTTAGTATATTAGGACAACTAGTACGTAGTAATTACATTATAAAGGAAACAAAAAATCCTTTTTGGATTTGGAAAGCAGCCAGAAGTGAAGACCAATTTACCTTTTTAAGAACTTTCATGGCAAAAATTTTGCCAGTATTTGCTCCTGTTACTTTTCGTACTTGAAAAACCTACGGAACAAAAATCTAAATAAATTCCTGTAAGTCACAGTGGCAGCCAGTATTCTAATATAAACTTTAAATTCTTCTATTTCCTATTGGTGGCAAAGTTGTGCAATTGATTTCAGCCACTAAAACCAAATCTGATCAAAGGCACAGCTAATTAATTAAAAAGGCAATCTCATACTGAACAGTGGTATGCATCAACACAGTTGCCTCTGCAAAGGAAGATTTTTCCAGGAACAGAATGGAAATGTTGGGACATATAACAAGCAGTCAACAAGGAAACTGGTAACAAATCTGCAAAGATGAAGATTTCATACCTTTCCATAACCACCTTTGCCAAGCACACGTAGTAACTCAAAGCATTCTGGTCGGATCTTTTCTGGACCTCTGTTTACACTAGTTTCTGAAATCTCAAATTTTTCACAATGTTCCATGCCACTGAATAAAAACACAACAGTGTATTACAAAATTAACTCAAGCTTAAAGAAAGAATAATCACATACATTTTTCTGCAGAAAGCACATTATATACAGTGGCACAATTGACGGTCTGCTTAAGACACGTCCAGAATTACAACACAAAGAATTCTATTAATGTGTACGCGCAGTGATCGGCAGCAGCTTGCATAATGCATAAAATCTCAAAGTTCTTAGGAAGCACCTCGTCATGCATGTCTTACAGTTGCCTCCGTTTTCCACAGAATGAAAAGCTTTAACTTCAGTGTTTCCAGGTTTTGATGGAAACCTCCAAAAAGTAAGCCAAAACACACACATACAATTTACGATTTGCAGAAACAATAGCATAGATGTGACCTTTGCTCATTTGTCTTAATATACCAGCACCGTCTGTTGAAAGCCATGTTTAAGTGTATAGTCAAGAAGTGAAGCTGCATAAAGTCTTCTACAATCTCTGGATGAACTGGGCTTTGTAGAAGTACACTCTACTAACAACATTTAATATTGAATACATCTGAATGAGACTAATTATAAACAGTATTCAAATAAAGTAAAAGTGCAAGACAAGTAAGATGCAAAATGTAAAACACCAGCAGATTCTTGCCAATTTCTCCACAGAATTCTTTTGTTGTCAGATATATCTAGTAAACTTGAATTAATGAACTTTTCTATTAATTTAGAGAAAAACGGTTTGTGATTAGTATTAATACTATAAAAATGTTTTCTAACAGGAACTTACATTTCATACTGGCCAACTCCTCCGTGGTCCATGCTTTCACTTAATTGACCCTGTGGAAGTAGAGGGTGAGAATGTTTAACAAAGTTAGAACAATAATGCCATAACTGTAAACAAAAACAATGAGTAAGACAAAGAAACATGCTCTGACTGATTTAGTGCTAAAATTGTTAAACTGACCAAGTCAGAGGGCAGCAACTTGTCTGATTGACTTTCACAAAATACCTACAGAATTCTGCAAAAAATTTACACAATTGCCAAGGATCCTGAACAGCAACTTGGGGATCCGCTACTTTTTAGCTAATCACAATTATCTGACTATGTTTGCACTTACAGCAGAGAGCCCCAAACAGTGGAACCACCCACCCACGAGGAAGAAACTAGTGCAGGCCCTATAGACGCTAGGGAGGGAACGCTACCCAGATGCCCTCTCCCCCAAGCTTTGCTTTGGGCCCTGCCATATCCTTGGCCCCTGGCCATGGTGGCCAACTTCAGCCCTCTGCAACTAGCTCCGACCTCAGCCCTCAGTCACGCTGTCCAGCTATGGTCTCAATGCCCAGCCCCTAACGATTGTCTACAACTCCCCATCCTAATTGTGGGTCTTCTCTGACTTTTCCAAGTTACTGCAGTCCATAAAGGACCCACAACTCAAACATGGCCTTATCCGTTCGTTCATTCATTCATTCATTCATTAAAAAAAGACATATCTTTCAAGAGCTCCAAAGATGAGTGCTGCCGCTTCCGGAAAAGACTCAGGGCTTGGTGCACTGTGATGCGGGGTTCACTCACCACCACTGCAGCCACTGCCACAGGCAGCCTGGCAGTGGACCTGGGGCTTGGGCACTGGGACTCGGGGCTCAAGGCCTGTAAACCCAGCACCGATGATGCCCCGGCTCCAAACCAGGTAAATACTAGCAAACACTAGCGAACAGAAAGAAATTGTTTGCATTTTTTTTTTTTTGGTGGGATGGCAGAAACGGGGAAAGAATGTAGTTTTCCAGGTTTCACCCTACCAAAAAAGAAAAAAAATCGCTAACAGAAAGCTTCTCATTTCCAATACACAAATTCAAACCTGGCTTAGGTTAGGAAAGTTACTATCTGATGGTTACTGGCAATTTATACTGGCAACAGACATTTAACGCATAAGTCACTACTATATGCAGAATGAACCCCATCTCTCCTCCCAGAGGAGTTCTCTTCAAAACAGGGCTTGAAAACGGATTCGTTCTGGCAAAGCTTGGATTACTGCCAGCCACACTAGTCCTGATTTGTAAACATAGGCTTTCATTTTCCAAGTTTGTTTTTTTTAAATCTGTTTTTCATATAAAATGCTATTGGTCTCCATTCTTACCTACTCATACAACTAATATCCAGAGGGTAGACATGCAAGTCTGTGCACAGCAAAAACGACAAAAGTTCTGTGGCATCTTATAGACTAACAGATTTCTTCTGCCATAAGCTTTCGTGAGCTCCAACCCACTTCGTAAGACGAAGTGGGCTGGAGCCCACGAAAGCTTATGCCCGAGGAAATCTGTTAGTCTATACGGTGCCACAGGACTCTCATTTTCATACGACTAACAGTTTGAAGACTAGTGGTATTCTATCTAGACAGTCTCACTTTGGTTTGCATTTACTGTCATTTGACTTAGTACAGATGAGAAATACTAAAGCTGACATTATATTCAGTAAGACTCCACTGAACCAAGGAATGTGGCTTAATTGCAAACTCCCCAGTCAGAAGAAGTCTTACAACAATTTCTTTTCCTATTTGTACCACAGCTGTAACAGACTTTGTTCTTGCTGCTACTACGAGAACTCTGTGGGGTGAAAACTGTGCAGCTGCAGTATTATCTAGTCTAACGTTGCTTCACATCCAGTCATTTTCAGTACGATGATTTCAAACTCTCAAATGTTAGTTTGAAATGTTACCACCCTGAAGACACAAAATGAAGAAACTCGGATTAGTGGGGTAGCAGAAATTTGGCATAAGGTGAGGCTCTCAGTACCTTTTGGAGACTGTAGCATTCATCTCTCTTTTGGTACCTGGAACTCACTAGTTTTAGACCACTGACTGAAGACTCAGAGAAGTTTGACTTCCTCTATACTAACCAATTCATATTGATTTATTTTTTAAACACAGATGCATGCAACAAATTGAGCCCACGTGAAGATGTGCTACAGTTAGTTTTTACATGGATGGATAAAAATCACTTTTGCCAAAAGGCAACCACGAAAGATACTTGGAACAGGGTCCAAATACCACGTAACAAACAGGTTAGCTCTCCTGCAATTTAAAAACAAATCTAGAGTAAGTAGTCGGTATCATAAAAATGTTGTTTGACAAAAAGCAAAAAAAGGAAAATGATGCTAAGCAGGAGGTGCAGACATTATACAAACTAAAAGCCATGCTTGCAGTGTTTCCCAAGTCCCCTGGATAGTGATTTTTATTCCACTGTGGGTAATCTATAAACTTCCAACCTTTCTGTGCCACACATTGAAAACTTGGAGAAATCATTACAATAAAGTTTCTTCTGGACACATAAAAGTTATGTCACTACTTCAAAGTATCTATGTCACAGAAGTCACTGAATAGTGATCAAGAGGTAGCAATCCAAAGCTAGATTCACACCCTAAAAATGAAATAGTAGGTAATTTTTATCTCTGAGATTCAAAGCCCCCCCATGACTTCAAATTATATACATTTAATATTTAAACAGCACTGATTTGATGAAAATAATTAAACAATAGTGTTTTAAATAGCACTTAGAAAAATTAAGCAGAGAATTCCTACTAAAAATTTTATCAGCAACTTCTATGTAAAATATTAAAATGTTAAGCTGACAATTAAAAACTGTCATTTTTAAGATAATTTGAAGCAACTTATTCTCTCCTGCCACTGTCTAGCACATTATTGATTTCTTGCAGTTCAACAACTGCGCATTTTAGACAGGGTTGACAATTCCCTGGGAGAAAGAAGCTGAAGCCACACCATGACTAAATACTATCTTAAACCTGATTTAAAGCAGAAAACTGGGGTAAATAACTGCACCAGTGTTCACAAGTCCAGCAAGCCTGGGAACACATCTTGTCAAACTCTGGATACATTCATTTAAGATGGGGGAATAGCTTGGGTCTATCCACTCCATCAAAGCTGGTCTTCGGCTACAGAAAGCTGGACAGCCAAATGCATCTGGATGTGTAGTCTGAAACTTTGAATATTTCTGATTGCTTATTGCTTCAAGCCTAGAATGCTGCATTTCTGCTGTTTCATATAAACTAACTGTTTCTTACTTTTCTTTATACCATACTGAAAACTTAAATGAGTCATGACATTCTATGTATGACTTCCGTGAGAAAATACAAAGCTAAACAGACATTGCAATGTTCAGCATTAACATGACATATTTACTACTATAACCACTGCAAGTTTACTTTTTACGTGTAAAACTCTAAATTAAGCTACAAA
Organism: Podocnemis expansa; assembly: GCA_007922195.1. Lineage (NCBI taxonomy): Eukaryota > Metazoa > Chordata > Testudines > Podocnemididae > Podocnemis > Podocnemis expansa. The sequence continues at coordinate 25,900,996 of ML681971.1, forward strand.
TCTGCTGCCTTACGCAACTACAACTTCAACATGTAACTAAAGCTGAACACAATGTAGCATACATTAATGGAACAGTTTTTACTTGGTAAAACCCACTTCTGGTAAATAACATGCCACCTGACTTTAGATATTAACACAAAGACGATGATTAAAGATTTTCCAATACAGATTAGCATTTCTGGGCTGATCTAACAAGTGGGAAGCTTAGTTTGAGATCAGAACAGTTCGAAGTAAGTGTTTTTGGGGACTTTTTATATACCATACCAGGAAAAGTAAAACGAGCCACTCATTCACACAAAAGCACCCCTAAACGTAGCATGCCATGTTAGGATAAGCCAGCTTGTAGGCGACCACTGACAAGTCTTCGTATCAAGAAATCTGCCCTTAGCCGAAAGAAATCACGGTTACTGAGTTACTGAAGCCTGGGTCAATGCCGTCGTCCTCAGTACAAGGTTCAAGTAGGGGAAAGTGTTCCCTTCCCTCTACAAACGCAGACCCGCCGCCTTAAGTAGATCCCCCGCAACAGCAGCGCGCAGATCAGCTTTTCAGGCGGGGAGGAAACCACCACCAAAGCCGGGGGGGGGGGTGCTGCCGGCGGTGTCAGAACAAGCGCTGCCCATCCCATCACCCTCCGGCGCGAGCGCCTGCCGCCCCCGGACCCGCGCCCCCCGGCCGGTGCCACCTGCGACGGGGGGCGCGGCAGTGACCAGCAGCGAAGCCCGCCGCCCCTCAGCGCACGCGTCCCTCCCTGGCTCCCCCCGTCCTGCCCCGGCGAGGCCGCGCCGGCTTCGGCCTCCCCCTCTCACCCCCTCCTCCAGCTCCTCGTCCGAACCCGCTTCTTCGGGCTGGTCCAGGTCGATGTCGAACACGCCCGCCATGGCCGGGCTGCGAGCAGCGCCGTCGCCGCCCCTTCCTCGCTGCGCTGAGTCCTCGGGGCCTGGGCCGCCTCATGGGCCCGCAGCCCCCAACGCCGCCACGGCCGCCATTACCGGCTACCAGGCTTCAGCGCGGCTGCGCCCCCGCCGACCGCGCAGGCGCATCACCCAATCCGATGACCGCTCGGGGCCGCTCTGAGCATGCGCAAAACGCAGCCTGGCGCACGACCTCAGGTTAGTCTCGTACTGAGCAGGCGCAGAGCTCGCTCGGCCGCCATAGATGCTGGCACTGAGCATGCGTAGTCTGAAGAGTGAGGCGTCTCCTCCTGGTGTATGCGTAGAACGCTCGCCGAAGCCGCCCCCCAACACTGCCGCTGATTGGTTCTCTACTGGCTCGCTCTGAAGCCTCCGGCACTACCACGTGCCGCCGAGTCAGAGCATGCGCATGGCGGTCCTTTCGAAGGCGGCTCGGTACTAGTGGAGCCGGAAGGGCAAGACTGGTTGTGATGGTAACGCTGGGCTGCCGTGCGCATGCTCCTTGAGGGGCAAGGCGCGGGCGCCTAGACCTGCTGCTGGAGAAGAGTTCTGGGGCGCGTGCGGCGAGCGTCAGGTACCCCCAGCTGGGACACCGGCCCCCCCCCCCGTGCCTTGGCGGGAGGCGAGCGGGGCTGGGGTGCGCGCCGTGTTTTATGGGGGGGGGGGGGTGCAGGTTGGTGCAGAAGCAGGGATTTCCCTACCCCCTACAGCCCTCCTGAATTTCCCAGCACCCCCAGGTGTCAGCTAGTAACAGTCTTATACCAATTTAGTGAGCACCCCCCCCCAGTTTCAAGTAGTGGGGAAACTGCTGGTGCAGAGAGGGAGCTGTGTCTGGGTGGGGTGCAGTGCGCATGTTGGGGTGGTTGGGGGAGGGTTGAATGGGGGCTGCCTGGGATGGGGTGTCATGTACGTACATGGGGGGCTGGGATGGGCTAGGATGGGGGGCCCTGGCATGGGGGTGGCAGGGTGGGGGAGGATTGGATGAGGAGTGCTGGGTTAGGGGGTGGCATGGACGTGGGCGGGTGGGAGCGGGGGTTAAAGTAAGCCAGAACTCTCTGGAAGAGGTCCACAAATTTGAGGGGCCAGCGTTCTGGGGGTCCCAAAGAATAGACAAAGCAGGCGAAATGGGGCGTGCTGCTCTGCCTTCCTGAGAAACAGCCTCAGGCTGAGTTGGTTGGGAGCTGCCTCCTGGGGGGAGGTCCCCTCTCTGTGTGCTGAGCTGCCCAGCCTAGATAGAAACCAAATTCTTCCAGCACTAGGATCCATGAGGAAGCATCTGACTGCAGCACAGCACTGGAGCCCCTGGAGGAAATGAAAGTGGGGGAAACTATGTGGGTCTAATCCAGGGGACCCCCATCACATCCTCACCCACACCCTTGCCATGGGGTGTGAAGGGCCAACCTCACCCCTCCCCTCTTCGCCCCTCCTCAGGAGATGGGGGGTGAGGCTACCCAGCTCCAGCAGGGGAACAGTAAGTGATGGAAGTGAAGGTGCTGGGGCAGTCCAGCCCTTCAAGGGGGTCGGGGGGGGGGGGTAGAGTGGGCAGCGTGTGAGGCCGGGGGCGGGGGGGCAACAAGGCCGGGATCGAGGTCAGGGAGGTGCAGAGGGGTGGAGGGGGCAGCATGTGAGGCCAGGATCGGGGCCAATATATTTATGGAGCAATAACTGATATATATGGTACTGAAAAGTGGTTGCAAATGCCTACCTGGCCTGGGGCCCACACATGCATGAAGGGGGCCTGGAGATTTGGAGGGTTCTGGGGCCTGTCCAATTATACTTTAACCAGTGGAGGGGGTGCAGGATTGTGCTGAATCCTGTATGTGGCGGATGTGAGTTGGAGGTGTGCTCAATATGTGGGCCTTGCTAGGGTCCTAAATCAAGGGTGTGATATATGTGGTTGAGTGACAGCTATAGGATAGGGCTGTGTTGCATATATGGCCGACGATGAGGGCATGAAGTAGCATGTGCACCATATACATGGCTGAATGACAGAAACATGGGATGTACTGTGTATGGAGCAGGCTGATGGGGACATGGGATGAGGGGCCACTGTATATGTAGCTTGGGGACAGACATGGGACAGAGCAGCCACTTTTTTTTTTGAGCACTTTCTCCCTAGAGTCTGAAAAGGGTGATCAGCAATCCTTTGTGAGTAACTCCCTCACATGCTCAATGGCATTTTCTGACTGATCACTTTCCGTTCATTTTAGGCTACATTATTAAGGATATGAGAGAGAGCTAGTAGACTAGAACATCTAGTCCAGGGGTGGGCAAACTTATGGAACTCAAGGGCCACACAAGTTGATCATTAAACTTTCAAGAGCCGCACTGAGGCATATAACCATATACTTTTACCTACTAAATTGATTTGCTGACATTCTTCTGTGAGCCACACTTTTTCATTCAAGAGCCACATGTGGCTCCTGAGCTGCAGTTTGGCCACGCCTGATCTAGTCCAACCCTACCCCAGCCTGCATCACCCCTTTGCCTCACACTGGCAGAATAAAATCCTCCTCAACATTCTATACCTGGATTGGGCATTAAATCAGAATTTACGTTGTGCAAATAATGAGTGGTCCATAGTGGGCTGATTAGCTGAATGAGAAATAATTGGGCAGATTATGTAAGTATGAATGGATTCTACCTCTCATTTTAGCTTTCAGGAGTAGCTCTTCTCATATATCTAGCTTAGTTTCATCAATCATCATGCATGCATGCATGCATCTAAGTTCCCGCAATTGAGAGTGGATCTTACAATGCTGTAGATCTTTCAGCACCAGGTGCCTCTTGGCAGAGTAATTCCCATTTTGTGTGGTTGTGGTGAGCAATGTTTGGTGGCAACTAAATTCACTACCCTCAAACATCACAGCCCTACTGTGGCCACTGTCAGCATTGAATGCTGGCCACAGCCCCTTTAGAGGAATTTCAGACACTAAGGCCACATAGCTGCAGAGCTTATGTCTGGAAAACCAAACAGCTGCTTTCTGCACAAGAGTAAATTTTGTTGTTCTACCATGCTTTTCCTGGCTTACAAAACTGATCCAAAGCCTCCAAACTCACAGCTTAATCAACCACAGTAAAAAGCACATTTCTCTATTTTTCTTCTTAGGATTAAAACCAAAGTGAAGGAGAATGTCAATAGTCACAGTACAACTTGGTCAGTGCGGTAACCAGATTGGTTACGAGGTGTTTAATGCTATCTGCAGTGACTTCCACAGCACTCAAGGGCTGTGCTCCAAGAAAGAGAATGAATCCTACCAGGCAGCTTGCAAGGAACGTTTCTTCAGTGAGGAGAAAACTGGAGGTACAATTTCTGGAGGGGCAGCCTTGTTAGTCTAGTTCAGCAAAACAAACAAGGAGTCCTGTGGCACTTTTAAGGACTAACAGATTTATTTATCACATGAGCTTTCATAGGTGAAAATCCCATTGACAAAGTGACAGACTATTAAAACTGGTCATCATGGAGATGTGAAACAGATTTGTTGAAGCCTGGTTTAAGGATGCGGCATTATTTTTTTATTACAATTTTTTTTTCTCTCCACAGTACCTGTTGCCCGGGCTGTACTTGTTGACATGGAACCTAAAGTAATCAGTCAGACCCTATCAAGGGCTGCTAAGTCTGGCCTCTGGCAGTATGACCAGCAGTCACACTTCTGTCAGAAACAGGGATCTGGAAACAACTGGGCAAATGGGTATGAATAATCCCTGAAAGCTTTGCTAATAATACTACAGCATATGAATGCTAAGAAACTGAATGGATACACAGCCCTTCTCTCTTAAAAGCAGAACTGTTGCTACTGTCAAATAATACACTGCATGCAGAACATTACCTTGATTTTACTGCGATTGTAGGCTGCTTGTGCTAGCTTTGCTTGCAAGGAACTGTGATTGGTATTTACAGTAAAGACTTATGACTCAGTTATGAAAAGTGAACAAAATGTTACCTAACTACTTAATTTTTGGATGCAACGTGGAGGTTCATTTTAAAGATCAGGATCTTAATGCAAAAATCAGTGTCTCAACAGAGGAATGAAGGATTGCTCACCACATGTAGCACTAGTGATATAAAAAGTTATATAAATGGATCAACATACTTCAAAGAAAGAAAAGCTGTCATATGTTTGTGTGGTTGACGTCATTGCTTTTATTTTGCTATAAAGTGAGAGTTCTTGCTCTTGTCATTTTCTCTCCTGTACTTCAGTTACTCTGTTCATGGGCCCAAGTACAGAGAAGTTATCATGAACCTGATGCAGAAGGAAGCAGAGAAATGTGACCGACTAAGTGGATTTTTCACAGTAATGAGCATGGCCGGTGGCACAGGATCAGGCATGGGAACCTTTGTGACCCAGTGCTTAAGGGATGCTTTTCCAACCTCATTTATACTCAACCAGGTTGTCTGGCCATATGGAACCGGTGAGGTGAATATTAAAGCTCCATGAGGTTCTGCAAAACTTTTAAATAGTATTAAAAGGACATACCCTCTCACCCCATCAGTTTACAGGGGGTTCACTTCTTTTATTACAGACAATATCTAAATTGTTTATAACCATGTGATATCAAGGAAAGGGAAGAGATGGTCTCTTTTTACTGCTTATTTACCTTGTGTGTTTGATACCACTTTATGTATAGTCATTTTCATTATTTGCCTGTAGTCAGTGGCTGTGGGTCTTTCAAATGAGAAAAAACAATTTTTAAAATGCTTGTAAAACTACAAGTGCTAACTATGAGACTTATTTCACTAACATCCAAGGCAGGCGTTGTTTACTATCAAAGTAGACGCTAAAGTGGTTGCTGAATTGAGTCCAGAATCTTGGTAAAGGTCAGTAGCTCTGTCAAAAAGATCAAAAGAGGTAGAAGTACGGAGGCAGTGAAGATTAAATTACCGAGACAAAAATTCTTAATTTGTTAACTCATGCTGGTTGATGTGCATTTTTGCTTCCAGGTTATTGTTCAAAACTACAACTCTGTTCTGACCCTCTCACACCTGTACCAGTCATCTGATGCACTCCTTGTTCATGAAAATGATGCTATCCACAAGATTTGTGCTCAGCTAATGAACATTAAAAAGATCTCCTTCGGGGATGTAAATCAAGTAATTGCACATCAGCTGGGAAGTGTGTTCCAGCCCACTTACACCTCAGAAGTTTCCTCACAGTACAGCAGAAGCCCATTAGGTATCTAATTATAATGTGTCGTGCCATTTAACACTTTTATTCCAAGGATCTCAGAGCACTCCTCACACTGAGTTAAACCTTGACGCCCTGTACAAGTTGGGTATCATTCCCGCTTTTAAAGAGGGTGAAACTTAAGGCAGAAAGAGATTCAGCAACTTGCCATTGGTCACACAGCAGAGCTTCTGCCGCTCAGTCTCATGCTTTACCACAAAGTGATGCTTCCTCTTTCCAAATTCCTGGTGTCAGCCTGGGACAAATTTGCATTTCAGATGAAACTATGTGCAATTCAGTGGTTTTGTTCTGAGTTGGGGTTAGTTTAGAATTGTATGCAAACTGAAACTAGAGAAAAAGGCTTGCACAAACGTCTGCAAAGCAAAATCAGAATATTATGCAGCTCTTGTTAATGGTAAGCCAGGTCTGTGTCATCCTGGAATGAGGGAATTCATTTATCCATAGTGCCAAGAGTTGTGGTTGCTACCCAGAATTTCTTCTTTAGCCAACAATAGACTTGGAATGCAGCATCTGTTTCTTCCAAGCCAGACGAATACAGAGGAGGCTGTATTATTTTTTATATTCCGTGTTCTGTTTTTCCATATTCCACATACAGGAGCCTGTTCATGTCTGATAAGGAACAGAAGATTAACTTCCTCTTTTATTCCTCTTCCTGTGTCTTTGTGATGCATCTTACACTGTTTTACCCTATTGCTGTTCAGCCTTTGCCATGAAGGAGGGGAAAATAAGTTTCAGTGGTCTAATCAAACATGATTAAAGCTATGGTTTAATTAAATGTCATAAGACCACTGCAACTGCTGCAGTGGCTAAGCACAGTAGTGTGCCTAGTCCAGAATCCTTTCAGCAACACTGATCATTGAAAGATGCTTTGAGGGAGGTGTAAGAAACACCCTACTGGACAACTCTGGAATAAGTTTCTGCTAAGTAAAGTTTCTTCCTGTCCACAATCAGGGCTTCTGCCCTGAATCATGAGTATATAAAGCCCCTCTACATAATTATCCTAGCGGATATAACCAAGTTACTCATTCTTCATATAGTTTGTTTTTAAAATCTTAAGAAAGAATTGGAGAAAAAACTGCACACTACCTTTTTAGTTTTAAATCTGTCCTTTTCCACATCACATTATATCCTTATGTTCTTGCATTGAGTGTAAATAGGAATATGTAGTTTACCTTGTCTGCTACTTGTTATTGTGTATAGCTCTACTAGTTCTCCTCTCTAAACATTCTCACTTGCATACAGAATGACCTCTGATTAGAGGCAATTCTCATTGTTTTTCTTGAAATGCCTTCTATTTTAGCTGTCTCTTTGAGATACATTCACTACAGCTGATTTATACATTATTGACCTAACAATAGCATTGTAATACTTGTACTATTTTCCATCCCATTCATTACGTATTCCAACACATTACCTTTTTTTGGGCTGCCGCTGACCAATGAGTTTTTTTTTTCCCCCCCAGTGATTTGTCTACAGTGACTTCCCCAAAGTGCTAATATGCAACCTATTGTGTATGAGATGTTCCCTGTGATATGTGAGACTTTGCACATGCCAACTCTTGATGTTCCCCCTTCATTTTGTGCCATTAGAACTCCATGAAATTCCTCACTATATTCTGTTCTCACAGACTAGCCTAAATATTGGGTAGCCAGTCACAGCAGCTGTTTTTTTCTTCTCAGGAGATGTAATGGAATCTTTAGTTCCTCATCCTGAATTCAAGATGTTGGGTCTTCGTAACATACCTCAAATGTCAGAGAACTCCCTGGCATATAGTACATTTACTTGGCCTGGGCTCATCAAACATCTAAGGCAAATGCTTATTGCTAATGCTAAAATGGAGGAAGGTAAGAAGTGTGTGCACACACTCAAAATTTTTTCAACGTAAGTTTCTACACCTTGAATAAGGCTTATTGCCTTTGGGAACTTATTGGCTAGCTTTAATCAGTTCAGAAAGAAATAGTCTCCTCACTGAGAGAAGAGGGATTGTTTCCACACACCCAACAACTCCTTCAGCTAATAATGTAGTTGCCAAAGGATCTTCCAGTTCATCCCTGTTCTATGACCTCTCAGCTAACAAATATGAAGAGTCTGTCAAATAAAACATTGTGGGATTTCCTTAAATCATTCACTCAGAACAGCTCTGGGATGCCTAGTTCTGATTTGGTTTTTTAATACTTTAAGACTTCCAACTATTACCTAGACAGATTGTGAACTGTACTGCAGTTTCTAAAACATAGTATATATGCCACCAAGGGACAAGGATGGTGAGCTTTTTACAGTGGAAATTTTGTAGGCAGTAGAATAGTGACTATAGTGGGAGACTTCTCGATATAAGAACTGCAGGTTGAACTCCATATCATGTCTAAGATTCATGGATGTGCTGTGGCACACTCTCTGTGTCCAATGCTAGGTACCGAAAATCACTTGGCACTTGACTATCTCCAGCTAGCCTCTAGTACCACTGTCTGAAAGCAACCGACTTCATGTCAGGATGCTGGCAACTGAAAAAATATAAATTAATTAATCACTAGTATAAGACTGAAATATTTATAGTTAGTTTCAAAAACTTATTTCTAGGTATCAATTGGCACGTGCGACCACCATTGCCTGGGCATCCTGTCCCCCCAAAAACCTCTCCAAATAAGGCACAACATTTTAACACTTCCCTTGCCAACCTGGTTGTTCTGCGAGGAAAAGATGTGCAAAGCGTGGATCTAGGTAAGAAGAAGTAAACAGTATATTAGTTATTCCTGCTTCTGTATCCTAATGTTTTCATTGTGTCAGTCACTAGCAAAAGTGAAAAAAAAACCCTGCAGCTACACCCTTTGAAAATTAAGGTCAGCATTGTTTCTGCAAACACCTTAAATGTCCAAGGCCATGTTATGCATTCACAAAGAGCAGCTATATTTACATACGTACACTACACTGGCAGTACTTATCAGGGTTTTATAAAGCACCTTGTGGGAAAGAAGGGGCACCATCACACTGCAAAGCTACTTTCTATTTGTCTGATAGGATTCTTTGCTATGGTACTCTACTACCTGGAGAGAAACTAAGTTGCTGCAGTAGTGGTGGACAGTGTAGCAAGCTTATCACAGAGCACTGAGTAGCACTGCAATAAGTTATTTATATCTTACCCTCACAACATGTTGTGGGAAGGAACCAGTTTCTCTCATTAGGCCCAGCAGCTGGAAGTATTATATGGAATTTTGACTTGATCTGCCAAGTAGAAGGGGAGGCCTTACAAAACTGGTGGAACCTAAGTCCATGAATAACTTACTGCAGCTGTTTTTTTCTTTTGATTCAGGGTCCTGTGAGACCACCCATGCTATTCTACACCATTTCCAAAGCCCCAGCTTCTAAATATTATCTGGGACACAGAGGACATGAGAACAAATTGCAGCTTTCCCTTCCACTTGCATCATTTTGTGAGATTGAATGTGCTACGTCTGCAACAGCTCCTTGCTGCCCTGACAAGCACAAGATCAGTCAAAAACTATCCTTGTACAGGGTCACTTTTGTAGTTTATGTATTAATGCAGTAGATTTAAAATGGAGTTTAAGAGTTTTGCTGTATAATCCTTAATGCACCATTTAGAAATTTGTAGTTAAACTTATAAAGTAAGGCACCTTGGTAAAAACTCATTAGTCAGAAGATTGCCTTATTGCCATTGCAGGAGTCTTCAGAGAGCCAACATTGTACACATCATGGCTAAATCCTCAAGATGCCTTTAATGTGTGGAAAACACCAAGAGCCTTTAACAAATATGAAAAGTCTGCTTCTTTGGTCAGCAATAGCCAGTTCCTACTGAAACTTCTGGACAACATTGTGGGAAAAGCTTGGAATATGTTTGCATCCAAGTAAGTGAAACCAAGAATGATAGTTTATCATGTAGACTTCTCAATATATTCACTAGCAGTAAATAGCTATAAACACATCCGTTTAAAATGCTTCGTAGATCATTTTGATTGGGGATTTTTAAAAAAATTGTCCCTTTTAAAACAGTAAAAAAAAAAAAAAAAAAAAGACCCAGCAGTACCAGTTTCAGTACAGAATGTGTGTAAATATGCTGCTAGTTTTCCAAATAACATGCTTGGGAGGATTGGGTTATAAAAACCTCTGCATCCCAAGTTCAAACCCAAGCCAGGCTGGTAGTGACAGCAAGTTGCTGGTCAACTGTGCTGTAAAATGTGAGCACAATATATACATATAAGAGTGCCTCCTGTTCGCAGTAATGGATGAACAAAGTCCCCACTGATTAAAACCACTTAAGAGGAACACTAGTAAGTGGCTTATTTCTTAGAACACTGAACCAAATTCATTTCAGAAAAACTTGCCAGAACTTTTGCAGGGCACTTGAAGACAGTAAAACCAAGCCAACGTCAGGCCATTGGCTATTTCCTTTTCTTTACCTTTGTCAAATGGCTGGTGGCCTTGCCCATTTATTTTTCAGCATTCATTGCAGACAAACTTGAATAAGGTTGTTACCATAGTTCTAGAGGAACCTCTTCTAGGGTTGAGGCACCATGGCAGAGCCATGTCTAGCAACTTGCACTGCTTATTTTCTATCTGTTTGAGAAATAGACAACTCAAAAAATAATTACGTCTCTCCTTGTGTCATATGAGGCTAGAATTTTTGGGCATCAGAGGGAGAGTGTCCAGTAAATGTGAGCATTAGCCACATAATCTGTCTGAATAAGACGAATAGTTCTGTTTCTAAATTTACCACCTTTTAAACTCATGAAGCAAACAGTTTTAAGCTTGTCCTGCATAGACTGCCTGACACCTATTCCATCATAAATGAATGAAACTTCTGCCTCAAACTGTAGTAGTTGCTCTTAGGGGCTTTGCTGAGATTCATAAATGAGTCAGAAAATGTTCTTTGCATTTCCCAAAAAGCCAGCCATTGATACATGAAATTGTATTATTCTTTTAAATCAACATACCTGAGACTGTTAGAACTGGATTATGTTGTACTAGCCATCCAGTCTTAATTACGATAATTAATTCCAAACAGTGAGCCAGAAACAATTCAGTTCTGCTTTACAGGGGTGGAAACAGCCCACTGCAAACTCTCTCAGACTGATGCTGAACCGGGTGTCAAATTTTTAGGGACCAGTGATCTGTAATGTCTTGTCTGTCTAGTTCTCTCTAGCTTACCCAAACCCTTTGCTCCCTTAGAGCCTATGTTCATCAGTACACTAAATTTGGGATCGAAGAGGAGGACTTTCTGGACTGCTTCACAACTTTGGAACAGGTTATCTCAAGTTATGCCAGCCTTTGATTTTGAATACTTACAAATAGGGTTTTATTAGAAGGAGTACATGCTGAAAGGCCGCCTGTGTCAGCTTCCCCAGGATGAAGGCTAAGGTACTGAAGTGTAAATGCTTTTTTTTTTTTTAGTGATGGAATAGTAATCTGCATCAAGACTGAATGTTACTTATTTCCCATACAGACAAGTATATTTTGTATATGATGAATATTTAATAAAAATATTTTTTTAGTATTCATCATAGTTTATATTAATTGGATGCTCCTTAACTTTTCCCCTTCTCCATCTCCTGGCCTTCCATGTTTTTCCTGAAGAATTCCCACACCCCTGAGTTTTTTCAGGTTGAAGTCTAGCATGCCCTAGCAGGACTGAAGGATGCTGTTAGTTACAATAGTAATCCAATTTGATCTTCATTTTAAACTTCACATTCTAATATTTGCTCCTGAAAGTCTTTTACCAATAGCCACCAACATACCCATGGTCAAATTAGTACTAACCATTACCAGTAAAAATACCTAAACATGACTTGCCATTAACTTATTTGCTAACATTCACTGGTTTATTAGGGAATAGAACTATGGAGCCCTCTCCTTTGCAGCAAGTTGGTCTTGCATCCTGTGACAAGACTCCTGATCGCTGTGGCATTCCACTATGGCAGCCAGCAGGTTCTGCAGCATCTTAAGTTTCTTTTAAAAAAAAATCAAGGTTCTTAATTAACATAAAAGTGAATAATAAAAAGTTCCATTAAAGATTTTCTGCTGGATATGGTCAGTTCAATTTTCTGCAGTCTCTGTGTTTTTCAGTGTGCCATCTTTAGGTTATCAGTCCTTATGGTTCAGAAACAACATTCCCTTAAGAGCTGTTTCAGCTACCTTTGCAGGCTGGCTGCAGATTCAGGGATTCATGGCAACCATTTACATTTGAGCTACATTTATGAAGTTTTCTTTACAATGAGTGCAGAAGCAGCTTTTATAAATGAAAGATTGTAGAGCACAATCCTGCTGCAGATTCTAAAGATGCTATCTTAGGCAACTTCAAAAATCAGTCTTAGAAATGGGTTGGACTTGAGACTGATTTTCTATAACCACAAGGTGGTGCCATTATCAAGCTATAGCTGCCAAATGTTCACCTTGTGAACTTATCCAATAGCAAAGCAGCTGCCACAGTTGCATGCAGGCCTGCAGAGTACACAATCAGCACACACGTTGGAAATAGGACAGGTTTGTGACCTTTCACCTCTGGTTGTTCCTTGTTGCACTAGATAGGCGGTCGACGGTTTTCATATGATAAAATATTACACTGGGGGAAATAAATGTATTTAATTTGTACTAAAACATGGAGACTTTTCCCTCTGCTGACTGGAGCTATTTTCAATTATGTTTTGCTTCCTTTGCATTTCTTATCCAATATTTTTAGTTTTACTACTTACTTACATCAGGTTCTTTATTACAAAGCACCCCACTTTTCAGTTGTCACACCATAACATTCGAGCTCGAGGGCTCTTCTCTTAAGATAGTTCAATAGACACACACAATAAACTTTCCCTTAGGTCTGTAGTGCCTTGTAGTCCAGACCTACAGGCAAATAAGCACAGGCTGTGGTGGTGAATGTGTTACACACATTGTGTTTGTATGTGGGTATCACACACACACACACACACACACACTCTACAAAATTAAGCTGCAACTAAATAGCTGATCATTGAGTTTAAGCATAGAAAGCGTGACCAATTTTAGACGGATTTAGACACACCCTTGAACTCCCTCTTCCCTCACTCCCCAGGGATATTTTTGGGTTTGTCAGCATAATTATAGTTATTTTAGGTCCAAAAAATATTTCAAGAGAAGTCTAACTTGGTGGTAGTCCCAAATGCAGAAGTGATCTTGTGACTCAGCTGGGCCATAAGGTGACAGCTGGCACTTTGCAAATGAATCTATTTCCCCTTACCTCCTTTGCTAATTTACTCACCTCTGCACTGTTCAGTCTGGGCCAGGGTCAGTAGCACAGATCATCTGGGAGCAGCTGTTCTTATGGTAGTTCTGGCCTGCCAGGAAGGAGGAAGTGGTAGATCTGGAGTTTTCTTGATGAGGGATTGACTAAGTTTGTAGCTGGCTCTTACGAGATTGAGCTGGTACTGAAGTTTGCTATTGCTTGAGTGTTTCAGGATAGCTAATTGTTGAAACTGTGCTTGCAGGTTCTTGGCAAGTCACAAATGATTTTGGCAGACACGGAGATAGCTGATGGGGGAGGTGAGGCTGCACTAAGAAACTCTTTTGGTTTTTTTTTCCCCCTCTCCCCCGCCCTTTCCTGGTGACGGAGGAGATGATTGTCGGCTTGTGGCATTAGGAAAGTGATCAGGGCTCTCCCCTTATTTTGGATGTGCTATAAATGAATTTGGAGCTGATCTTAATTCCATTATTTTACACATTAAAAGGAGACAGTTGCTTAGCTTGTAACTGTTGTTCTTCTAGATGCGTCCCATGTCCATTGTTGTAGGTGTGTGTACACCACCATGCATGGTTAGCAGATTTTTTTTTTTTCTCCCCTTTAACAGTACCTGAAAGGGTTGACTCTGGCACACATGGAGCCCTACACTCATGCCACAGCATAAGACACTACCTGCTGTTTGCCGCATCTTAATTCCTTTATAACATTCACCCTGGAGTTTCACATTTGGATTTAGGGGATTTTATAGCTAAAATGTCATGGGATGGCAGCTCACTGTTTTGTTGTTGTTCCAACCCTGCCACTATTGTTCCGACACAAATGCACTTACACTTTCTGTCCAAGAGATGTCACAACATCTCATCATAGCGTTTTTCGTTCAAGCCCTATCTAGCAATCCAATCTAATTAATCCTTTCACTTGCTTTTTGTAAACCAGCCTTTACTTAGCCACTCTGGTTCCTGCTTTAAAGCCCATTCAGCTGCCCCTGAAACCAATACAAGGCCACCATCATTCTAATATCCATGCATGGGCCTAAAACAAGCTTAAACATTAATATTTGTTTTGTAGTGTTTTTTCCACATCGTTTTGATGATTTTTGAATACTTGTGTGTAAATTCACCTTGTTTCCTCTCTGCTTGGTTGCTAACTTGAATAAAAAGGCTTGTTTGGTTTTGTTTTTAAACCCTTCTTGGAATTCTCTAACTTGCTTATTTTTACTCGAGACAAACTTCTTCAGAAGGAGAGATTGCACAAGAGGTTAGGATAAACACAAACTATTCAAGGAACAAAGGGTCAAGGAAGGAGACAATATGGAGAGGAGACATCTCCCCCCCCCCCCAAAAAAACACTCATTACTAGCAACAGTAGGAATTCTTTGCCTCCGTGTTTTAAAAGAGCATTGAAGAAGTGTCAGAAAAAGTAGTAGTTCCCATATCAAAGCTGAGAATAACCAACCAAGAAACTGATGTCTGAAATCTGATAAAGTTCCAGGAACACACAACCCTACCCACAGTTCTAGAGAACATGGAAAAAAAAAAAAACCAAGATTAAAAAAATCTTTAGCAGATAAACCTCCTTGCACTCAGAGAAGGTATCACTGGCTGCATTATTGTTACATCAACACGTAAGCAGCTATTCCTTATCGCATGACTATCCTTTTTCTGCCATGCACTTATTATTGCAAGCATGAGGTAAATAGTTTGTGTACCTGTTGTGACTATGAACTTAACTGATTCAAACCAGAATTTTGTGGCACTTTTAAAGACTAACAAGTTTAATATAAATTCATTAAAATGTGTTTAAAAGCACCACAGGAGTCCTTGTTTGTTTTGCTGAACTAGACTAACAGGGCTAACCCTTTGGAACTTAACAACTGATCCATTTTCCTGTTTTATATCATAAACTTAGTGTTTGTAGGTTGGCTCCAATTTTGTCAATGGGGATTTGACTTCACACTTTTTCAATTTCAAAATTAAGTGTTGTTGTTGGAATCAGGAAATGTACAGTCTTCTAAACTGTGATTTCAGTTCTGGGGAAAATGCAGCCAGTTCTAAAAAGAGGTAGAATATTATGCTGCAATTACAGCAAATCAGCAATGACTGAAAAAAAGAGGACAGATGCAGTAGCTCAAAGGTAGAGCAGGACCCACCTATTATTCTTTCCTTTACAGTGGTACCTGCAAGAACTTGCTCACAAATAGCATTCTGAGCAACTATTACTAATTCCATCAGGGAACACAGCTCTTTACAGCAATGTGATGGCACCCCATAACCAAAATAACAAATTTTCAGAAAACAAAGTTTGCTGCCAGCAAAAATGGCCTGGAGGCTGAGAGAAAAACCTGATGCAAAAATGGAAGTGTAGTGTTTCTGTACCAGCCATCACAATTATTTTCATTGTTTAGCACAAGAGATTGATAATTGAGTGGGGATCCTGTCCCATCTCTAAACTAATTCCCCTCAGGATGCCCTTTAGCAGTGACTTGGAACTTGCTCCTTTATCCTATTCCAAAGTGGACCTACTTTCCTGGCATGGTGCCAGGCCAATTTATTGTCCCAGGAAGTTGGGGAAGAGTTGATTTAGAGGAGCTGGATGACTTGTTATTTTTTATTATTGTTCAAAATTGCATGTGTTTAGCTGGCTGACCAGTCCCCCTTTTTATTTTACTGTAAACATCATTTATGTAAGGGCAGCCAGGTCTAAGATGAGGGCCTTAACCTTTTTGAGAGCTTATTAAACAAAACAGGTGATGGATCCCAATGTCCCCACAAGCTGATGAATGGAATACCATACACAACACAGTCACAGGCATGTATTCACATCTCAAACACTATCAGAGATAGCTTCATTACAATGCTATTGGAAGAGGCCAAGGACAAGAATACAAGGCTTGTACTACTCTTGTTGTCCAGTGCCTCTGGAGATAACCATTGAGGCAGACTGATTGTTTAGCAGGAGCCAGGTAGCTTATACGTGGATTGAGTGTAGCTGACCTAATAGGTAAATAAGGGAACATCATTTAGGTACCACCAGTTTAGTTCTTTTCAAAGCACCAGAAATTCACTTGTTAAAAGCAAAGATAAAATAATTAAATTTTTTGAGGAAGCAACAAAGTCTTCAGGTGACTCTGGACATAGTGTAGCTGAATGTCAGTATACATTAATCCACCAAAGAACCTACATAGTTATTAAGTATTGTAGAAAGTGCTGTTTGCTCAACTTGAACACATGAAGAATGATACTGGGTCTCAAATGCAGAGGATAATTTAGTTAAAGCAATTTGAGATTAAGGAGAACAATTAGTTAACAAGGAAGAAGGCAGTGATACAAGGAGCCTGAGATAATTTTTTATAAATCCAGTGTAAATCAAGGAAGAAGTCTTGTGGAACCAGAGACCAAATACATGAAAGAAAGCACACAAGTCAAAATCTGTATTCTGGAAAAGTCAGTGAGTTTTGGATACCACTTTCAACACTGTGTGTCCAAAGTTAACAAATAAATCCTCCAGGTTCCATAAATCAAGGTGGGAATATAAAAGTTGGCTAGTTATTGCAATTCAATGTAGAAACTACATTTGGACTATGATCCTTGGAACTGATTTTTTTAATACAGAAATCTACTAAAGAACTTGAGTGTGAGCTGGTACCCATCCCAAACTACTCAGAAAAGCACAATCCATACAGAACTTAGCCAGACAAAGTCCAGTTTAAGCCTTCTTCCAAATTTGGCTGCTCCTCAGATCCTACTGCAGGTCCATTTTTGTTTATAAACCCCCATGGCTAAGCCAAGTAGAGCCAACAGTTCTGCACTTCAGCTACAGAAAGTTTCCCTGCTTGTTAGGTCAAATTAGATTATCACACAATTGTCTCCCTCTACTCTCTAGACCAGGGGTCTCAAACTCAAATCACCATGAGGGCCGTATGAGGACTAGTACATTAGCTCAGGGGCTGCACCACTGAAGCCTTTTCATACGATACTGCAAATATCAGTAATGATCATGTCATCGTGGGCCGCAGGAAATAGCTTTAGGGGCTGCATGTGGCCCGCAGGCTGCGTGTTTGAGACCCCTGCTCTAGACCAGGCGTGGCCAAAGTGGGGCTCACAAGCCACATGTGGCTCTTCAAAGAAGTGCAGCTCGCGGAGGAGCATGGCAGGGAAGGGCGGCATGGTGGGAGACAAGGGGGAGAAGCGTGCAGTGGTCGGGGACAGCAGAGAAGCAGTGTCATGGTAAGAGTCAGCATGGAAACAGCTGCATGGTTCAAGCTGGCAGGGGAAGCGTGTCAAAGTCAGAGCTGGCAGGGGGGGGCAGCCTGCCCCGCCGGGGCGGCGGGGGGGGGGGGGGGGAGAGGGGCGCAGAAGTGCGGCAGGATTGAGGAGAGCAGAGAAGCAGCGGCATGGTAAGAGACCACAGGGAAGCGGCAACAGGGGTTGGGGAAGAAGTGGGGCATGTTTAGATTTTCTTCATAGGCCCTAATGCAGTTTACTCATTGTTAAAATAAAATTGTGTTTTACAAGTCCTAAACGTAACATGGAATACTAAGAAATGAAAATACAAAGGAGAAAAGTTTAAAACAATGTAGATTACTTTCAATTTTTGGCATAACTTACTGCTGTGAAGCACTGTATTCCACAATGAAATTTGTGAAATCAAAACATTGTGCAATACTTAGAGATCAGCACCTGAGAGAGCTTTTATGTACTGCATTGACAAGTTACTGCCCAGATTTTAAAGTTTGCCACTAGCCTGCAGTGTTCTCCATTTAGTGACAGCTAAGTTTTTACTGTATAGGCCTACTTTTCATGGTAACCTTACGTAATTATTAGAATCTGACATTAGCAGGATCAATATTTGCTGTGTTTTTATGATAAAATTAAAGTGCACAATGAATTGTAAGCTTAGTAGTTTTGGAGTAGGTAAAAGTATGTGGTTATATGCCTCAGTGCTGGTCTCAAAGTTTTAATAATCGGCTTGTGCGGTGCTTGAGTTCCATAAGTTTGGCCACCCCAGCTGTAGACAGTCATTTTCCTTATATAGGGGTGGAGTAATGTGGGTCACCTGGCTGACTGAGTCAACACAAGCCCCTTAACCCTTCCTCAGCAGGCCAAGCAGCAGCAAACAGGGTGTGGTGTTTCACGATTTGAACCTAACAACTGCTCTGATTTGCTGTTGCTGTTACTGTATGACCTGATCCTATGTTTTACACCCCCTTGCATTTATTTTCTTTCCATTCTGTAAGTTCACCCATTTTCGAAGCATCTGAGGAAGTGGGATTTTCTCCCACAAAAGCTCATGCGAAAAATAAATCTGTTAGTCTGAAAGTGCCACACAACTCCTTGGTTTTTTTTTCAGGCAAACAATGTCAGCCTGTTACACAGAGGAAAGAGTAAATGATGAAAACAGGATCTGAGATAGTCACAAAAGCTGAGGGAAACTCTCCTCTGTGTTTCAAGAGACAGGAGATACAGGCACCCAGGTAGGGCTCAACCCATTTGTGCTTGGAATAGGGACTGTGGATGCTTCCTGAAGTGGTAGCCTGCACTTAACCATATAGCCCTGTCAAAGCTGAGGGACAAAAAGAAAAAAAAGGTTCCTTGCTCAGAGAGTAATTAGTGTAAAACACAACTCCAGGCAGGCTGTACTAGTTCAAAACGGGGCCTGATTGTCTCAGCCTGAATTATTTAAGTGTTACTCATTCACATAAGGAGTTCCTTCAATGTAAGTCACTGGGCCCATTCCTGTAAGTTAGGGTTCCAGTAATAAACCTTTTTAAATAAGAATAATAAAAGATATAAACCAACAATCGAAAAGAAAGGGATAATGGTTTCCTCCAGCCTGACATTCCTCAAGTATAAGATATTGACTTGGAAGAGTGGTGAAACCAACCAAAACAACAGACTACAGTTAATTATTCAAAAATATAAAATACAGCAGCTAGCTGCTTTAGACCATCTTTCACACCAGACTGACACCTTCTTGTTTGAACCTCACTGACCCTTGAAGGGTTTTTGTTCTATATTTAAAAGCAACAGCAAACACAAACTCTATCCTACTGGTATATTTTTGTGTCATTAAATGTGTTAATTCTGTTCTGTGGTCTCTCCGAACACTTCTTCATATATATTTGATTATGTGCACAGTATTGTGTTTATATAGTGGCTCACAAAAATACTCTTCATCTGCTTGAGAATGGTGTAATTGTAGTCAGATGGCATGATTTCATTTGATCTTTTGCCCAGCAAATTGCAGTATGTAATAGCTCATTTTTCTGAAGCATGTAAGCAGAACACTACCAAAAGAGCCAAGTGGAAAGCAGCCCTTCTCCCACACACTGCAGAAGGTGTAATAAAATACTGACTCTTTATATTTTTTGTTTGACAAAGGCAGCTGCAGAATTGTTGTAACACTCTCAATAAGTATGGTCAAACTTGGGCAATAGTTCAGAGCTACTGCTCTCCAAACCAGTCAGTGCAGGATCTGCACGCATGAATACGTAACAGTTACATACAATATCACTCATTGCTGGACTACCTTTATCATTTATATCTTGCCACTTGCAAAGGAAAACCCAGTGGGTTTTCCCCACTATCTGGGCATTTTGAGCTTGTACTTCTGCCTATGGTGTAAGTGCTTTATTATCTAGAAAGTGACTATATTACTCAGTAGTTCAACAGTGTCAAGGTAAGAACTTCTCATTTCTTTACTGGATTTTAAATGAAAAACCCAAATGCTAATATTTGCCATTGACGAATGTAAATTCAACTAAACAGCCTTATCCTAAGAGGTAGTATTTGATTCTTTTGCACCTGTTGAGTCTACATATTTCCACTGAGGCCTGTCATATCACACACAAGGCCAGTTATCTGTCTGTACCAAACCCTTATTTTATGCCAGAGCACCGTCATATATAAGAATTAGATTCCCAGAGTCTGCTATTGGATCCTTAATGGTCAGCTGGTGTTTTGATAACATGACAAATTACATTACAATCTGACAAACACACACACTTCCACACAGGTAGATTCCTATATCTGAGCTGAACTATGCTGAAGTCAAGTGAGGTCTGTCCAGGAAGAGGTCACTGAACCCCACCAAAGTCATTGTTACTCCAGAAAGTTTTGCCTATGCACCGAAAGTTAGAAGATGGGGGGCTTATGACAGCAAAGTCTTAAGACTGGAGAATACACATAAGAAAACAATGCCAAGAGCACCAAAGGAAAAACAGACTGCTCTAATACCTGGGGAAAAGCTGAAATTATAGTTCATCTAAAATAGCTAGCTCTTCTCTAGCAATTTTCATCTGTATATCTCAGTGCACTATCATCATGTTACAGCAATAGATGATTGAAAAGACTGTCAACATAGGCCACAGTATTCACAAGGCTGTGCACTGCAAGATCCAGATTATAGACCTGTTACTGGTGTCTGAAGCCACACAACCCACCCACTCTCTTTGGCTCTCTCTACAGTGGAGGCTTAAGTTGACTTATGCAACTCCCGGGCCACATTTGGAATTCCTTAACATCGACTTAATAACGCCCGCCCTTGAAGTCGACTTTAAGGGTTAAGTCAACTTTATTAAGTTGACTTAACACAACGTGTCCATTAAAGTCAAAGTCAACTTAGTGCATTAGAGCCATTTAGGTCGACTTTATTAAGTCAACTTTAAATGTGTCCCTTGGCTTAAGTTGACTTTACAAAGTCGATTTATACAAATGGGGCCTCACTAAGTCGACTTACCTGAGCCCTGTAGTGTAGGCATAGCCTTTGTCCCTTAATTTTCCTGTCCTTAGAGCACCTTGCAAATGCTAAGCATCATCATTCAGACTCAGCCTTCTAGGCAATGAAAATAAGTGCTGAAATACAGACTGTAATCTCTCTCTCCACCAAGAAAGCCAGGGGCTTTTATCACCTTGAATCAAATCCCAAAGTCTTTATTCCAGGGAAACCTGCCACTGAAGGTTAAGCATTTTGCTCAAGTATGAACAGCAGGAATTTGGCCCACTGAACAATGACTGTTTCTGTTTTTATTTAGCCTAACACCCTTCCAAGGACCGGAACTAAAGCAGGCCATCATAACAGGGAAATTTTCACACTATGCCTTCATTTAAAAATGCTGCAGCCATTTGTGAATGACACATTCACTCTTTCGTAACTCTTGAGTACAGCAACTACATAGTTTAATAGTCAGTGCAGGGTGTGTATACAGCAATTACACTGGCAGTTAAACCATGTATAAAATACTTAAAGGCAGTGCCAGGTTAAAGATCACCTTCACCAATGAATGTTCATTCTAAGCAATGCTGCGGTTGACCTTTTTAGGCAAAGCTGAGTAATAAACTGGCTCTGGATTTCTTTTAGAATTCATCTCTTCCTGTTGCTCAGTTCCCCACCTGGAGTCCCTGTTATGCAATATGTAATATAAATTTCCATAACAACCAGTGGTGGTGTCACGAGCAGAGGTCAGTAGGGCTTAGATGAGGATAGGCAGTAGGAAACAAGACACTGAAACTAAGAGGCTGTTTTTATGCAAATATCTTTAGTAAGGGCCCAAACAGGAAAGGAGAGGCTGAAAATGACTGAATGATACAGAAGGGTTTCTAGCATGGAGAGAGCAACTTAACCCAGGGGCAGAAATGGGAATATAACCTAGGTTCCCAGATTGGTACTCAGTGCACCAGGTCATAGCTGTACAGATTCAAAGTTGTGGGGGAGCATTTCTTTGGGGGTGGTTATTTGGGTAATGATGCATTAAGAAGGGAAATGTAAAAAGTGTTTCCCAGCCCTAGGTGCAATATCCCAGGAGTGAGGAGGTTTTGGTTACTGATTGTGGAAAAAGCTCTCTCTCTACAGAACGCCATAGGATCCAGGCCACTCAGATATTCCTATTTTAAGATGTCCAATCTTGGAATAATTTCCCTATTGCCACGTATTCTCTGAATCAATTGGTGAGGTCCAATTAACTGCTCAGGGAAGTCACCTGAAGGGGCAAGAGCATAATTAGTTATCCTGTTCCTCTACCGAGCCTATACAGAATATAGCTTAAGTTACAGATCTTGGGACAGTCCAGGGCCAGACCTTAGAAAAAACACAATGAGAACAGAGTGAGTGAGGACTGTTCCATGAACAACTCTTGCAAATAAAGCAGCTAACAGAGTTGCTATCACTGTATTCAGGATCTGAAAGATCTTGCTTTGGTTCATAGCTATTGCTTCTCCCTAAATAAGGCAGTTTACAGACATGCAATTACAGTGTCTAGAACAACACACACTGTCAAGGCACGGGGCAAATCGTCTAATTTACAGGGGGATTTTTCATGCCACTATTTAGGTGAAACGCTGAACACACCCTGTATGCAAGGCAGATTTTTCAGTGATTATGTGAAGGGTGTGGCTATAAGGGAGTTTATCAAACCAGAACACAATCTATTAAATGGCAAGATCTGCCTCTTCCCTTCGGCTGGCAATAGCAGGTAACATACTTGTTAAGAACTGCCTGGGCAACCTAGCAATTGTATTTCTCCAAAAGTTAAAGGAGCAACAATTAAACCAGAGTGTCACACCCAAGAAACAAAGATGTCCATTGCTGATGCATTTGTAATATACAAGATGTTAAACATAAAAACAGGTTTTTTTAGTGACATTTAAAGAATGATGAGCTATGGTTTCAATGTTAACATGTTCAAGGTTCTCCCAGTCATTCAGTGAATGATCAAAACCACAGAGTAAAAGCCAATGTTATCTTAAAACAGACTAAAACAAGGTTCATCCCAATTCACTGTATTTTTTTAAAAGTCTATTCATGGGTTTAGATCCATTTGAGAGTGTTAAAACCTCAGAGTTTCTTTCTTCTCAACAGTTCATCAAGCAGTGAGCTAACAGAATGACTTCACAGCTAAAAACCCTATTAAGTCTGAATTAACACAGATAAATGCACAACATTTTGACTGAAATAACTTTCTGCTGAACATGCAACAATAAGACTATTCCAGACAATTCACTTCATACTGCATGCTGTTACCTGAAATATGATACAAACACCCAGGGTGAAGGTAGACTCACATTATGACTGCAATTTGGATTAAGCATTTTTTGTGCTTGGACAGCATCCTACATACTAGGCCTGGAATTTTAAAAAGCCTAAATTCAAAGGCAGTTGGGCAACTAGCTCCCTTGGGCTCCTTTGAAAATTCCAGCCTACTTTACATCCCCTTCTTCCACCCACAAGCCAAGTCCAGCAAAATGCACAGATTGGTTGCCTTTAATAAAGCTTTTTTCCTCCAGCTGGCATTTCAACAAGCATATGGTACAGTAAAAAGTGAAGCAGGCAAAAGAGGAAGGAATGCATTTTTGGCATGATGTGCCCTCCAACTCTTCAATGAGAGAATACTGTAGCAGGGTCAAACAAATTTTACATGATCCTATGTATAATGAGCATCTGCAAACACTTGCCCATTATATGGTTCTGAATGTGCCAGCATGCCATGTCTTATCACAGGAAAGTGATTTATCCCATTCAAAACTTACTAAGAAACTATAAGGAAACACCCGCCGAAGTCCCAGCAATTAAAACCCTTACCTAGGCTAGTTTGTTTTCAATCAGAGACTAGCGGGAAACACTGGCTATTTTTCTCCTTCACTTTTCACACTCTGCTTATTACTGTATCCCTGTGGGAGCTGGGACTAGTTACTTATTAAAAAAAATAGAATTTGAAATCCAAGAAGAGTATGTAATTTCCAATTATCAAGCATATGAATAATTTCAACCTTTAGCACATTACTGCCCCTAAAACGTACTTTTAACTATGCATTTCAAGGAAAACTACAATTTTTATTGTTGCCTCTGTGGAATACACAATCACTGTCCTTTATTTT
This sequence comes from Podocnemis expansa, assembly GCA_007922195.1. Classification (NCBI taxonomy): domain Eukaryota; kingdom Metazoa; phylum Chordata; order Testudines; family Podocnemididae; genus Podocnemis; species Podocnemis expansa. The sequence goes on from ML681971.1 coordinate 25,925,183, forward strand.
TGCACCTGCAATCAATTACTAATACTTTCAGTTGAGCCTATTAATTGGCGATATATCCAACTGCTATTTATGTCTGTAATTAATTGAACTTGCAAGGAAACAGACTGGACTGAGACTAATTTAAGAACAAGGTCCAATAGGCACATTAAAAAAGGATATTATAGAACAGTATTCAAGAACATCTGATGCTGGTTAAAAAGCTCCATTAACATGAGTTGGGCAGCTGAATAATCCCTAGAGCAGCCATTTTAATGGTAACTCCAACAAGAAACAATGCAACATACCAAGAAAGGTGGTTCAGAGTTAGTCCGTGAGACAGGACATGGGCAATTTCCACAGCTATTTTTATGGATGAGGATGTGGGGGGAGTACAGAATTTACCTATAATAGGAAGCCGTGTTTGTCTAGTCCAGTGATTCCCAAAATTTTCTCTGCCGCGGCACATCTTGCTACCTTTAATTAAGTTGAGGCACACCACAATATAGTTTCCAAATGAACTCATGAATATTCATGAGCCAATCCAGAGCTCTTCGAGTAGGTTTTGAAAAAAATCTTGTGGCACACCTGCTCAGACCTGATGGCACATCGGTTGGGAAACACTGGTCTAGTCCAGCGAACAAAGGAGGAGTCTAGTGGCACTTTTAAAGACTAATAAATTTATTTATCATGTCAAGCTTTTGTGGGAGAAAATCCCACTTCATCAGACGATTGAACCTTTCTGTGATGTCAGCTCTGATCTACCTGTTTTGGCAATGATTAGGTCAACAATATGACTGCTCTGTTATTTCATATTTATAGTGGCTGTATGAAATGAATGATTTAGTCATGTTTTATACTAGAAGATGGTAATTCTGTTTCATCTTACACTATTCCCTTTCTTAGACCAGTGATCAGCAATTGGTTCATTGTGCAGTTTTCCCTTTCAAGTCTGGTGAAAGCAAAACATTAGTTGTACCTGTTAGCACTGCTGATAACACATTGCTGTACGTTCCTCAAATATGTTCACGGAAAATACATTTATGAGGGCCAGAAGAACAAAAAGAGCACAGAAAAAATAAGGGAACTTCACTGGCCACTGCAAGAATGGTAACTGCACGTTCACAAACCTGTACTAGTGCGGTAGGTCCTTTTCGTACTGAAAAAAACGCTCAGATGCGTCTGAGAAATCAAAGGTTACCTATCAATAGTTATTCATTAAATCTAATTCCATTAAGTTCTAATTGGATAATTTTCTCTCACTACTGAACATCCTTGTCATCTGAAATCTACAGATACAATGGGAATCTTTTGCTCTTCAGATGACCAAAGAACATTTCATATATATCGTTCAAGGTTTTGGACTTTCCTTTGAATTTGTCAAATGCAGTTGGAGTTTTCTTGAATCATGTTTATTACTGAAGGGCTGTGTAGGGACAGTACATATTTACAGGATAACATGCAAAGACTAAATATCAAACCATGAACTCTATTCATCTGAAATGAAACAAAGGGAAACTATGGCACTGAGATATATTTTTATTTGTGCAAACATTAAGTCATCCATTTAAAAATCTTTTTACCTTGTTTTAAGTATTAAAGAATCACCATCCATTGTCTGAGAAGAAAGAAGCAGGTATAGTGTTAGTCCATTCTCTAAATATCAGATAAAAGATGAACTTTAGAAAGCTTTCAAGATTACAGCACAGTTCATCAGAATGGGCACAAATAAATATGGTTTCTGGAGTAATATATATATGTGTACGTGTGTGTATATATGTACACATACACAGACAGACAGACACAGACACACACATATAGGGGAAGCTTGCAATTTGTTTGGTCAGTTTTTGCTATGCAGAGTTGCTGTAAAGACTTTGGATAAAAGAGGACAGTAAAAAGCATGAGCAAGAAGTCACCTGAAGACATACTGTAAATCAGGAAGATCTAGCGCTAGATTCTTAGTTACACAAGGCCCTTTCACCTCACCCTGGTAGAATGAAGGGATGTTATGGTTTGACTAAATAAATTTTCTCTCACTTAAGGGCCTTTTACACTGTCAGAGTGGTGTAAAGGGCCTTTGGTGTAAATGAAAATAAAGTCTGATGTATATGGTAGATGTTAGATCTGAACAAAACAAAGCTGCTATTAAATAAAGCGGTAAAAATGGCAAACCACAATGTTTCCCTAACTCAAAATATGTTACGGGAAAAACAAAATAAATGTCTCAAAGCTGTTCAACACATGACTAACCACAAATTGCATAATTTAAGTTTTGGCTGATTTAAACCAATACTGTAAAATAGCAAATAGTCATGATTTTGCTCGTGTACAATTAGTCACATGAATTTGTTGCTACATTTTGTTCTTTTTTAAATCTCCAAGGCTGCAGGGAGAGAAAAAAATATTAAACATGAGAACTGATTAACATTAAGAAAAATCTGCATCTTTCAATAGATTTGGGGGATTTTAAAGGAACAAATAGGAGTGGGGCCTCCAATGCCTGCTGGCTTTCAACGGGAGCTGGGGAACTAACTGCCCTTTGTGCCTCTGAAAATGTCCCACTGAGATTTTTAGATAGTCTAAAAGAAATAGGCTGATCAGAAGCGATGTTTAGAGAAGTCTATATAAAATCTTCCTCATGCATTCAAGTAACACTGCCACAGTTTGTTTAAAGTTATGTGCGATGCACACAAAAGCAAACATTACAAATCACACACAGCTTGCAATGTAATTTTTAAGGTGTTTCTTATGCAGACTGCTACTTTAAGAAAAAACAGGCATAAGACATTTAGATTTAAAATCATTTGCATTCTGAACTTTTAACACACACATATATAATCTTTTGATGTTCAATGAATAACAGAATTTGAGATGGATGAACAAAACAGTCAGATGAAAGATACCAAAATGTCAGACAGCCTACCGACTGTTGTTGCCATGAGATCCAACAGTCAACATCAGTCTGATAAGCTATCCGACAGGATGGTACAGCCATGAAGATGTCACGACGGTAGGCAACACAAGTGAACATTCAGGCGGGATTAAACAAAATGCACATTTACTGCACTGTGCTCGAGAGCTGACCTACGCTGTATGGAGGCATCTAATTTAAGAAGTGTTGAACCAGTTCTACCCTAAATAGGATCCATGCATTACCACTAAAAAATGTCTGATTAAATAAGCCAATTTATTTTAATTTCCTCTTGCGTAAAATAAAGCTACATCCCTATTAGATCTGGGACAATTAGCAAAGGGTGGTATATACACATAGTACCAGTAGAAGGGTCATCTATTTACAAAGAAGAGAACAAGTTTACCTCTGCAATACAGATTATTTCACACACACTGATCTGTAACAATATTTAAAAGAAAATAAATATCTTGATATTTTTAAAATATACTTTAATATTCTTTATTAGAATTATTAATGATCATTCCTGTGTTTTACATCAAACCTGTCAATTTCTGACTTCCATGCTTCCCCAACTTTTTTCCTGAAGCACTCATAGTGCTATGTTCTGTAGTTCTGATATTAAGCAAACATCTAGAGTGGCATGATAAGAAAATTACTAACATCATTCAACTAGCCTACTTAAATAAATAAATCAAACCATACGGCAAGGTGCCAAGTACATGCTTTCTACTTCCTTCTGCTGAGCAAGAACTTCAAGAAAAAAAATCAAGAAGAAAAGGCTTCTGTGCTTACCGTATAGGAAGGATTAGTAAGCATGCAGTACACAGGACATAGGCTTAATAAAGAAACTTAAGATGGACTGAGTATACCTAAGGTGTTGAGAACAAACTGCTTGAAAAGACTGACAAGAAATTCTGGAATGATCAAAGATGACTTTATAAAGTTTTATCTTGATCTCATTCTAGATATACAGAATAAAAAAAGTCAATTGCACCAGTTTGACATCAACCGTCTCTGTTTACACCATTATGAAGCTTGAAAGGGCATCTTTTCCAAACTGAAAGGATGTACAATGCAACAGGGCATTTCTGAGAGCTCACATGGACTCGTGTTACCATGAGGATTATGCAAGATTGTTACCCAGGCTACTAGCACTTACATACATTTCAATGATCTTGAAACGATGAGGGGTACCAGACATCCTTCGAAACAAAATTGTTATTTTTAGGCCAGGCTGCAAGTTATTCAGGAAATCTCAAATTGTGCTAAATATTAAATCATCAATCTTGAAAATTAAACTGAATGAAAAGTATTTCTGTTCAACTTTAGCTTAGCATCACATGTCAACCTAGGAAGCATAACTCAGACAGAATTAAAGAGAATGTGTACATTACCTCAACATACATACTTTTGTACATGAAAGTTATTCTCAAATAATGAATTATTTTCAAAAGAAAACCATTAATTCACTTGTTAACAGCTAAAAAATTGATGATTTGAAAAAGTTTTTCCTGTTTTGAATAATGCCGATTTTTAACACACGGTAAGACCTGTCACTTGCATGTCTGCTAAAGCCCGTATCAATGAGTTTTAACCATCTTATTTTGTCTTTTCCTCAGAGTACATCTTCTGCTGCACTCGTTTGGCATAGCTTTGGGCCATGGAATTGATTATAGACAAGATGAAATAGCAAACCATAACAATCACAAGTTTTTCAAACATCCATGATAACCAGTTTTCACCCTGCAACAACAACAAACAGAACAAGAGGAAAAAAATGCAGATTAGCAGAACACAAAAGAATTCTTCTCTTCCTAGTTGAATAGAAAGAATCTAACTGTCTCAGGATTCTGTATAATTTATCAGACTATACCAGAAGCAAGCATAATCTAACAGAATCCTTGTGGATTTCTTTCTAAAAGCTAGCTTTGGTCTTTTAAAGCCAGCAATGAAAAAACGTTACCCAATCAATGTAGGGCAAATGATTATTACTTGTGGGTGGGCCGATCAGTGATTTAATATCCACTACTTTGTTTGTTTATTTATTTGGTGTCTCCGTGTTTAAGATTAGTAAAGCCTGATTCAATTCCTAGTCATTTGTAGAACATACGATACAGTCATTGGTTAACAACTGATTTTTACTCAGCTGCCTCAAGTCTAGTCAGTGAGCTTCCAGTTAGTATCAACTTCTGTTGCAGAGCTGGTAGTTATTCTGATAGACTCAAGAATAATGCTTGTCCTGCAGTGTTCTACAGTCCCAGGCTTTTTTCTTATTTTCTCTTTTGGTCAAAGGAGGGCAGCAGAGCACTGCACAGAGATTACTTCACGGGGCAGAACACACTTCTGCCTCCTTATCCCAAACTGATCCTCCCTCAATTACGCTTTTTTTTTTTTAATTAAAAATTAGAAAAGAAAATGTTTACAAAAACAAGAGACTTAAGACAAAGTATCAAGTTAGTATTTTGTATATACTAATATTTTACTGTCCTAAAACTATTGCATCTAAAATGTGGCTGTTAATTAATTAATCCTTTTGTAGCTAAAGCTGTGGGACATGTATTTAAAGAATTTTTAATAAAAATGCCCCCATTTAAACATCATGTTTTCCTTACATTTCCTCTTTCACTACCAAGAGATGTGTTTTGGTTACTTTGTTGGTTTTTTGGGGGGGAGGATGCTAAAGCAGCTAACAAGAAAAAAAAAAAAAAAAAAAAAAAGAAAATTCAGATCCTATAAGCTTTAGTAACATTTAATGGGGCAGGGATTATTTATCTATAATTGTATACGTAAATGGAACTTTCCTCTGTCTTTAAAAGCTTTCCTATCGTAGAAAAAAAAACTACCAGTAAGTCAGGGGAAACTATCAGCTTTGTAGCTCTCTAGCTTAGTCCCACAAATGGACAATGTCTACCTTAGTTTTAAGTAGTACAAATGTAGTTTTTCTGCTGAACATCTCAGCTTGTTTTTAAATTGATTCAAAGCCTTATCTCTTTAGAGATTTGCAGGTCTTTGAAAACTGGGGGAAAAAAAGTTAAGCAGATAAAATAGATTACGGAGTCAAAGGATAGCAAAGACACAGGAAAAGGGGGATGAGGGGGAATTCTTACCTGTGGCACTCCATTGTCAGGTTTGTGGTGAAGTTTTATTCGCTGAGCTTCCAAATATTCTTGAAATGGCTTCTGAAGAGAGGGACCTATACTTGGGACAGCACTGATGCAAATTTCATCCCAGAGAGCAAGACAAAATTTGGGAGAAAGAACAAGAACATAATTTACTTTTTTAAAACTTACCACCTTGGCTCAAAAGGAACAAAGTTCAGATTAGAGCCCTAGATCAGAAAGCATCACCCCATATGCAGTCAGTAGGAAACCGATACAACACAGCATGTGTTATTAGTTCATCTGAAGAGGAGGGACAAATGGGTCCCCCCAGACTCTCCGAAAAAACAAAAACAAACAAACAAAAAACAAAAAAAACCACACACACACACACACAGGTTTTGCAGCAGGCTGATGATAAACTCAGAGGTAAGACAAAGTTCTATGCTTCAGTACTTCCTCAAAGCAAGGGAGAAGCTCAGCTAAGGCTGTGCACTGATGCAAGGCTGAGAATAAAATGAATGACTTCTCAGAACTTGTCCCACATTTATCACCAGCAGTTCCTGTAAGAACTGGTTTGAACCGATTAATAAGGAAATGACTTGTGCTTGTGTCATCCCTCAGTTAAAGAAACTGCCCGCCCTGTGACTTGCCCCCATCTTCTCAAAAAAGGCCGCCCCTTTCTCAAACTAAGTCCATATTAGGACAATCTTGTGCGTCATCCTTATCCAAAAAGAATGCATTAGCAAATTCTAAAGGCACCTCCCACTAGTCAGTGATTAACAAAGGAACAAAGAAGGAACTATGAACCTAGTTCTGATTCACTCCATGTTTTATGGCAGATGACTTGCCTAGAAACTACAGCGTATGTTACTAAAACACCTTGTCTTCAGAAGACTGTAATAAGCATCACTGCCTTCTCCCATCTATAAAGAGCTGGAAACACTAAGATTGACAGGGTTAGTAAAGTAGCTACTGAAGTCCATTCTGCAGATGCCAAAGCTTTTTTAAAAATTGTAACTTAAGGCTGAAATGAATCAATCCATCTATCTAACCATTGCAGACCTTACCCTACCAAATCAACAAAATCGAGTCAGGAGAGGTATCATCTCTCCCATAGCGACCTATCTGGTCCTAAATATATGGTTCTGGGGGCTTTAGACTTATCCATGAGAGATACTTTAAGGCTCTGTGTACACTATGGCAATTTCCCATCAGTGGTGACACTAGCCCCACTGTACTAATGAGCCCCCAAGCATAAGACAAGGTTCCTATGTTTGGACCCTTGTCTAAACAGCAGTTTTAGTGAAACACCCCCCCCCCATTAAGTTTCCACATGGCAGACATGCCCCAACTGATTTTTCAAAATCATTTAGTGTGCTTTAAAAAGGAAACACTTTCCAGATTAAATTACATTTCTTTATTAACACTACATTACAGTTTTGTTTTGCACTAGACAGATGTTTTCCTGGATAACCAGAACAAGTTAAACAGGAGGACTATGATTTTTCTAATATTTAGAATTTTAGCAAATCCACAGAATCAGAGAAATAATCAGAGAATAGCCATTATCAGCTGTGCTAATTATATTTGCTCAACTACACTGGGGCAAGCAATTTTGCCAAATGCCAAGTTTAAAAAAAAAACCAAAAACAAAACCAAAAAAAACCAAAAAAAACTTTCAGTGATTTCCAATCAAAATGGATAAACTGGTAGATTTAGTTGCTGGGCTGGTAATTTTTCCTCAAATTGATGCAAAGCTACTCTGCAGATACTGTATATGCATGTATTTTACATAATGGTGTAATAGCTTTTATAAGCCATTTCCAGTTCTTCAGAAAACTCCCGTAAGGGCCCAGCTGTGAGTCTGCGGCAGAAATTTTCCCAAATGACTCGCTGATCAGTACGAGTCACCATTTTAAAACCATCTCTTGCATAGTTTTTTGAATCACACACATGACAAAGGAAAAAGCTAATGAAATATAATATTTTACTTTTAAAACCTTTTATGATTAGAAATTGAGAGTTGAACTAAGCAGTTGCCAAACCCTTTGTTTAAAAAAAAAAAAAAAATCTACTCAGTCTCCAAATTACAATGAATATCACTGGAGTGAAATGAAAATGAAGATGTTCACAGGGTTCAGATTAGTACATTTTTAAAAATGGTGATGGAGTAAACTTGCTTTATGACAGAATAATTAAGCTACATTGTGGACCTTTGGGGCTAGGCATACAAGAACCCTGGAAACTCTGCCATAGGTCTTGCATTATTAAACAATGGGCTGTATCTTATGGAATATTTCAGTTTATACACACGACTGCCAAAGAAGAGTACATTGTATTTTTTTGCTAGCATGAAACTTAGAAAATTGCAAGTTTATATGTGCAGTCACAATAGTTTTGACTATTTCTGTAATCTTTCAGTAAAACTTACCCATTTATGCAATGCTAATTCTCAGATTATTTCCCCACACACAATTCAGAAGAGTTAACATGTTACTGGATATATAAAACCCAATTTAACGTGCAGGGTTATACATATTTTCTAAGGTTAAGAGGTGATCAAATGAATTTGAGTTACAAACCATAACTCTCCCATTCCTAATTCAACAGCCACAGACTAAATTTCAGCATCAGTTTCAAGATTTCTATCTATTTGCTGAGCACAGTTGCTACTGCAGAAGTGACAGCATTTTGCATCACAGTTCTGCGCCACTCAGCATGGCTGTAAGATGTAGCCTCAGAAGGGTATTGCAGGTCTCACATTCTAGATGCAAACCACATGCACCGCTGCATGACTGGCTGAATAAAAGAAGGGGCTAGAAGATACCCCCTCCAAGAGCAAAATGGCTTCAAGCTCCCTCATCTACCACCCTGCTCAGATTTTCTCATTCTCCATACTGAAGATAGGAAAGAATGTAGTCTTTTAAAATAAATAATAAAAGTCAATGGGATAAGAATTCAAGAACCTAAACGTACACCAGAACCTCACTCATCAATATGCTTTATAATCTGTACACACCCAAAAACCTCCCTGCCTCTTCAAAGATTTAGCAGCCCTGGTAGTTAACTGCTATCTGACCTCAATTTTTGTTTAAAACTGAAAGATCATTCACCAAGATATTATGAAACTTCAAAAGTAGTTATAATTGGCTTAACAAGTGAGCAAAGGCCATTCCACGATATAGTCACCTTTATTGTATTTATTCACTAATTTGCATTACAGCCCTAGCACCGATGCAAGTCAGGAGGCTGGCTTTGTTTTTACATTAAGCTTTAGAAAATATTTTTAGATTTATCTTACTTCTAAAAATAATCTCAATTTTAATTCAGAACAAGATTTCAGAAGCATGTACTTTGCATAAACTGAAATTGCACTACTTATGTTACTTCATTACAATCCTATACTAAATCAGAATGCTTCTTGAGGAATTCTGACTGCATTAATACGTAACTTTATCAAAAACTATACCGGGATTTCTTGGTGTTTTCAAACACATTTGATATAGACAGTAGCTTAATTTATAACAATTTGGTCAAAAGATATTTATTTGCCCTGTGATATTGCTGCAAATCCCTCTCTCCTTTAGGGCTAGATTTTGCTTCCATTTCACAAAATGTTAAGATCTTTTCTAATATTGCTTCTGTTTATCTGGAACCTACAATAGCCTAAAACAATTTCTAATTTTAATGTACCTTTTTTTCAATATCATGTTTTCAGCTATTTGTGTTAAAAATTGATTTGGACTTTCTTCTCAATGGCAAAAAACTTTACAAATCTCAGAAACCTCATGACACATTTTGGGTGATCCTGCACTAAGGAGCTTAACTTAAAGAAAAGAAAAGAAAAGAAAAGAAAAGAAAAAACTACCCATTCAAGAGAATTGATCTGTATCACCCGAATGGAATTAAAATTTCTCTTTGAGAATTGAGAAAATTGGTTATTTTGATTTAACAGTTTGGGACACACACTTCTGCTTGACTTTCTAACATACTTGGCATTCACTAATAATTTATTTGTGATAGCAATCATAACCAGCATGTCATGGTAGCTTTCGATATCTTTCCCTTATTGTTTGCTTGCTTTAAAAAACCCCCAAATCTCAGGCTCTCTCTATCAAACTTCAGATTTCAAATGTATAACAGTGATAATAAATTGCTGTTTCTTAGTTCAACAGAAATCAAAGTCAGAATCTATTTGAGTTATAGGTAGATTCTTCTCATAAAAACAACTTCTTGGAAGAGATGTACCAAAAAATTAATCACTGGGACAATTTATCGAAGCTTGTGATGGATTCTCCATCACTGGGAATTCTAAAATCGAAGTTGAATATTTTTCTAAACATTCTACTGTAGTTCAAACCACCATTTTTTAGGCAAGTTGTATGGCCTCAGTTCTGCAGAAGGCCATATTAGATGCCAACTGTGTTCCCAGCTTGCCTTGGAATTTATAAATACCATTTGAAAAAAATGTTAACAATACTCTTTCACAAGTATTTAAGAGCACACAAAATACAAAATCCTGCCACATCCAAAGTTAGTGTAATTAAACTTTCAGCAATATTAAAATTCAAGTTTTTGTTTAAAAAAGTTTCATTACTCATTGCATAATTTAATTTTTACTAGCTTTTATTGATGTCCTGTAGGTGCCCTTTACTGTTTTATGATTTTATTTACTGAAATTTCATGAATGTTTTCTTTAAAATTAATCTTTGAACACACAAAAATATCCATTAAATTTTGTCAAAGTTTGAGATAACTGGCTAATCCACCTCTACCTCTCTCATGCTAACACTATACTAATACTTTACTAAAAAAGGATGCCAGATCCCCAGAGAATTTACTGTCTGTGGCTCCAATTCTATTAATGCTTATGCATGTGAGCCAATTAATTCATATTTATACATTTCCAGAGATTAGGTGCCTCGGTGTAAAGAGTACACTGGGTAGCACTGAAGGTGCAATTTTAGCTCACCATGTCCATTATAATAAAAAACAAGGAGTCCTGTAGCACTTAAAGACTAAACAAATTTATTTTTTGCATCAGCTTTCGTGGGAGAAAATCCCATTTCAGATGTTTTGAAGATGGGGGAACTTACAGAATGGTAGGAAATAAATAAATAACTATCCCCTACCATGCAAAACCCCCCAAATTTGTTAGTCTTTAAGCACCACAGGACTCCTTGTTTGTTTGTTTTACTGAGCTTGACTAACACGGTCGCCCCTTTGCATCATATCAAAGATAACTGATTTTCAATAGAACTCAAAGGCAAATCACTGAAGAATTAACTTTACCTTGAGCAAGTTCATAAATTCCACATATCAATGGGACTTTAACCTGTGCTTATGTGCTTTGCTGGATCAAGACATTAGTGACTTACATTCATTTCATAACCCATTAGATAACTGAACTGAACAAAACAGGAATTCAATTCTGGGTTGTGCTCAGTAAAAAATGTCAAGTGTTCAAGGTTTGAATATATGTAGGTCAGTTTTACAGAGAAATAGCTTGAAGGGGAAAAATAGTTTAAACCAGAATGCTAAATACACTATGCAAACTATCAGCCAGACCTCCAGACTTAAACAGATCGAAACCTTGATTTTAAAGGTGATGTAAGATCGAGTCAGAAGTCACACTTCATGAACAGCCTCTTTAAAAATATACCCTATCCATTAAGCTGGAAAAACCTGATGCTAATATAAAGACTGGACTTGTCTGGATTACATGGCTCCTAAATACACAGGAATTGTGCATGTCCAAGAAGAGACGGTGTCCATAACAATAAAAACGTCACAGGAAAAAAGCAGCATACATCACATTCTGGTTAACATTTCTGCGGTCCTATCATTTGGGCCAGAGGTAGCATAGCTATAATAAAGTATTGTTTTAAATAAATCTAGCACCAGAATCAAGTACACACCTGTCCAGCTTCATCCCAATTTATTGCCTAACTGACACCCTCCTTCAGATCAATTCTACGTGGCTTCCCAGGCTGTGTGTTGAGTGGGGGGGGGGGCATAGAGAGTCTGCTTGCGTACACTCATGTTACTAACCTGGCCCTTTGGTTCTATTCATCATATGTTGCCTTTGTGTGTGATCAACTGTAGAGACCAGATTAACATCTGTATAGCCCAACTCTGAGTCACGAAGCAGAAAATTTATGTTCATCATAGCTGTGGGAAGAGTTTTGATCTGGCCACCCTGCCCAACCCTTTTAGGCTACTTTAAACTCCAAAAACACCAAACTGACAAAAGATCATGATCCCATCATGGTGTTTTGTTTTGTTTTTTTTAATGCTGAAGGGAAAAAAATCCTTTTGTTTTTCGTCAGCATAAGCCATTCTGACTTCATTAATGGCGTAATCTTATCCTAAAGCCAGTGTGATTCTCTTCCTCTACAAAAAAGGATGTGTTAAGTGGTGACAAAGAGCCAAAAGCTTGATGTAGGGAAGGGAATCCACTGCTCTGGGCTCTCCTCCTTTATCTGTGGATCTGAGGAAGCCTGAGTCTGCTTTTTGATCAAACTAGCAATGGCAGACAAAACAATGACCTGCAACTTCCAAAAAACCTGTGGAAAACTAGAGAAAAGCTTTACTGTATATCACATACAACATCCAATACATCCAGATTAGAGTTGCTCTGTTCTGATTTCACATTTCTTTCTGGGTTCTTCCCACAGAAGGTACACAGGAAGTTGTACATTTTACTATTCATATTGCGGCAAAAGAGGAATTAGGCACTCACATAGTCACAATGAGACTTTCTGTGTTGCCCCTTCCCTAAGAGGGCTCAAGATGTTACTCTTTTACATGGTTTACATTTTCTCAACAAGAATTTTATGGCAAAGTCATAAATCCCTGAAAACCTATTTAAGTGGATATATCCATGGGTGCCACTGGACTACTAAGTTGTACTGACTGATTTGTATGTGTCCTGCACCAGCCAAAAAACGCACTTTTGTCTGGCAATTTATCTGAACCTTCAAATGGTTAATTTTTTTTTTCCAGACAGTGATCTAAACAGGCTTAACGGTTACTATTTTAATGAGCTGTCATTTCCTGTGCTGATAAAGATTCTCACAGTATTTAAACCATCTATTTCCCTGAGGCTCAACCAATACCAGGACACAATTCATGGTGAGTCAGAATGGACCTCAGACTCCTTGCCTGACTCAACCATGATAGATTACACTGCCACAAATCTGGACTCACTCCCACGATGCCTACGGCTAAAACTGAGGGCACAGCCACTGGCTTTAATTTATATCAATGCCTCTTCGGTTTCTAAAACATTTGGGGGAAACAAAGACAAGACATTTGTGCTATTTTAAAATTGGAGAAGGAAAATGTTGATATGTAATTAAATACATAGGATCAACAGAAGCAAAGGTGGGATTAATAAGTTGTTTTCATTTTAATTTTTATTTCACAAGAAACATTATTAGAAACAACCTTCATTTAAAATACTTGTGTCCGTTACATTAAAATTACCTTAAATTTTGTTTAATTTATCTCAGACATGCTTAAATACACAAGGTGACCTAAATGTCATGAACCTTAAGAGATTTTTATTTTTGCTGTTACACCAACTTTAAGAAATTTATCATTGCAGTTTGTAATATTTCAAAGACTGCTGAATATTGTTATTTGTAAAGCAACATTTTTCTTCTATGAAAAGACAAGAAAAGTCAGTTGTACCTTTAAAAAGCAAAACTACAGCTTTCAAACTTTCACTTGCTATTTCAGATTTAAATCCTACAAGCCCTGTTCAAATAAGCTATTTTAATTCTATTGTGATCTACCTAAAGGTTTTAACATCAAAAATTCATCTCAAATTTCACCCACATCTGTGTCCCTTTCAAACTCTTAAAACCTTTTTTGTACCAGAGTTTCCCCATTGTGTCCTCGGCCGTTTTATTAAAGTACAATCCCACAGGTTTCTGATGTACATGTGGGAGGAGAGCCATTGATTTATCGTACCAAGAAATGTCAGGTGTATTGCTGTGAGCTTCCAAAAACATTTCTCTCTCAGGAGACTTGAAATAAAGTCACTGGTAAATTACTTATATTCTCAGCCATTTTCAACTGAATTTTTAATAAATACAAACTTCCAAAGGGGCAGCCGTGTGAGTCTAGTTCAGTAAAAACAAACAAGGAGTCTTGTGGTACTTAAAGACTTAAATTTATTTATTGCATGAGCTTTTGTGGGAGAAAAATCCCACTTCATCACACACTTTGAAGAAATAAATAGCAAGTCAGTCTAAATGCTAATAAAAAGGAATTTAATGTATACTTTAATTTTGATGCCAATTCAACAGGATAGGATTTCCTGTATCTTATTAATGCTGAGGTATTTACATAAATCCAAGGTTCATATAAAAGACAGGATATGTCATGTCTTTCTGATCTTGTTCCTCCAACAGTGTTCAGATAATCAAAGATGCGAAACTGCCAGTCTGATGCTCACTGATCCACACTATATTTTTAGGATCCCCAAGCTAACAGAGTTTTGTGTTGCACATTAAGGAGAATAAACCGCAAAGCTAAACTATTCTGCATGAGAAGACAGAAAAGACCACACTATAGATTAACTATCATCCCCACTGTTAATCTTTAAAAAGAAAAGTGCTGGTTTTTAGAAAAACAAATGAGAAAAGGTAAAGCTTTTTGAATGGGTGAAGATTTCTGACACATTTTTGGAGGAAAATGTGTGTCAAGAGAGAAACAATGCCTTTTACAGATAAGGTCATACAAGTCACTTATGACTGATCTGCTGTTAAGTCCATAATGGGCTGTGTTGCAAATTGTAAGGTCACAAGAAGCAGCACACTATTACTTCATAAAGTCAGTGATTCAAGTGTGAATAGAGGCTGGTTTCATGTACACCATTTAATTCTTTGTACAAACTAGTCAAATTCCAAATAGCATGTGTGACACTCAGGCATAAAAACTTGGCCTAGGTAAAACCCCCGATTATGAAATTACTTGGAATTATTTCATACTTCCAGTTACGTTTTCTGACCACACTTCTCTGCAGTATTTATGGGAGTCAAAAATCTAATGTTCAGGCACAGTATTGACAATTTACCACTTAGACTGCTTAGGAATGCTATCATCTACACGTTTGCCTTACACTTCCTGGCATATATTTTCCTCCAGTTCTGTAAATTCCCCATCTTCAAAGCATATGAAGAAGTGAGATTTTCCCCCATGAAAGCTCATGCAATAGATATATTTGTTAGTCTTTAAAAGTGTCACAAGAGTCCTTACGTTTGCCTAGACTCACTGAGTGAATACATCTCATTTGTCTTTTCACTTAATTAACAATTACTTTCCTGGGGGACAAGTTCCAAAGGATAGCTGTGTTAATCTAGTTCAGCAAAAAAGAGAGTTCGGTGGCACTTTTGAAAACTTGTATAAGCTTTAAAGAAATATGCAATAATTTTTTTTTTAATTTTTAAAAGTGCCACATAACTTCCCCCAGGAAAACGAACAAGATTTCCTTGTTTTCCTATTTTTAGAAGGGAAATGGAACTGTCACATGAAACACGTGTATTTATTTCCCCAGCTCAAAGATGTTCTACCTTATCCTGATCCATCAGATGAACATATACTGTATATACAAAACACTTTTCCTATGAAAATATAAGCAAGGCTAAGTCTCTCGTACTGTTTAGACAGCATTTGTAGAATGACATTTGCTGCTTGAGCTTAGCATGAGCTTCCTATTGGCAGGGTCCAATGATGATCATTTGGATGCGATTCTTGAAGGATACCGAAGTATTTTATTAACAGGCTTTACAATTAATACCTGTAATAAAAACTTCACTTACTATTAAAGTGCAGCTACTTCTGGGGTAAAACTTGGCAGCTGTTTAATATTACACAACACTATGAAAACTTAGTACAGTTCAAAACTCCCATCAGGATCTAGAACACACAAAGTTTTTCCTTTTTTCTTTTGATACATAAGAAATAGAAACTAATTAATTGCATGATAAAATAAAAGGGTGGACTTTTCTTTCTGATAAATCATTCAGCAATGTTATAGCTTGCCAATGTTCTATGTACAGTTGGTTTTGAGCAACATTTCTTCAGTAGCTTTCTAGTCCCCATTTGAAATTACCACTTCAAAGTCAAATATGATCATGTTTAAAGGCAATATGCTCAGTGATTTCATAAACATTCCTGCAGCTGTATGAAGGTAAAACTATTAAATGGAAAGATTTAAGAAATCAAAAGAAACCCACAACATATATACTAATTAAACATTTTAAAAATTGGTTAATTTTGGCCTAAAACTAGTACAAAGCATGGAACATGGCTGCTTATTCAACTAACCATATCTATAAGCCACAGAACACTACAGGTGTAGTTAATACATCATCTTCTCCTCTCGACGGCATCCTCCATTCCTCAATTTATATCTATAAGGCCCCAGCAAAAACATTTGCTTGCTGATAGACTCATAGACGTCAAGGTCAGAAGGAACCAATATTATTTAGTCTGACTTCCTGCACGATGCAGGCCAAAGAGCTTCTTCAGTCACCAACTCCTGTAATAGACTCTTAAATTCTGGCTAAGTTACTGAAGTTCTCAAATCATATTTTAAAGACTTCAGGGTACAGAGAATCCACCAGCAAGTGACCTACGCCCCACGCTACCACAGAAGGCAAAAACCTGCCAGTTACTCTGCCAACCTACTCTGTGGGAAACAGGGCCATCCCCAGGGGGTTGCGGGGCCCCAGGTGAATCGCCCTCTGCAGGACCCCCACTAACCCCCCCTGGCACGGGGATGCGGAGCAAGCCCCTGCACCGGCCATCCCATGGTGGGGACCAGGCGACATGGCAAAAAGTGGCAGCCTAGTTCAGTGCTGCCGGCTGCCCCCCCCCCCCCCCCCCCAGCTGTGCAGGGGCTGGGCAGCTGCCCCATTCGCCCTACCCTAGAGACGGCCCTGGTGGCAAAATTCCTTCCAAAACCCAAATACGGCGATAACCTAAAACAGGAGCATGAGGGCAAGACTCACCAGCCAGACACCCAAAGACAAATTCTTTATAACAACTCAGGACCCGCCCCTTCAAACGTCCCATCACAGGTCATTGATATATTTATCACTTACAGTCAAAGATCAATTAACAGACAAAGTAGGCTGTCCCATCATAACAACTGCTCCATAAATGTCAGAAAAAATAAGGGGTCTTGTGGCACTTACCTACTAATAAATTTATTTATTGCATGAGCTTTTGTGGGAGAAAATCTGTTAGTCTGTAAGTGCCAAAGGACTCCTTGTTGTTTTACTGAACTAGACTAACTGCTGCCCTTTGGAACTTGGCAGCAAGCAAGGCAATAAATTTATCAAGATAAGTTTTGAAGCTAGCTAGGTGTTTTGCCCCCACTACTCCCCTTGAAAGGCTATTCCAGAACTTCACTCCTCCAACAGTTAGAAGTTGTCATTTAATTTTAAGTCTAAGATTCCTGATGGCCAGTTTATGTCCATTTGTTCTGGCATCCATATTAGTGCTGAACTTAAATAATTCCTCTCCCTCTCTCACAGGCTAACATGGTTGCCACTCTGTAAATCCCCCTCCCCCCCCGCATTTATCCCTCTGATGTACTTATACAAAGCAACCATCTCTCTCCAGAGCCTTCTTTGGTTAGGACAAACAAGCCAAGCTCCAAGTCATCTCTCATAAGGCAGGTTTGCCATTCCTTGGGGAAAAAAACCAAAAAACAAACAAACAAACAAAAAAACCCCAAGGAGTCATGTGGCACTTAAAGACTAACAGATTTATTTTTTGCATGAGCTTTCATGGGAGAAAATCCCACTTCGTCAGATGCTTGAAAGATGGGTGAACCTGGATCATCCTACTAGCCCTTCTCTGCCAACCTCTCAACTGCTGTTTGCCTTTTTCTCACCTCAGACCACACTTGGAGTATCGCTGGCAATCCAGACTTCAGCATATGCAGAATATTGGGTACCAACCTGCCTGCACACACACCCAAGTACAGTTGCACAATCCTTCATTCTAAAATGACTCTGCTGCCTCCCCGTTCTTTTGGGCTGTAACCTTTCTGGGGAACAGACTACCATTGCATTTGTACAGAAACTAGCACAGTGAAGTACTGGGCTTCTAAACACATCAGTGATACAATAGATCTAATTAATTCATTGATTTCACTGAAGACTAGCTTCCTTGTATCTTCCATGGTTTGCTCCAACCTCTTTGGGCTCGCTCTCTCATTCTCTATCCTCTTGAGTTTGTACTGTTCCCCTTTAATGGGTGCTCCTGGATACAACCTGGCTTCTGTTAGTGTTATAACCATTTTCTCTGTTGTTGCTGCCAGTTAACTTGTCTACATAAAAAACTGACCAGAATAGCTGTTTCCAAGAGCTATTCCAGAACAGTTCCCCACGTGAAGCTCTTATTTTGGAATAACAGAGCTTTGTTTTTTTTTTCCCTGATCTAAATGAATACCACTTTGCAAGTGGATTAGACTAAACTGAAGAACAGCACTTCTATTCCAAAACATAAGTATCCACATGGGGAATGAATACTGCCCTTTAAATTCATACTCTATCTTAATCCAAAATAGCTGTTAAGTGTAGCCCAGCCCTTAGATCTTCGTGCTTAGATGTCTCTATTTTATTTCAAAACTCATCTGAAAACATTTTCTCTCACTAAACCTCTCAGCATCTCCCAGCTTTTGATTTCTGTAATTGTATTTTATTTTGAAGTGTTTGGGGAGGTATAAGAAATGCTCTACAGAATAAAATCATGCAGTCAAAGCATCCTGATGTGTATTAAAAGGATGGTTTCACAAGTTCAGGATATGATGAACACAGAGTCTGGCAATATCAGCAAACAACTGCAATCCTAAGAAAGAGTTGCACACAACTCTGTTTTTCCATGTAGATTAAGACTCATCTATTTATCAGAGAGACTATGTCAACAATTTCAAGGATGTTAATAATTCTCTCCCTACCAATCAACTTAATCTGGGCTTTGCCAACCTTGCACATCAATTTTCTTCTAAAAAACCAAAAAACTTGCTGTTTAGACACTTTCTTTTGCAAAAGGCAACATCTTGACAACAACCTATTTCAAGTCAAATTAACAGAATGAATATGATTAAAAAGATTAATACTATTGATCAACAATCATTATTCAGTATAAAACAGAATACTTAATGTCTAATGCAAGCTGTTTAATGTGTTTTATCTACTACTTTAGAAAGAAATTGATGAGCTAATGCTAGCAGACTGCACTTGAGAAAAGTCAAGGATATTTGAACATTCCAAAAAACTTAACCATCTCCTGAGAACATTTTTGAACTCTGACATCAACTATCTAATAAAAATATGAATACAACACAAATCTTGTGAACATGTTCAAAGTAATTTGATGCAAAACTATTTCCAAGACAGATGGAGTGGCTTTGTCCCAATGACTGCATCCAAGGAAGTCTATGGAAATATACCTTACTCAGCAGTAGTGTTGATCAAAGATAAAAAGCAAATCAGCTTAGAGTGAGTGGCTAATGTCAAAAAGACAATGATTGCTAACTGGTAGCCTTTTTATTTTTTAAAGGAACATTAAAAACAAAACATTCATTTAGTTACAATCCAGACTCCCACTGAGAAACTCAGGAAGCAATAAAATCAGATCTGTTCCATCAGTGAAGTGCCCAACAATGTTGCAACAGACACTCCTATTTCTTGGATCCTACTTCTTTGTATAACATTATTACTTCAAGTTTACATATTTAAACAGCAATTATTTCTAGACATTCATACCTGGAAACCTCTTCTTTAGATCTGTTTTTTTTTAAAATACCAATAAAGCAGTTAACTATAGGACATTTAAGAAAAAAAAGTCATAGTTATCAATCCTTTGTCACCAAAAGTAAGTAAAAGTTTTTCAGGAGAAACTGAAATCAAATTGTAAAGACCTGATCTCATATTGTCAGATTAAAATTTGTCTGTTTAAACCATTGTTTGATAACAATGAAAACCACTTCCAGTGTCAGAGCAATCTGAACAATGTATTTTAATAGTCTGTAACATATGCCTTTGAGCACACAAATGTTCCTTGTGAACAGTTATGCACAATTCAGTGATGAAATACTGGATGACTTGCACTGTCATGTATATCGAGACAAATTAACCACATGGTTTGTTCATATTTGAACAGTTTTATATACCACTTAATTCACAGAGAAGCTGTATTGGAAATGTATTTGTTGAATTGCCAATACAGGATGTTCAGACTGATTTGGGCTCATGAAATTATATGGTATGTTGGACTGAGTAGGTAAGTATCCCAAATGACCTGGCAAAATTCAGCATTTGATTAAATACACATTTCAATCAGTATTGAAGCCCATAATGCTGACATGTCTATAGACTGTATTTTAAATTATCCTTTTTTCACAGACTATTCATTGAATTTGTTCTGGTCCTACCTCCCTGACATTTTTAAATCACATCTTAGCTTAAAACAAGTCTGAATCATTTCCTAAGAAACACACTAGTCAGGAAAAAAGACAGGTATTTTCTCAAGATAGGAACACTTTATCCCTAAAAAGCTTGCAACTTAACTGAATGAAAAAAATGTTTGAAATAGAGCATAGTAATACTATACCCAAGTTTTCATCCCAAAACTGTAAAATACTTCATATTATAAAATATATGGACTGTCTCTAAGGGCCCACACCTTTATTGACAACTGAACATTGTATACTATAAGCAGTGACCATTTGTTCATTTTCTTCTAGGGAGTTACCATAGATCATCACACAAAGCCACCAGATTACACTGCAAATCTTCACCTAGCTGTGTTACTGAATCATAGTAGGAACACAGTATGTACACATCACATCTGTCTCAAACATCAGTGCTCTTATGTTGCTTGAGGCAGTTGAAATCTTTGGGATAACACATAGCAGCTCAAATAAAATCTCAAACAGCTTTGTTGACCAACATTTGTATTGTCCTACTTGAAAATAAAACATGGCCATCCTTTAGCAGAAAGTCAACTTTCAGCACACTAGATCAGACTCCTCAGTATTTTTCCACTCAAACAGTGAAGGTATTAGTCAGTTATTGAATTACTCACCCAATTAGGGACACCATCTGCTCCACTATATGTTTGCTGAATGTTATAATAACAAAAAGTTTCTGTAGGAAGGAAAACATCAGTTAGAGAAATGTTTAATCAAAAGGGAAGCAAAGACAATGGAGTATAACAACTTCCAGCTAACTGGCTTCTTCTGCACTTACAGATAATTTCCCCTTCACCTTTCTTTTAGTGTCATTGTTTTTCAATATCCTTTTCAATAAAAAGAGCCAGAACAGAGATGTGCTGGTTACTTTTAAATTGTTATTCTATTTCCTCAGACATTTACTTTCTTGCAGTGTTTTTCCAGCCTGTGTTACTATTTCACATCCTCCCCAAACCTAAATTCCCAGAAGTTCAAGGTCACTCAACTCCATCAAATGTTTTCATGGAAAAACACTCATCACCGTGCAAAAAGACAAATTTATGTCCTCATTTAAAAAAAAAAAGTATTACTGTACATAAAATTAAAAATTTCATATAAGTGAAAGATGGAACTAAAAAGATTCATTCAGTCCTTATCCCCTCTAGAAGAGCAGTATAATGAAGTCAAGGATAAAATAAACGAGACCATGGGTAACCAATTTTCCTATGAAGATCAGACTATTTCTCCCTTCAGAGGCAGTGACCTGGTTGAGACGGTTGCCCTAGATATTTAAAGTTAAAAATTTAATATAAGAATGTATTTCAATGACAGACAGGTGACCTCATGCACACAAAATGCCCTACACAACAAAAACCAAAATCCCATGAATGCATCACTCTACTTGCTACAAACACTACAGTTAAAGGTTTGTTAATGGGGGTATTATTAATTGTTTGATAGCTTGCTCTCTTACTGATTGCATGTGAGATACTGTATTTATATAGTCTCCACTAAATCAGTGTATGTATGATCTGATGAGATGTTAATTAATTGGCCTCTGAATAAGGAAATTAATAAAGCTTCATAAATAGATTCTATGGCCCAAATTAAAAGAGCCAATTAAATGCAACTATGAAATAGCTACTCTAAAGGACACACTGGCTTCCTGTCCAATTTTATTATGGCTCTTTTCCAGGACCACTGTGTTTAAAACTCCAAGTTACAATAAGGTCATTACAAATTTACTTCAGACTACTGCACAACAATTTGCCCGAAAGAAGAACACATACAATGTAGTTCTAACAGTTAAACACATCTGTAATGTAAAATGGTTTAAACTTTACATCAAGAGCATGAGGCGCTGGAAATATTTGTTGCTGTCAGTATCCAGTTTAGAGCACTATAAACCACTTCGCCAAACAATGCTGACTAGTACATATTCTCCAAATTAATCCCACCGCATAGATTTAAAAAAACAAAACAAACAAACAAAAAACACACACACACACACACACACACACACACACACAAAACATAGGAATTACTTCACACATCTATCATCCCATTTTTAGTCTTTTCCAAGCTGGCATAAATAAATTTTTAGCTATACATGTTAGTTGAAGTCTTCACAATAAACTCAACTTCATGGTTTCAGATCCATGAATTAGCTTCCATTAAGACTATGCAATGTAGGACAGAACGCAGAAAAACAATAAGGTGGAAGAACTATCCCTTTAACAGAGTCCTGGTATGGAATGAAATCCTTTTGGTTGGGTATACTGTACTGCAGAAGTAATTTCATGCCTCCACATGCTACCCTTACTTTAATGAAGTGAAAGATTTTTAGAGCTATGGCCAGTCATTTTTACTGGGGACGCTGAATCTAAAGATAATTTTTCTACTGATTACAAAGCAGATGGCGTTAGGGACACATCATATATATCCAATGGCACATGACCAATAAACTACAATGTAACTGAATACCATACTGATTTATCTTGCATTGAACAGAATAGTGAAAAGCTCTTCCAGTTACTTAAAAAGCCAACTTCAAGAAATGAGTGATTTTGAGTGCTCCATTCCCAGATGTCCAACTTAATATTTATTAAAAGGGCTTAATTTTTTGCAAACATTAAGAAACTAATTTCTGAAAACCAAACCCCTTTAAAGTGTTTCTTTAAAAATGTATTTCAAGTGAAAGTGAACATGTAAAAATACATCATGGGTCTTAAACGCTCATTCTACTGCTCTCCGAAGTGTGTGTGTGTGTGTGTGTGTGTGTGTGTGTGTGTGTGTGTGTGTG
>ML681971.1:25948468-25968365 GCA_007922195.1 Podocnemis expansa
GTGTGTGTGTGTGTGTGTGTGTGTGTGTGTGTGTGTGTGTGTGTGTGTGAGAGAATGAAAAGGCGAGTTCATTATGAGCATGAAGCCTTTTCCGTCTGGTAAAACCCTAGGTAAATAACTTGGCTAACACCAATTTCCTGAGTGGTGTGGGTGGTGAATTTATTAGTTTATAGCCATAGATCATTTAGTTACCTAAGATCTAAGTAGAGTACTGCTAATAGAACCTTTCTTTTAGATCTGCTGCATCAAATGAATTTCCACCACAGTGAGTCAGGAAGGTGGTCCATCACTGCTCACTGAAATACTGCACAGCTAATGGTGCAATTCTTTTATTTAAAACAAATCCTCTCAGGGTTTCATAAGGAGTGTAACATGTACTTGCCTGGATGTGCATTTTAATTATTGCTTTCCCAATCAGGGTTGCACCAAAGAAGGTCCAAAAGGGAACAAGGAAGTGGCCACATGTTATCCCTGCCAGGTCAAACAGAGGATTTGGAATCTATAAAGAATAAGGGGGAAAAAGTTCAAGAACCAGAACTATACATGAAATTCACTTTGCTTATTAATACCTCAAACTGTGAAAAATGAACTCCTCCCTCTCCTCAAAATAATCCAAAAAGCTTGTGCCTTAATACATACAAAAATGTTAATATTTATAGCCCATAAGTTAAATTATATAGGTTCATCTAGACAATGTCCCAGACAATTCCACTGCTCCTCTCCTTTTATCCTTTGATTAAAAAATAGCTAACAGACGTTGCCCATATGAAAAGCATAGAAACCACAGTAAGCAGTTTGAGTGATATATCAAATTTTCTTCCTGACAAGCACATTGCTTGTGTGAGTCAGTGCCCAAAATGATCTCCAGTGACTTCTATCTAAAAGGCGTAAAAATCATGACATTTTTAGTCACATGCATGCTGTTAAAAAGCAAAGATATTTCTTTGAAAAGAACAAAAGCATTCCAGTAAAAATGAAAGGATTTCTTCACTGTTAATCTCTTGACTTCCATTTTTATCTAATTTCAAGAACATTTTAAAGATGGGATCACAATACCAATGGAGTCACGTAGCACAAAGAGTACTGCATCTGTCAGAGAAAAGTAAACATGCAAAAGCATGTTTGGCTTACAGTAACAGGGAATTACACTGCCAGCTTCCTACAGGATTTGTGCTTTCTCTGGCTTATTACATTAACTAATAAAGAGGCAAACCAGATACAGAGAGACCTATAAAAATGACAACTTTTCAGCTCGAAGATTTCAGGTTTTAATTTATCTGGTTTACATTTAACATGCTGTTACAGACTAGTAATTCCAAGTTTATCTGGTTCCAAGTTTATCTGAGCACTCACCACTTGCCTAGGAAGGGAAGAGTCATTGAATGGTATCTACTAATGCCCTCCTTTGCCTAAAGCAGTATCTTGACCACACAAACGATCCTCTTACATGTAGAAAGCCACCAGCTAGATTTACCTAGTCTAGAGATGTGTTGATTACAGTGCTCTCACAAGACAAGATTACACTAAACTTTAAGGTGGTTTAAACAAAAAGAAAAAAAAAACCATTAGCCAATACATTTTAACTATTACATGAAAACCATAGCATAGGATAGAGTAACTTGTATCTGTACATGCATAGGGGAACTTATTGAATAATGTGTTAAAATTCAAATCGACCTATCTACTTTGGGGGGTTAAAATATGTTAGGTAATGTGTTGTCTTAACACTCCTTTTATCCAAGTCTAGACATACTCACAATGAGTATGGAGAGATGCCAGAAAAAGCTAACCACAGGATACAAAACTTGTAGGCCTACAGCAGAATCTCTTAGGGCTGCTTTTGCTGTTCTGTTCAAAAACTCGGGGGCCCTCAAAGATATAGGTTGGCTATTTTGGCTCAAGATAGCTGTTGATAGGATGCCAAATAAACTATTGTTAGTAGAATCCAATGGTGTGTAGTCCTCGGAGGTTAGGTGGGGATAGCTGACAACACAGGATAGGATAATCCCAATGAGGCCTTGTTTTCACTAGAAAAATGTGTGTTTTTTAAACATGCATTAGCTAGCTTGCATTAGAATTTGAATACGGCCACAGTAATTTATAGTTTTAACATGTTAGCTGGTTGAAGTTTATCCCATGTGCTAAAGCTACAAATTGCCTTCTCCAAACCAGAATTAACAAGTTAACAAATAGGTTAAAAACACTTTTTTCCTAATAAGGATTATCAGACTCCAAGGTTTGCCCAATTGTGATCATGCATGAGGGTTTCAGGGAGTCCCTAAAGTAGAGAAGGAAGAGAAGATGGCATACAGGGAACTTGTGAGGGGTAACTCAAGAATGAAAAGCGTCTCTGGTGTATGGAATGATTTTGGCCTACAGACAATACAAAGCATGCCTCACTAGAATGGGTCAATGTCTTCCTTAAAGCACTGCCCATGAGAAGTTCATATCACCTTGTCTTTCTCCTGTTTTTATATGCAAAATTCAAAGATTACATTTTAAAAATGAATTCATCCCTTTTTGGGTACACTAGGATCCTTCAGCATTTCCACATGCATGAAAACAAATGGTAGTCCATTCAGCAGAAGCAGACTGAACCAACAAGCTAACTCATAATTAAGAAACAATGCACCTAAGCTGGCATCACTGTATCACACTAAGAAAAATGAATAAATGTCAAACAAAAGCATTGCTAAGTAACATCTTCCCCCCCCGTCTCCTGTTTTCCAGATATGCATGTTTCACCAAGTCCAGCTGCTCCGATAAGTCATCCCTGCCATTTTTAAATTGTTTTTCTCATTAAACAAAGCAGACAAATCAGTCTATTCAGTAACATCTCATGAGACACTGACTGCCGAATGATGAATCAGACCTGATGATGGTGCAGTCTGAAAGCTTACTGGTTTGAGAGATTTAAAGAGTATAATTCAACTCAGTGATCTAGGTCTATATACCAACGGTAGTCAATAGTCAGAATGCCGGGTAAATCAAGACCACCAGACACTCTTGAACAGACTCCAAAAATTCTTTTGTTTACTTATGATCATTATTATTTTTTTCTTCTTCTTCTCTGGAGTCTCGCCTTTTGACTATACCTTGATCAAGCAATTTGAACCTCGACAAAAATTAACTGACTACCCCAATCTACACTTTGGACAAAAGACAATTCAAAAGCTTAAACTGGAAGGAATTTACCAGCTACGAGTTAGTGAAGGGCATGCCAGAAAAAAATCAGATTTATCTTTGCAAGTACATACAACTGCCCTAAACTTGCACAAATAATTAATATTAATTTCCCACCTCTGAAGTTTTATAAGCTAATAAAGAAGCTCTAGACTCATGGGGGAGTGAGTTGGAGGGAAGGATTGGGACAGAGAGCTGTCCAAGGGCTCAAATGGACTATACAATTCACACGCGACCAATAAGCACAGTTGTTGGGAACAACAGAAAGGGAAAAAAATGCTTACCCTTAACTACTACAAATTTGCTTTCAGGATGAATTTCAAAGTGCTAGATTTAAAACTCTACAAGATTTTAGACATGCTTTTTTTTTTTTTTTTGCATCACCTATGTAAGAGAACCACAATAACCATCAGGGATGGAGCTTGAAACAGCAGCTCCCTGGCATAGATGACGAGGCCGTTAAGGCTGGGACTTTGCAATTCACTCCCAATTCTTAGCCCATCTGCTCTCTCAAGCTCCTTATGACAGAGAAGGCTGAACAAATGTTTTGTGGACACATTTTGGGAATCACTGCAGGTGAATACTTAAAACTGCCTATAAAAAAAAAACACAGCCGGATTAATGTATTTAGGGCATTTTTCTATTTCTGCTTATAGTTTAGTTTCACATGTAGAAGTGTTAACTATTAAGAGGTACGTCATAGACATGTACAGACAGCTTTTATCAGGACCCATGGATAGTGGCTGACCCAGCCATAACAAACCAAGACACAGATGCTTTATGACTAATTCTCCAAGAAATCAGTACTGGTTCACTGTCAGGGAAGCAGGATGGGAGCAGCAGGTTTGCTTATTCCCTTATCACAGGATAGTGGGCAACACGATACATGCCTGCATTAGATAAGACATCAACAGGCTAATACAGAGTCTGCTGCCTGAAGTAGATTATGAAGTAGAAGTTTATGACCATTTAAATCAGGTTTTAAGGATAACTTTGTTTAATCTGCTGGAAACTTTCCTGAATATGAGGAACACTGGATGACAACCTTTCCAGTTTTGAGGAAGTGTGGACATCACTGTATGCATTAGGGTTCAATGGAACAATGTCTACCATATAACTATTCAGTACATCTTGTGGATAGCAACAAGACATTCTGAAATTCATAGGGAAGCTCCGAGTTGTGGGCTGCTGGGAGTTTTAAAAACTGATTAAAAATCTTCCTTGAAAGTATTCCTCTCTCTTGTTGCCTTTCCACTGCCTCATTAATTCATCTCTGCTTTTCAGTTTGTGATGAGAGCTGGTATCAAAGAAGCAAGACATTAAGCCCTATGGGGCAGGAGCAATCTTTGTTTTGTGTTTACCCAGCACCTAGCACAATGGGATTCTGATCCACGAGCATGGCTCCTACATTCTACCACAAATAATAATTACCATCACCATTACTTCACTCCCCCAAGTTCCTTGGAAATCAGCTCGTGCCTGAGGAGCGTGAAGATTAAAACTGGATTAACAGCAGCAAGACCAAGCCATAGGCAATGTATTGTTATTTCACTGCAGGTATACAATAAATTCAACACATATTAGTGGCACTTGTGACACTTCCCCACCCTCAGCCTCTGTACCTCAATACTGGAATGGACTTACTGAGGCACAGGCCAAAATCCCAAAGAATCCAACCTTCTGCACCAGGTTCTGGATGGCCAGTTTAGCTCGGGAGGCAAAGTCCTGCAAACAAGGAAGCACGGTGTGAATGAGGATAGAAAATAAACCAAAACATCTGTAAACACTATCCAACATGTCATTTAATTATCTCAGACCTGTCCTCTAGGGTTTGTATTTTACAAGTGAGCAGTCAGAGAGCTGTTAAGACAAAAAAGCAAATTTGAAAACTCAGTGAACTGAGCATTCATCATGTTTAGCCCATTTGAAATTCCGACCATTCACAGTTACTGGTTTTTAGCTTTTGCTGCAGATGTGACTCTTTCAAACAATGTAACACAGGTAAAGGTCACTCCATTATGGAATAATTCCTGCTAGCATATTTTTCCCTTCCACACCCATAAGTTGCTGTTGCCACTACTCTACTAATCCTCATACAGGGTCCCTGGAAAGTTAGTGTTAATGTCTCTCAGAGGGTGGAGAGTACTTTCAGAAGGTCAGGCTGGCACAATATTTCCATAATACCTCATATTTCCACCATCATGGAAAAAGACACTCAAACCAGGGTCTCCAACCACATGTGGTCTTGGTTGCTACAGGTATTGAGATTCTGGGCTCCATCAAAGTTAAAGCAAAACTCTGACTGATGTTACTGTATTTCAACTGAGACTGAAAAGGCAATGAAGGAAATCATCATGTCAACATTCAGTCTATGTTCCCCCCACATCAGACACATTCTAACTGCACTCCTGAAACATATTCCTGTGAACAGTTCCATAATGCATTTAAACAAATAACATCTATAGAAGTATTACTGGTGAACGATTGTCAATTCCTTAATCTAAATGCTTTAACAGATCAACCTCTATTAGTGAAAGAGAATTTTCCAAGCAACACAAAGCTGTTCTGCAGATCCTCTTCAAGATCTAAAGAAGTTCAAAAGTTTCTCACTCTCACCAACAGAAGATGGTCCAATAAAAGATACTACCTCACCCATCCTGTCTCTCTACTATCCTGGGACCAACATGGGTACAATTGTCACTAAAAGAACTGTAAAATACAGTTCTCAGTCACTAAAAATACAGTAACTCATTTAATATGCTGTTTACTTACTGATTTTTAAAGTCAGAGAAACATTAAACTTTAGCATGCCTGTCACTATCAAATATACAGTAAAATGGGTATTTTAAAATCAAGGCTACTATAAAAATGTATACTCAAAGACAAAACAATTCCATTTACATGTAGACTCACATATGCACACTTATAAGTAAAAATTAAATATTTACACAGCTTAATAAATATTTCATTTTTGGTCATCTTTGTCACAAAGCTCTTTGCTATTAACATCACATTGTTTCTCCAAAATGTACTAAAATAAAGCCTATTCATTATGGCTCTTCAAACAACAAAACATGGAGAAACCTCAATAGTTTATGGAGTACTTTGGGTTGCAGTGGTAATTCTATATTTAAATATACCTTCCTGACTGTGAAAAACTTATTATTCTAACATAAATGTTTTTTTGTTTAAACACAATTAGGTCACCTTTAAAATCCATACTACAACTAAACCTTTTAATTAAACTAATACACTTAATGTGGACTTTGTACTCTGAGAAAAATTCTCCCATTTAAAATTCTATTCTTGTAGAAAACACAGTAATCATTGATGTTTTCTGCTTTAAACAACTGTTTTTATAGTAATTCTAAATTAGTAGTAACAAAGGTTAAAATAAATACTATAAATTAAAGAAAAAAGAAAAACAAAGATGTGGAGTTTTTTTTATACTTCTCCTAATGGGCCATATAGCATTTGTGTATATTTTTTGTAAAAATGCAACCACCTTGCATTCTATTTCATGTTGCTTTAGTGGGAAATTTTGCTTTATGAATAACATTTCAGAATCCACCATCTATATATTCTATTAATAAATAAAATATAACAGAATAGTTATATATTTAAAACTCCTTCCAATTTGTTTTCTAATTTAAGTTTACAGTTTTGAAACCAAAAGTGGGTTACAAATAAATGCCCATTAAATCTTAACACTCCCAATGACTTCAGTGGGACTAGGACAAAAAAGTGTAAATTTGGAAAAGTTTCTAGGAACATTGCATATTTTTACTCTCTCATCTCCACGATTTCATGATATCATCCTGCCTTTTGCATAAACCAAGAACCTACTGCAAGATTATCAATACTTTCCACCATTTTATCTTCTAACCTACATATACAAGAGATTATGTTAAGGTGATTTAGTGCTGCAGACTTTCTGGGAAAGTAACCAAGGAAATTATAGGCTTTAAAGAAAGCAGGTTGTTATGGAATTAGAAAAATATACCTAAATTTCAGTTACCAGCTGAAAGCTGTGACTGTAAGTAACAACTGATCTATGAACTAAAATAACTCAAAACCTTTCATATATCAAAGAGGTTGCTCGTGGTCAGTCTGCATGGCTACTTTTCAGATTAAAATTTCTTCAAAATTATATCTGAACTGAAAGCAAATATGAAACGGTTTAATGCATAAGCACTAGTTTAAAAAAAAAGTGACATGTAAAGATCTCATTTTCTCAGTACACAAACAACTTCCACTAAGGTTAACATGAATTAGGTATGAGTAAAAAGGAAGTGAGACCCTTTTAAAATTTCAGTCTGGCCATGCAGCTATCAATAGAAGTGACTAAGTGCAACATAAATTAAAAGGGAAAACAGCCATGACAACCATAGCTTAATGAAAGCCAAAGTGGAAACACTGTTTTAAAAGCATACCTCTTAGCAATTTTGTGTGCGTTGGAATAAGCCTATTAAAATACTGATAAAAAGGCAATTTTACTTCAGCAATAGAATTTACATCTTTGGTGAAAGGATCAAATGGAGAAAATGCTGCCTTCTGCATACGGCAACGTCTTATGAAATTCCTGCATATTTTATAACAATACTGGATATGATCAAGAGACTTTCAGTTCCTATTTTACCAACTGTTTCAAAATGTTCATGGAATTAAAGTGTCATCTATGCTTTAAACCTATTAAAGCTTTTACATGATTTTAATTTAACACATCTTTAAAAAAATTTTATAAGACACTAAAATCCAGTTACTCAAACAGGTACATGCTATATTACAGTTGAAAGTAGACTGCATTTAAATTTTTATTATATGTTTATAAGCTAGAATGTGAAACAAAGCCTCTAGCAAAAGAGCTATTAGGTAACATTTAGCAAAATATTTATAGAACATAATTGTATTTAAACACCATATAGATTTTAAGGCTATGCTAAAGCAGCATAAATAAGAATTAACAGTTTACTTTAATTTTCCTTTTAAAAAGTACATGCTTATGTTTTAAAGATGTTTGTAACCCAACACCATCACTTACAATTCAAAAGTCAGACTGCCTTCAAATATTTTCTTCCAGAAAGGAACAAACATTTTTAATTGCAGAAAGCATGAGTTATGAAAAAGGACAACTCTAAAAAGCTAATTTTATTCTTTTTTAGACAGACAGATATTCAATTTTTTTCTGTCATCTCTTTGCCTTGTTAGTTTATGGATTTTTTTTTTTTTTAAACTTTTCACATCAATTATTTTCAATTTAAGATTCTCCCTTTTTCCTTCTACATGGTTTTCACTACGTTTGAAATTTAAACGTTAAAAGATAGTACTACTTTCAGTTGAAAAAATTAAATTAATTTTATCTGTGTCCCTAGTCTGTATATTTTATACTTTAATTCAAACTAAAATCAAATCATTTGCTATGTCAGTATATTGGATCACAAAATACAGGTTAAGATCATTATAAAGTTATGCATTTGCAGTGTTTAGCAATTTAATGGAAACAAATGCAGAAAGCTTTATTGCTTCCTCAAATTTAGTTTGTCAATTCTTTAAAACATCTGCAATAATAAAAAAAAACCTTCAAGTTTCATTTCTCAGACACTATAATCATCAGTTTCACAACTTTTACCTATTTCACAATACAAGAGTGCAAGAGAAAGACTAATTTTGGGAACAGTTTCTTTTCTAATACACTCAAGTTTGATAAAAACAAACTCTCTTATAATTAATCTATTTTAGTTTAAAATAAACAAATACATAAAGTTCAGCTACTTACAGGAAAAACATATTCCCCCAAATTTAAAGAATCTAGACTTTCCTCTCTTCTCCTCTCCGCTACTGTGATTCATTCGCCCTAACATTACAGTATTTTTTTTACTCACTATGCTGCTATCAAAGATTTGTCTTTGGTTTGGGAATAGATTTCCTGTGACTATTGCAATACAGGCAAGGGAAGGTTAAATAATTACATATTACTTCATTGGGTTAATCATCAGATCATAAGAACAGGAATGGAAATAAGCATCATCAAAAAACAGGCAATGTTTAAATACTGAATCACAGGTCTCTGTTGAGGGTTTAAAAAGCTTTGCTTCAGATCTGTCTTTTGTGTAAAAATGACTTCTGAGAGAAAAATTTATTGATGCTAATGTTTTGTTCCTATCAGTTGCAGGCAAAGAAAATCAAGGGGAAATTAAAAAACAACCAAACTCTTTATCAGTAGGGCTCTGCTCAGAGCCTTATGGCACTGCTTTGTGCCTCTCTTAGCACAGACCGTCTGCCACTGTAAAAATGACTGTTCATCAAGCTGTTCACAAATTAATTCTGTGCCTCATTCGCAAGGCCATGGATCATTCTTATGGCTTGTTTTGTTTCCATTTTTTATAAAATTGGTAGGTCACATTTCCTTTCTTGGTTCCTTCATTTTAAAACATGAGCGTTTCCTTAGTTTAAGAGAAGTACAAAAAGAATACTGGACTTTAAGAGTCCCTTCAATGTATTAGTTAAGTGGATGCATTTCAAGCAGTACAAGTCCCTTCCAAATACTGACTCAGATTTTGTGTATACAAATGTATGCACAAAATAGTAATTGCTGAATCCTAAAAGGAAAGATTGGTTTGGGTTTAAGAATGTGAAATGGCCAAAATCAAGGCAAGTCAATGTTTTCTTAATTTTTAAAATGGAGCCAGGCCCATTCAATACACAGACCCAGCACAGACAGCTAACTGAATGTTACTAAAAAGCTCAAACATTAACAATACGGGGCTGCATCCTGTAATCTTAACACGAGCAGTCCTTAAAGCTTCAATGGGCCCATTCATGGGAATGAGGCATATTCCCCTCAAAGGGCAGCAAGGCTGGGCCTATGGCATTCAGGTGAAACTGCACAGAATTGGATCTTCCAAGATGCCAAAAGTTGCAATAAATTGTTCAGATTATTGAAATAAGGTCAATGTGTCTCCGTTGAACAAATTTGCATGCTACTTGCCATTCACTTGCATGCTGCAGAAAAGCTGCTACTGCAGTGCTAGCAGTCAGTCACTGTAGGCTCCAATTTGGGACTATGGCTTCCACAAGACAACTAAAGAGAGCAGGAAAGAGTGGCAGGCACAAAGGCTGATACAGCTATCTAATGCATATATAATAGATACATGGACACACACTAGAAAGAATGTTTTTTTAAAACAATTATTTTAATTGGTGTTCCCACTTTGACCAAGCGTAAGTGCACCTACCTGCTCACCTAAGCACCTATATGAGCTTGCCCCTGGGGTGTGGCAACGTGTACTATAGGGACATGATTTCTGAAGTGCAGAGTCCATAGACACCAATTAAAGTGCAGCACAGTGTGCACTGCTGCACCTTTTAGACAACCCCTAAAACTCCCATCTCTGTGATACCCAGGGGCACAAGCATTAAGAAATTTTATTTAGTGGGAAATACATGGATAGTTTTCTTTAGGCTTGTAAAGTTCATCAGCCTTGTCACAACACCGAAAATGCCCAATTAGTAGAATCTGATATTTTAAATATGATTTGTTTAAAAGATTCATTTGTAGATTCATTTAGAGGTTTTAAGACCAAAAGGAACCACTGTGTGACCAATTCAGACCCAGTTATAGCTATACTGGTTTATAAAGCTCTGAATGGACTGACCTTGGTTATACTCAAGAATTCCTCCTGGAGCTTCTACCTGATGGGGTTTTGCATTCACCTACCATCTGTGCTAAGGGGTTTTACCTGAAGTTATTAGGTGATTTTGGGGACAGTGCCCAATGGGGCATCAGTTGCTTAGCAAAAAGAGGGTCTTTAAAGGCCACAAAAAAATACTGGAGGTATTTTATTAAGTACAGGCTTTGCTGCCCTTCACAATGAAAGCTGGGACTGTGGGTGGAAGTTGAATGGCCAATATTAAACAGGAGTAATTTGGGATCTCAAGTGTTGACAGAACCCAACGTTTTGTCAGAACAGGTACTCTGGTGTTCCCACCTTTTTATAAAGTCATAGGCTTGGTCAGGACCTATCTCAGTGTTGATCCAGTCACCTCATCTCTCAATTACGAGTGTGTAATTCATATAAAGGGAAGTTCTATACAGGAGTGTATAAACCTCCAAGGTTTCATTTCTAATTGGGGTGTGATATTTGTAACTCACTAGATGTCTTAAAATTAATTTAAATTGTGTAAGATATGAACTATCAAAAGAAGGAGTACATTCTTCCTAAAAAGTTAACACACAAAATTACTATTATGGATTATTAAAATTGCAAATGCCAGAAGTTTTAAGTGCCGCCTACAAAGACAGAGCTCCTTTTTCATTTAAAAATCTAACGTATTTAAAAAATGAGCTGCACAATATTCTATTTCTTCTGGTTTTGCATTATAGCACAATGGAATCAAACAGAATTTATGGGGAAAAAAAGACCATCTGTGGTTAAGCAATGAATTCTAGAATTTCAGGGGACAGTGGAGGATTACTAACTCATCAGAATAAGATGTTCCTAAATGTAAGAGCATTCAAATTGCTGGCTATAGGCCCATATACTACAGTCCATAAAAGCCCAGAAAGAAGCATGGCGGCTATCATGACTACTGATTAACATGTCATAATTGAGAGCTAAGCAAATATTCCCCATCCCTGGTTTTATCTGCAAAGCAATGAACTCCCAAAAGCAGCCACTTCCCAACATACAATTAAGAAAATTAGTATGCAAATACACACAAGAATAGTAGATATCAGAGCATACAGAGTAGAATATTAGTACTAAGAATTTATAAGAATAAAAGGATAGCATATGTAACAGTCTGGTGTTGCAGTTCTGAGGCAGACATGAATCTCACTGCCCTCAATGAAAATTTTGCCTGTGTAATGATTCTGAAATCCAGCTGGATCAATAATCTATGTAACATCCGCACCATTCTTTTGAATTTTGGGATGGAACTATAACAGTGATTTAAAATGGATTGATCCAACATGGTACCAGCTGCCACCTTGCCAATTCATATGTACATGCTACATACCGACTTCTGAAGAGGGCCAAAAAGAAAAACACTGAGGAGGAGCACAAGAGAGTTTAGACTGAGTGTAAATAGGCCAGCTAATGGACTAACAAAAAGGATCTCTGTTAAATTAACCAAACTAAGGACCTTGAGCTTCTAACAAAGATTTGTTTAATCCAATACATGGTGGTAAACCGGAAACTGAAGTTTAACTATGGAAAGAGTAGGTCAGCAGCATAGCGTATCAGTTTTCAGATGGTCTGCCCTACGTCCCGTATAGACTGAAAAAAAATCTATGACTAATCGTGGTGTTGTCATATTGGGTATGAATGCATCTCATGAAGAAAGCTCACAGCTTCCAGACCCCAAGAGCAACAGCTTGCGGCCAAAGTTGCTAATATGGAGTAAAAGAGCTGTATTAAGATGACAGCAAATAGGTATTTTATAGTGTAGGGTTATCTTTGAGCAGCTTGGCTCAATCCTCTGAGGAAGCCCGTCTTACAATGGGAGGCAGCTAACACGGGATGGCAATTAACATGGAATGGAATGTCAAACTCCCTGTTTGGGACCACCCCCACCCCCTCCCAAGAGAGCTACAGGCATCTGATTCTTCCTCGCACTCCCAGGACTGACTGCAGGAGTTCAGAATTGACTTGTGTGATGCCCAGGCCCTGGTGAATGAACTACTTATCATTTAAAATATCAGTAGTTGATAAGCTGGTGATCAGGAAAAAAAAAAGTTGGTGACTCCCCTGCCAGGTGGGAAGGTAGCAGATCTTATGACATCTAAAAAAAATTCTAGTGAATGCAAGAGAGGGGGACTCTAATCTTTGTAAACACTGGTACAGTGAAGGAAAGAATAGAAATTTTAGCTTAAAAGGAGACTCAGATACGAAGTCCATATAAGTACCTAGAGAAGAGTACAGGGGTTAAAAGCACATATGTAAGTTCTAGAAAAGCAGGAGGGTAATCCTATTAAGGAGGCCAAGTAAAAACAGGCGCATTGACAAAATTTCAATACATCAATGTAAGAAGCTACTGGCTAAACTAGAATCACCAGTGCTGGAAGGGTGCCATGGCCTAACTGAAACTAGGTATTATTACAGACTGGTAGCATTCTGCAATGCCTGGTTAATAAGCTATAACAAGAGAACTGATTTGGTCATGGAAACAGGAAGTTACACAATACTTAAAAGATTTCACAGAATTTAGTGAGAAGGTTGTAGAAGAGGGTGACCATGCAGTAGACACTATAGATCCAAGTCCTAAGAATATATATATGGCAATTGAATGACTTACCAGGCTACTGATCAGGAAATAGATGATCAGCACATGATGTCAAAGGAGCTCAAAAAGCAACTAAGTCATAAATGTCCACAAGCTACTAACATATCAAATGATCAATGTCAAAATGGGACAAGGGCTTGGTGGAATGCAAGAAATGGGTGCCTGTCTTATAGAATATATCAATGCATTTCCACCACCTTCCACAAAGCTTCCACATTATCTGGAGATATTATCAATTCACTAAAGATGAGGGAACGAGGTCTAATTTTGATGTGGCACATTTTCAGAAAGTAACTAAACTCAATTCCTGCCCCCTAAAGCAGGGGGAAAGGTTCTCTTATGGGAAACACAATTAACATTATTGCCCTTACAGCACAGGAGTTTTGAAAATGACTAGTACAACAAAAAGGAAAGAGACTGAGAGTACCATATACAATATTAATGTAGTTATGGGGTAGGCTCTTGGACACAGTGATGAAGACCATATAAAATTAGACAGACAGGTACCTAAGTACAAAAAGTCAAAATATGACAAAATGAGGTTTTCCCTGTAATGCCCTTGACAATATATTTACATTTTAACCTGTATTTGAGCAGAAATAGTACCCTTACCCACAGTAGTAATAATCTCTAAAATAAATGCTCTCACTAAAATCTGTGGATCTAGGTTGCTCAGTGAAATGCAGACTGTACAAGTTAACTTGCTAACTGCCCAAGCATAGTAGCTAGAGTAAAAGGTTCTGTTTTAATCAGACTATTGGGAATATGTGAGGCTTTCTAAATTTTCTTCATCCCTCTGTACAACTACTTTGGAATAGGGAAGGCTTGGAATAATTTCCCCTATTCATCAAGGATCTTGAGCTAAGGACTAGCAAACTGGATTTATGAACAGCCAAAACAAATTCTTAAAGCACCAAAATTAATAGGCTCCCCAAAACCTGCCTTTTGAACCCGAAGATAATAACAATCCAATACTAGTTCTATGACAATGATTCATCAGGTTGAATGAGTTTAGGTCAGAGCTCAAAGTGAGCAGGAACTCTCAACAACTGAAGCCAGCACTGCTCCACCACCATCATTTGAAGCGGCCACACTAGTGAATTAACAAAGAGTTTTACTTTTTCATATTTAGCAGAAAGAAATTACACAAAGGATGAGACACAATTAAAGGAAACAGTTTAAGGGAAGAGGAAGGAGCATGTAGGTTCTGACTCTTATCAGATTTGTCCACTAGTGCACTAGGTATTTTACCACATCCCCTACCCCCAGGGTACTCTACTCCCCATCTCAGGCTAGTACTCTAGCATGATATGACTTATCCACTTCAACACCTCACACTGAACATTTTTCAGGTGCTACCCAGAAATGAAATACAATTCAGTGTTATTTCATTCATCAAGAAGTTAAGGATACATTGGCTCTACACCCAATTATTCCAAGGGATCACTTCTTGTGAGAGATATGGCACTGTGTCAATCCTGGAGTTTGCCCCATGGAAGATGACTAATAATTTTTTCTGTATTTGTCACAGCTA
The DNA here is from genome assembly GCA_007922195.1 of Podocnemis expansa. Classification (NCBI taxonomy): domain Eukaryota; kingdom Metazoa; phylum Chordata; order Testudines; family Podocnemididae; genus Podocnemis; species Podocnemis expansa. Next base: position 25,963,470 of record ML681971.1, read on the forward strand.
GAAAAGGTAGCTATTGTTCTGGAAAAGGAACCAGACCAGTGTTAAGCTAGTTGACAATGCTCTATTAGTGAGGAACACAGAAATATAGAAAACCTGCCAGACTCATTCCCACATGTTAGACAGCGACCCATAGGCCCCATTCCATACCCTTCCTCTCTTGAAACAGCTAACGTCAATATGGCATACCGATGATGCATCTAACAAAGTGGTAACTGTTCAAACACCACTATATCATCAAATTAAGGGTTCATCCATACCAGGGCTACAATCAGATTCCCTTGGCCACAGGGCAGCTGATCTAGCATGCTGGAGTAACCAGCAGCAGTAGGACTTCTGAAAGGACTTTTCCTATTCAAATTTTAAAAATGCAGGAATTGAGTAAAATATAGGTATCGTAGGAAAGACTCTTTGTGGCTGGAATGTAGTGAGATTGACTGCCTACCTCTGAATGCCTACATTAAGGAAGGAAGCAATTTTGGATAACTGGATGAGCATAATATTCAATGCTATTTCATCCCCAGACAAATCCAAGTAAAAAATTGTCAGGATTAAAAGATACATTTTATGATGTTCTTTAAATCAGGAAAATAAACTGAAAACAAACAACAAAACAAGCAGCACAGCCCCTTAAACAAACACTTGGCAAACAACCTCTTACACAAATGACAAGCCCCACACATGCAAGGCGGCCCCCCAATCAGTCTAACCGTCAGATGATGTACAGAGCTCAGCATATCTTACCACTTACTGTTCATAGGAAGCAGCCACGGCTGTCAGATGACTTAAAGAGAAGTGGTCTGCATGCCACTCTTCTACAATGGTAAGGTATTTAAACAGTGTCTGGAACAGGAAAACATATTGCCATTTTCTTGATGACAAGAATTAATCTCTATTAGGTACTGCAGACTCCCCTCTGGAGGGAGGAAGGTGGGGTGGTACTTCAAGCATCTCCTTTTGTTCTCTAGCCTAATTGCACAGAACGTTGGGGTGTTCTTTTGCTTGACAGGATAGATCCTAGTATGGAAAGGAGCAGAAAAATGAACTAGCTTGAAACTTTCATAATCCAAACCATCCTTTGAGAGCTACTTTTCTGATGAGTAGCATGTTTTCTCAGGTGCCTTGCCCCCTCAAAATTATGTCATGCAAAAACTCAAATCCAATCCATATATACAATGGTAATGAAAGGTCTGAGATAACCTGACTGAAACTAGAGGGAAATCCTAAAGGAAAGTAAGGTAAGGGATGAAGTAAGCGAGCTAACAAAATCCTGAGTGAGAGTACCACTTTTACATCTGAATTTAAGAGGAACAGAGATCATGACTAGAAATTTTTTACTGACTCTCAACTTCCCAAAAATTGAAAACTAAGAGATTTATTTAGAAGTTACTGATTATCGTTCAGAGAACACAGGAAGAATCGATTTGATCTGAGACCGTAATATTATACATTCAGTGTTAAGGACAAATTGTGTCCTTACATATGCATACCCAACACTTATTGACAGCAACACGAATTCCCCATAAACATCCAAGGGCAGAGTTTCAAACTAACCACTCATTCACAACTGCTGTACAACAGCAGCCTGTGAGATCACAAACTCACATTGTAATCTTTCTGGCATGGCAGACTTTTACTGCAAAATAATGTGAGATTTGTAAATGGGCTAATTTTGGTTTTCAGTGCTGATATTGGGCCAGGCCATTTCAAGAGGATCTAGATTCCTACCTTGGTGACTTTATTTTCACAATTTATTTATTTGCATGTTCCAGAAATAAAAAATGTAGATGCATGGAAGGACATTTCAGTGCATACGGCCTCTATTACATTTTGCAAAGGACATTTCAAAGAGAAAACTGAAAAGACATCTTTAAATTACTTTAAACAAAGGTAACCTAACGCTTCACACAGAGATTTTTTTTTTTTTTTAAATCTGTAAACAGGTGTGCAAATGAATAGAACAATGCAGGCACAACAGTGCTCTATTTATTGCCTATAACCAAAGAAATCTAGTAAGAAAAAAGGCTTAAGTTATTACTCATAGCTTCCATTGTCAAGAGTCTGGCTATATTAACCCTTTACTGCCCTCTTTTCTTGGGAAATCGTATAATATCATTTCCATACTCAAAGTTTTCACTGCTCCTTTAAAAAAGCTTAAGAGAACAACCTACCACTCAACTCCACAACAACCCTAAAAACAATCCTGCTATTTAGCAGGTTCCTTCTCCAGTGAAAAATAATTTACACTTACCTCACTGTCAACCCCCAGATTTCATAGAAAGTTTATGGATTTTTAAGGTAAAGCTTCATCATAGTTTGATCAGTGGAAATTGATGGTTTTAATTCTGGCCCAAAGTGAAAGGGTTAAAGAACTCCCATACATGCATTAACAAATGCATTCATCAAACTCCAGGAATGCACGATGGGCAGACAAGCCTCCTGGTGGCCACCCATTAGGCAGCTTAGACCAAACACTGACAATCTCTGTCTTCTCCAGCACAATTAATAAAGAGAGGAAGCCGATGAGAGACGGTGGTATTTGGAAGATTAAAAGAAAGATCAAGAATGATATTTGGAATTGGGTCTTTCTGTCAGGGAAAAAAAAGCAAGATTTCCACTGTGTTGTACTTGCATTTTCTGTACAACTCCCCGGTCACTCTTAAGCACTAAATTTTCTTGTGAAACACTAAGGCTACAACGCAACCTTTTGATTCAACAAGCTGGCAACCCAGGAAGCCCTTTAGATAAGTCACCATACCAGAACACGACTATTAGTTATGTTTTAACCAAAAAACAGATCAGAATTTAATTTAGCCACGGACCAGCTCTACTTTGGGAGGTTACGTAACATTTCTGCTTATTCATGCCATGTGAGTAAAGTCACACTATCCTGTCAGAACATACAGTGCTCCAGCCCTCAAAGTAACCATGGCTGGGTGTGGTGGCGTACTTCGCACTCTTATTTCTGAAAGGAGAAACTTACATTAAGGTGTGGAAAAGCACCCTAGCTCATGACACAAAACCTTTAAGAAATGCCAGAAAGATAGATTTAACATATGTCTACTGGCCAGTATCTCAGAGTTCACCAGTTTAACTCATTGCAGACAAGCAGCACACTCTCCAGGCAGGAAGTTGTTCTGTGGAATTCCTGACGCAATGCAAACCAAAGCAGTTACAGCTAAGTTTAATACAAACCCTCTAGAGTCCACGTTGACAAATTCTTTAACAGGCCCTGTGGTTACAGGGAAGCTGGTTTCACTCTGACTCACTCCTGTTCAAACAGTTTACTGGAAATGGAGGGGAGGGGGAATTTTCAGAGAAGTCATGTGATGGCCAGACAAACCACAACTAGTAAAGGTTCAGTGGAGTCAAAAACAGGTCCCAGCAACGGCTGATGCTTAGTGCGCAGATGGCACTCAATCATTTACAATGAGTCCTGTTTTATCTCAGGGTTTATATGGTATTAACCCTTTTTCAAGTCTGTATTTTTTAAAGGAAGCCGGAGCAGAATTTGGAAAGTAAACAAACAGCAAGGAACTGATAGTAACACAGGCAACTAGAAAATATTTTTTTTTTTTAACAGGGAAACTTGGCTGAGGCAGGAGTGCACAGAAGCAAAGCTCAAACACTCGAAGTGTAAATCATTAGCCCTCAAAGATATGCCATTTAAATATGAATCCAAACACACCAAATCACTAACCATCAGATGTACAAAGAAGATATAATTAGTTACCAGGGCACCTCTACTTATGTTTTCCTCTTAGTAGAGAGCAGCATAAAACAGTAACGGCCCATGCATTTGGTGCCTTCAAGGGGGTGTGTTAAGCCTTGGTTTCATCACAAACTTCTGTCAGCTTTTAAGTTCTTCAGTACAATACAGAAAAAGATTTAGTGGTCAGAAAATACTTTACAACCAGTTAACACCACACTGGCAAAAAAAGATACAAACATGTCTATAGGAAACTGCACAAAGCCATGTTTGCGCTATTACAGATGTGCTGTTCAGCCTCTCCTATTTGAGGGGTTGATTTAAAAGATTTCACTAGTGATACTCTTCATCTTTAGAGTGGGGATCTCTGACAGAAATTTTCAGGACACTGGAGCGTAACTGGACAGAATAGCAGGGGCAACCACTGGAAAAGTCATATTAAAATTCTATTAAAAATGCAATTTATAATATAGAGAGCAAATATTTGCCATAGCATAAAAGTCAAGTTAGTTCAGTTACTTATACAGCTGACTGTGTTTTGCATTTACTGTAATCTTCTATGAAAAAGCAATCCTGATTAGCCAGGGCAGAATTACAATACTGCCAACAAGACAACCAAGCAGAATAAAAGACAACATATGAGGCAACAGAAGATTGAAGATCTCTTTAGGTAGTTTGCACTAACTGTAACTGACAGACAAAACAGAAGAAGTGGTGTTCCATTAAGATGAGGGGCTTTTTCTAATCATATTACTGGAAAAATATAGAAAAGTTACACATCAGCCAGCTCATGGTTTCTCTCAAAAAGCATGTTCTCAAAGAACAGGTCACCCGGACTGGCAGTATATGAAAAAAAAACAACTCAAATACATTCTTTATGTTTAGCTAGGCAATATTCAAATTTTTACAAATGAATGGTCTATTCCGTCATATTTCATAACCCACTTTAAATCATGTTATTCCTCTGTTTAAATTCTCCAGTGAACTATTTTTTTTAATTTCAAAAGGGATAGCCATGTTAGTCTAGTCCAATAAAAAAACCAACAAGGAGTTGTGTGGCACTTTAAGACTAACAGATTTATTTTTTGCATGAGCTTTCATGGGAGAAGATCCCACTTCCTCAGATGCTTCGAAGATGGGTGGACTTACAGAAAGGAATGAAACCTGATCCTATGTTTTACACCCCCTTG
>ML681971.1:25968765-26058304 GCA_007922195.1 Podocnemis expansa
ATCTGAGGAAGTGGGATCTTCTCCCACGAAAGCTCGTGCAAAAAATAAATCTGTTAGTCTTAAAGTGCCACACAACTCCTTGTTGTTTTATTTTTATTTACTCTTCACTATTCTTTTATACAGACTGCCACAAACATCCTCATCAGTTTCTCAAAACCTATGGTATTTCTCAGAAAACAATAGTGATAAATTTTCTAAATAAAAATATACAAAGTATGAAAAATGCCAAGCAATTTCACTCTCCTTTGCAGGTAGCCATAGCAACTCAATGGAGCCAAGAAAAGACGCTAACACACCAAGTTGACACCTCCCAAATGACTGAGGAGGAGGAAGGCCTTTACATTAAAAGGATTCCTTCCATTGTTAAACTGCACCAAAATATGTGCAGTTTTCCACTGGCATCAGATTGTCACATTCTCTATTTTCTAGGGCTAAGAACTGGATAGTGAGGCAAGCTAATATAGGTAATAAAAACATCACTATTAAACAACATTAAGAGGACTGTAAACTGCACAAGCAGATAGTGAATATGCAGTGCGAAAAGCAACAAAGCTCCACTTTTGCAAATAATGCCAGGATTTGCTCAAGGCCATAAGGAGAGACATTCATGCCTGCCTCCCCCAGACATTCAGCAAAAACATGATAGAAAGCCAAAAGCATAAAGGAAGTCATATTAGTAAGTAGAAAATACCATCCAATCTTAAATACAGAAGTATTAGTTTTATAAGAGTAATACAATTTAATTAAATTGTTGCAGCCTCATGTTAGAGTCATAGGAATCAAGCTGCAAGTGAAGTTTTAAGAATATTTTTCTGGTCATCCATCCTCAAAACAATGTTCTTCAATCCAAACAATTGCTGAATTTGAGAAATTCTTACGAAAATAAGATCAAAGCACTTATAAACACAATGGTATTTTTTTTCCTCAATGAATGACATGTTTCATTTGTTCACCAATCACACAGTCAGTCAATTTAGTTTAAGGATCTTTTTGACCTATCCTGACAAGATTCTCACTAGTGAAGGTTTTATGTCCAAGAATCCTACCATGCATTTTGGAAACCAGTTCTGGCAGCACATAAAAAAGCCACATAACACTCTGGGAAATTCACAGTAAGCAAATAAGGATGGCAGTTTAAACTTAAGTCATGTACTTTGTTTTGTGTTTTCTTGGGATTTTAAAATACGTATATGGGTCAAGGACTGGTCTGCAAAATAAACGGCGACAACAGGGCAAAAGTCAAAACTGATGATTTTTTGGCAGTGGTCTTTAAAAAGATGACCTTTTAATTTATGATCATCATCATCTAGTACCAGTGTGCATGTGAGGCATTTTCCAGACAGATATTCAGATAAGATGCTTGTCCTGAAGTGTTAGCAAGCCAGATAGCATTAATTAACATAGTTAGACTAGAATTAATGTCTGCAGAGAAGCCCAAAGAAACCTAACACTGTTTTCAGAGCTTCCTGGGTTTATCCAAAATGCTCGCTCTCTCTCCCTCTCTCCCTATGGACCCACTTCCACCTAGTGGTTTAACAGGCAAACAAACAGGAGTAAAAAAGGAAGGAGAATACAAAAAAGAGAAATTCAGTAGCTGGACATTTTTGAGCCCCCTGCGCCCATAGTACATTTAGAAACTGTAAATAATTTCCGAACAAAGGCACACACGGACTGCTGACCCAAACAGAAAGCTATTAAAAGTCATACATACCTAATTAAGATTTAATACGGGTTGTAAACTATGGGGCAACACAAGTCATATTACATTTATCAATAAAACTGAGCTGAAAAAGGTAAGAACAAATATATTTCAAAGCAGCTTGGGCTGCTTTTCGATATCAGAAAAAATATGTTTCCTCAGGCTGTTGAGGAAGACACTGGCAGCACAAGCAGCTAGTGGTAAGGCAAGTGAGTATTATCCAGTAGAAACAAGTTGGCTGGCGATTATCTCCTCATTAAGAGAGATTTAAGAAACAGTTTGGCAGGCCAGCTATTTCATAATCACAGTTTGTTTAACGTCTTGTACATCATTTATTAGTAGACCTCACCCCTCTAAGACTTTCTTTGCTATATCTGTAGAACTTTTTTGTATTTATGAAAGCTATTGTCTGTCTTAACTCTTTTGGCTACATTAACATATCCCTGCCTTAAATGACTATAAATGCTTGTTTCGTTCTCTCCATGTCTCCTTATCCAGTGCAGGTTTTTTTTCCCCTAACTTTCAAGCAGCTCCTCACAAAGTCACTCTGGATGCTGCTTTCTTGCATATTTGTTTCAATGGAACTGTTGTCTGTGGCATCTTAATCATGCTGTGTTTTTTGATAATTAACCTCATTCTTGTGTTTTCCGGTGTTCTTACTTGTGCAGCTTCTGCATGTTCCAGCATCTCCTCAAATTCCTGATACTCTTCATCATCAGGTTCAGCACCAGAGAGCCGGGCTGCCCTGGCCATGAAATAAGGAGGCAGCTCTCCAATAGCAGTGCCAGCACCCTGGGTAGAGAATAATGATTTTAGTTTTGCTGTTCTTGATAAGAGCTCTTGTTTAAATTTTAAAAAATCCTTAATTTACGTTCACAGTTGTTCTTGGAAACAAGAAAATTAAACAAAATACACATGAGCCACCAATACATATGAGGTTGTCCCATCAGAACTGCAGAGGTCATTTGTTTTCAACAGTGACATTAGCTACTACTGCTACACCACACAATTCTCCCAGCTTCAAATATCACCTAATTTACTCTGGCAAATTACATTTTCCCTCTTACTGTTTAACCATGGGCATTCACACACATATACCCCACCACCCCAAAGTATAATTCTGTAAGTTGCAATACAGTTTAAGTGTTGGTCATGAGACTTGGCATACTTGTTGATTAGAAAACATGGCTTCAAGTTTTACCATAGCAATGAGGAAATGCAATCATCATCAAGCAACTCTTAACTTCGTTAGTATTTTATCTGTCCATAAAACAGGCTCAAGAAAGCCAAGGGAACTAAGAATCAAAACAGGTTTGCCTTTTCTCTGCAGGAAAATTGTTTTCTCAGGACATCAAATGACTCATCTCAACCTTGTGGGAAGATAATGCTTAGTTTAAAAAAAATTAGCCTTGGACATAAGTTAATGAAACAGGAACATGGATTAAGCTCAACTGGTTTAAATATAGGACAGGTAGTAGAAGAACTGGACACAATAGAACCCTTTGTTGGAACTGTGCTAAACCTCAGTCATGTGCAGATGTCCTTTCTTACTAAAAACCATTAGTAAGTGACAAATGCTTCCTTTGAAGCAGCATAATGTCCTTCAGTTTCCTTTGTTCCAATTCTGTACACAGCTGTTTGCAGGGGAGAATTCCAGCTGCTTTGTACATTCTAAATCAACAGGTTCATTTTTAACACTATAAAAAATTACACCACTTGTGTGATTAGCCAACTGAAACTCCCTGTTTATGTAGTATACAAACACACCCCTCATATGTTTAGCCTCCTAATGCCCACATGTGTAACAAATTTTCATGAATACACCATCACCAAGACATTATTAGTCTGTCTATTTCTGATGCATGGAAAGATAAGTTTGGACACTGTTTGTAGCTATTTTTCAGAAAAATTAATTTGGGATTATGTTCTCAGGGTGATACATCAACAACAGAAGTCAAATTTGCTTCATAATAATGTGCCAATTTGCTGTGGCTTCATTTTGTTAACGTGTGTACTAGAAGTGAACTTTCCTTAAATTGGATAAATCACATGTCTATTGTTACAAAACATCTCGAAAGTGCAACAAGATCATATGATTCCATGTCTACTCAGGACACATTGCTTAAATATGTTTAAAAAAAAAAAAAGGAAGCATTTAAGTGATCCAAATCAACAACTATATACTGTCTTTTGCAAACATGTCTCTTCACTCTTACAGTTAAAATTGGAATCAGAAAAGCAAGTCCTAATCAACATTCTTTTTCATAAACATATATATTTAAAACTGGAAATCAATCACCTAGAATGCTTCTTTTAAACTTTATCCTGGTCAAGACAGACTGACTGTTCTGCCTACCTCAAGAGAGTATATATTTTTATCCTTTCAGATAATTGCTAATAAACACAAAATAATTGCAACACATTCAAAATTTAGAGAGCCATTCAACTCCTAGCTGCTGTGGAGTAGAAGGCTCTGGAAACTGTCCTATATCTAAGCAGGCTGCAAGCCCTTTAAAAATACCTCCAAGCCAGGACTGGTGAAACCTATTATAAACTGATTGACAATATAGTTGATTTTGCATCACCTGATACAAATGCTTTAGGCAGATTGATTTAGACCTAGTTATGCTCATTATCAATGAGAAGATCAATCTCTGCCAGGGGGTGGAAAATAGTACAACTGCTAACCTCAGTGAAGTTGCATCTGATTTAAAAGTGAGGCTGAAACTGATCCAGACCTTTTAGTTCTCTGAATGGATGCCCTTGGGTACAGAACTCCTTGAGTGCAGAATTTGTGGAGCCTTTGTAATTGCCATTATAAGGTACACCTATCTTATCCTACCATCCAGCACAGAGTCCTTGCTGTAACTGCTCAATTTTTGCAGCTTTTGCTTATTACCAGTCATGCTCAAATCACAGCCACCATCCTATCACCTTATGAGCAACAAGGATGGACTGAGAATTACACAGTGTAAAAGATCCTGCTAATAGTTCCTTTGCACTTGCTTTAAAACAGCTTTGACAATTTCAGACTTTAGAAATTAGTAAAAACTGGTATTTCTTCAGTTTTGATGAGTTAGTTTTCCATAATCAGACACTAATCAAAAACTCACTGTAGTGCTCTTGCTTTCCGTATACAAGGAGAAAAATTAATACTGCTATTTATTTGTAAGATTTAGGGTTACTAAAATTTACCACCTCTTCAGAAATTCAGTGTTTTGTTCCAGAAATTTGGATGTCGGATTTAACAATGATAGGACCAAGAATTCTTCAATGGCTTCTATAAAAGCCAACTGGAGCAAGGACAAAAGAAAAACAATGGAAGAAGCAGCAGCAATAGCTGCTGCCAACTTGATTTGACCTGCTTAACATGCAGAAGGTCCTGGGTTCAATTCCCAGGGGGTTGGACTCGATGATCTCACGAGGATATGATACAAGAAATTAAAGAAGCAGTGTTTGTGTATTCATGATACAATCCAAAAAAGCCTAACATCACATTAGACACCAGTGGCAGACTGCAGATGAGCCTAAGCCTTAAAGGGAAATCTACCACGTAGTTCAACAAAATGGTAGCTGATAGTGTATTTGGAAGAAGATAGGAAGGAAGATTACACAAATCATTTTGGCTTGCTCAAAGAGTCTTGCAATTCCCCCAGCCTGAATCCGCAAGCAGCAGAAAAGAAGGCCTTCAAAAGTACCACTTGTTCTCTTTCAAGCCTTAAGATAAGACAGACATGCAACTGTGTGTTCATTTCTTTCTAAGCTATTTAATCTTCAATTTAGGTCAGTCATTTGGCACTAATAAAGGGGTTCAGCAAGCACATTTATCCTGAGCTACATTTTCCTTGTAGCCCTAAAACTTAATTTTAAACAACATTCTAATTGCTCCAACTTCATGAAGACTTAAAGAATGGGAAAAAATAAAGGATGAAAGTGATCCTAAACTAGCTCTTTTATAGATTCTTTTTTGTGGCAGGTTTTCAGTTAATTCTACTTGTTTTTCAGATATTAAAACATTTATACTATTTTGCCATCTAGTTAGCAAAAGGAAACATTTAAAATGCATATTTGTAGTTCTTTTTCAAAGGGCTGGGAGTTTGCAATTTTTTCCTTGCAAGATCTTTTGTAAGTATTTTTACACTGTACTTATAAACCCATAATATGTGTGATTTATATTTAATTTCTTTGTATGAGACAAGGTCACTGGTAAGTTTTAAAACTGTAATAACCAAAATATAAAGCATTTACTAGGATTTATTTTCTTACTTGTAAGAAACAAGTTAGAAAAGGCCAGGTGTCCCATACTATAAAAGGATCCCATTCCATCCCCCACATTTGAATTTGACAACCAAGTATTTAATAATTAAACCAATGGTCAGAACAGGAAATCATCAGTGGCAAAATGAAGCTTTCTGGCATAAAAGCCATACACAGCTGATGTGTTCGTGTAAGTTTCAATTCTAAATAGTTTATATTTTATGGGACAATGCATCTTAGCTGACCAGCACAGTTAAAAAAAATTTCTTTAAAGCCAAAAGAAGAACACAAAATAAGAATAAAGTGCATTTCAAGTGACAAGCATCACTTCCACACCACTAAATCCATTTCGTAGGAGTCTGAATCAGTGTTTAGCAGCTAGCATGTTTTCACTGCTGCTACTGAATGATGAAGCCATTTCCTACAATACTAGGGTCCAATCCTTCCAACATATATAAATAACTTCATTGAAATGAATAGACCCACAGACTTCAAAGAGAATACTCATAGGAGCAAAGTTATTCACTTGTCTAACTGCTTTCAGGATTCAGGCATTAATCTGGACACACATCTGGGGAAAAAAAACCTCCTTTCAAAAACTTATCTGCTGCACTGAGCTTCTCACAAGTGTCATGCATTTTCTGTTAAAGTAACCAGAAACAACGTTTTTCCTCTAGAAACAGAGGTGACTTTTATAGGATTCTGTAGAAGAAATTCTTACAACAAAATCAATTTCTTCTTTTTTCCAACCTCACTACAACCCTGGAGCTGATAAAAATTAACCCCATCATTTTTAACTGCTTCTGTTCAATACAGTTTGAAGATATTTAGACCTAAGACAGACATATAAAAGTTAATCAGAAAATCATGCCTCCAATTGGAAAAATTTGTATTGCTGATGCCAGTGCAAGCCAGTATTGCTTTACTTCCTTTAGGTAAAACTGCATAAATTAAACCTTACCCACATGCAGGCTTCTAGCCTGACTTTTGAGATTATGGTCCATAAAGAGATGGATCCTTCAATCCCCTCGTCATCAGGACAGATAATTTGATCAGGGTATGGTGGTTCAGGAAAATTAACTGAGTTACATTCATATGCAGCAAGCGTAACTGACGCTATGTGTGGACCCTGAAAAAATGTAACAAACAACTTTTCAGTCAAATTTGTACGCATTAAGCAAGAGTTAATTTTCTCGTAAATAATTTTGCTATCAGGAACCTTATTAGCACAGAAATACATAAGACAGAAAATTGACTTCCACACTAGATATTATATATGACATATATGTTCTCCAAACACGAGAAATCCTAAAATGCTCCAGTTTCAGCTTGAAGGGAATATGAAGTTAAAATAAGTTTCCTTCCGTGTTGTTAGTAACACTGTGAATTTAAAAATCAAAGCATACTTTTAGTCATCATTTTTTTCATTTCTTTCCATACAAGCAACTAAAAAAATTAAAAAGGAGTTAAAAAGGAAACTGACTAAGTAGAACTCCTTGCATCCTAACAAAAAAATATTTTTTAAAGATTCCATAAAAGCATTTCTACTAATTTAACTTTGGCAAAAACATGCTTTACACAACTTAGGTTCCAAGCTTAGTTTGGCCTGTCAGCGTTTAAACACGTTTCTCTCTGTTTCTCCACTTTTTTTTTTTTTTGAAGACATCAGTTAAAACATCAGCAATTTCTTGTGCAAGTCACAGACTTTCTGCTTCAGTTTCCCCTATGTATAAAATAGGACCAGGCTGATTAAAGTGCTCTGAAGATTATAAAGGATTTAAAGCTCAAGTATTGTGCAAGTAGTAAGTAACATTATTAATAGAATTAAGTTGACTTAACGACTCTGCCTTCTATTAAAGGTTACAAATGTGTTTTGGTGTGGATGGACCTCAGATACAGATGGCTTCAAATCTGTACAAGCACTGAAATGCAATAAATAATGGAACACGCCACCATTGCTGGACTACAAAACAGTCAAATCACTAAAAATCTGTGGAACAGTTCGGACTTATCTTTAGGCTGCCCCACAGATCTTCTGAAGCAATAAAAGAATCAGCTTACCCTCAAGATCTGCATTTCAGCAACTTGCTCAAAGTGTACAAACTGTTTAAAGAGTCTGCCAATAAAAAAATAGCTTAATTCTCACCAAAACTCTTAGCCTTAGTAAAATATGTTCACGGTTGATTGTGTTTACATACACAGCAAGTGTTGCTCAGCTATTAATTATCAGGTGGGTTTCTGTCATCACACTGTGAGACATTCTGTCAATAATTTCCCCCCCCCCCCCACCTTAAGTGAGTCGTAGTCTATTAGAGAAGCATGGAATCACAGAACAAAAATCAAATGAAAGTTATTTTATTATACAGAGACAATCTGTGAATGTAACAATAATGGGAACAAGAGAATGTTCTTGATGGACAACATCTTCCAGAGCTTATACAACTATTTCCCATTATATGATGTTTTAAAATTATTCTAATACAGGGATCAGGGACTTTGGGGAAATCTTATGGGTCTGAGGCAGGAATTACTGGATGAAATTTTATGGTCCATGTCATGCAAGAAAGTTAGACTAAAAAAATCACTCTGGCCTTAAATACTTAAGAGAATGAATAGCTCAGTGAGTTCTTTGCTAGACTCTGGGAGCTGGTTTTTCATTGGGTTCACTCGTCAATATTAGCAGTTCCTCTGAACCAACTGGAATAATGGAATTACATCATTTAGTTCATGTAGCAAGTTACTTAAGGAACAGGAAATAGCAAACAAGGCCTGCTGAGAAAATATCTATTAATTTTTATACAGCAACTGTTTGGCTACTAGTTATAGATTACTAAATTCTCAACCACCATAACAAATATAAAAGAAAGCATCCACTTTGCTGTTAAGCCGATTCTTTTACCGATGCCTGTTAATACCAAATAATTGTTCGGATTTCCTAGTCTAGAGCAAAGACACTGCAGATGGGTAAAAATATTACTAATTATTTGTACTGCAGTACTGTTGAGAGGTCTCTGGATCCTGTATGTCTCCTAAGTAAGAGAGAGTTCCCAAAGACCTTACAATCTAAACAGACAAGAGGCGCCAAGGACGAGGCAAAGAAAATATTCCCCCTTTAAACATGGAGAACCAGCACCAGAAAAGGCTAAATGACTTGTCCAATATAACAGAACAAGCCAAGCGTGTTGCAGAGCTCAGAACTGAACCAGATCTTGAGTCCTAGACTGGTGCCTTAATCACAAAACCATCTCTTTCTTGGTATGCTCTAAAATTCCAAATAATTTTGATTTCTTCCCCCCATGCCCAGAGAGCTTCCTTAATGAAAAGACCTTTTAATTAAGGCATTATAGCTCAAGCCCTATACTTTAGCTATTCAAATGTGCAGCATAATTCTCTTCAGCAGGAAATTTGCATGGAGGAAAACCCCAAAGTCAAGTATGTGTGTTGATTCTGAAGTGCCATTTCTGATGGTCTCTTGAGGGTGAGGGCAAGTTTATTGGCAAGGCTGTCAGCAAGTAGTGTGTAAATCAAGAAGTATGATTTTCAGTTCCACAAAATATGGAAGACATACCACAGTTTAACGTAACCGTGGCCAGCTGTGATGAAAGAGTGCAAGTGCAGAACCAGATACTTTGAATCTTGTAACAGAATACGAAAAAAATAAATTTGCCTGCACAGTAATGCTGTCTGGTATGGCTCCATGAGTGAAATTACCACTATCTGAAACAAAAAGATCTTGAAAGTAAGGTTGATGCACAATTTAAAATAGGTCCCTGCCTAGAGAAGTTTACTTTCCAGCTTAGAGCACAGCAAGTGATGACAAAGATGAGAGGTCTGGGAAAGGATAATGGTTACAAAACCAAAATATCCATACATGTAAACCCTATTCACTGTGTAGGAACTTGCCACAATTAGACTAGTCTTCTTGAATGTTTAATGGTCTCAAATACATATCCTGTAATTTACCCAGCTCTGGGTTTTACCAGCTGAAGTCTGCAAAAGGAAAAATCCTAAAGCAAGAAGCAGTCAAAGGAACAAATCATTTCAGAACGCTGCTGTAAACATCCCTTAAGCCACCTGAAGACTAAACCAATTTAACACAACACTTCCACTGAAATGCGAACAATTCTACAATGGAAAAAACTTGAAATTATGGAACCCACAGAAACCACATTTTAACTGGAATAAGAAAGAAAATGTAAAAGGTTCATTTAGAATGATGTTCAAGTGTGGAGTATTCAAATTCAAAACCAGCCACGTAAGAGGCAAAACAATCTTATGTCCTTCTCTTTCATAGCAGAGCTCAGATGCTTAAAGTAAAGCAACAGGACAACATACCATGATCTGGCAGGCTGCGTGTGATGTTTCCGACATCTGCTTTTGTTCCAGTTCAGATCTGTAAAGCTCATATAAAGAATCTACTCTCAAGAACCAAGACTACTAAATAAATTTCAATGGCCTGGTCCCAAAGTGCATAATTTCCCCTTGAATCCACAAGACCATGGGTGGTCTAACTAGAAATGTGGCCCTGACAGGGCAAGAGCTGTGATAAGATCATGGGATAAATTCTTCAACAAGGATAGGTACCATTTTATACTTAGCAATATTTAGTTAAACTATGTGGGTGGGGGGGGGATTTTCATTGACACAGATGGGAAGAACTGGTACCCAATTCCAGTGGCTTTCAATGCAATCAGAATGCCCAGCCTCTTTAGCTCCTTTGAAAAATCCCAGCCTATTTTCCTCATTTGTTTCCTTTTTTGCTCTTTACTTAGTGTAAAAATTAGTCCTCAGTCACAGTTTTTGAACGTTATCTCATACACATACCCATATTTTTAAAGGTACTAATGGTTTTTCCAGTGTTTCAATTAATAATTATAGTAGGTCAATTTGTTGTAACCTATTAAGAAATATATAGAATAGACTAGACTCAGAGCTGGAAGGGACCACATGAGATCATCTAGTCCAACCCCCTGGGGGTTTGAACCCAGGACCTTCTGTGTGTAAAGCAGATGTGCTAGCCACTACACTAGAATATCTGCTGTTTGAGTCTAATTTGAGGTCCATCTTTAAAGGGACATACATTAAAAATGTAATCTCTCTTACACCTACTGATGACTAGCAAAACTGGTAGGGTTAGTAGAGACATTGCTTGTCAAAAAACCACCATTAAAATGTCGAGTTAAGTAACTCCTAATCAGTTATATCCTCGTCCCCAACTTTTTTCCTTTTTAATTGGAAGGGCAAGCAATGACTGGGGCAAAAGCCTTGGCGTCAGAAATCTTCTGTGATTCCTTTGATTTGTTCTCCATACTCTGACAATGACCAACAGGAACCTGTGGTTAGACTGAAATGCGATTTGTTAGAAATGTTCATGTAATTTATAAATCAAAAGGAAACCAGGGTTGATCATCAGTAACAACTTGATGCAAATCTATTTTTGGCAAGAGTAATTTAGGGGAATCAGGGAATTCCTATCTAGAAAGCTCTGATTTGTTATAAAAACTTTTATTTGAATTCACGGATACAATTGAAGTGGTAGATTTATTTTTAGTTCAATGCTTTGATCAATCAGCAGACTTAGAATCTACTCATTATTATTCCAGGGCAGTAAGTTATTTTTGTAGGCAACATTTAAAATCTCTAGAAAGAACAGATTTCCAAAGCATATTTAAGTAGAAGCAAATTATTCCAGATTTTTTTACTCTCCCCCTCAAAAAAAGGGGGGGGCTTGTAGGGGAAATGGCATAAAAATTAAGGATACATATTTCAAGACTAAGAAGTCAAATCGTGTCCTCAAAACTTTTGGTATTTCTACGTCACTTATTATTTTGGTATCTAGGCTTTGAACAAAATTACAAAGCACTGAACTGCATTTTGTGGTTTTTCCTTAGCTCTTCCTTTACAGCTCAGTCATACTAATGAAATGATGTTAGCCTCACAACTACAACCATATCTAATTTTAACACTTTATATTTGGCAAGACAATTTTAGTTTGGCTATAATTTAAAACCATTTATGTCAAGGAAAAATGATACAATTTCCACAGAGGTGAAAGATTACACTGAATGCATTCTGATGGACTAGAAGCTTGTTTTCTTCCTTGGTCATGGAACTTTTAGTACTTGGTACAATACTCAACCCTTACACAAAAAGGGGGGGAAACAGGTCATTCTATATTTGATTTAAGATAAATAAGACAAACAAGAGCTAGTTTCTCATGGGAAATAGCCTGCTAGATTTGCCACAGACTGCGACTCATCTCATACTCATCTAAGTCATTACACCTTCTGAGAAAGCAAGACTAAGCCCCAGCACTTTTTATCTTCAGCTGGTGGGCAGCTAAGCATACAGAAAATTGTGCAGGTCAGATGTGACTAAAAGGGAGAACTGGTACAGAGATTGTTGGTTAATAAGCCAAGGCATATTCACTCCCAGCTACAACAGTTTGGAATCAGAAAGAATGCTACTCTCTATTTATCTAATGAGTACAGATTGTGAATGTATGCAGATGTCTGGGAAGTTTTTTTTTTTTAACCATCTTCTACAGTCAGCCCAATCTACCTACATACTGCTTGAATCCAAGAATGTCTAATAATTTCACAATATCTGAGTTACAACAAAAGCTGGCAAGCAGGAGTTAAGAACAAACTTGCATTCTCAGCTTGAAAATTAATTAGCTTTTTAAATATACAGAAAATCATTTCAGCTTGCTTTGATATACTCATTTCATATTTAGATCTTTACAACAATTTTACAATGGGAGCAATAAATATATGTAGTGCATTTCTACTTCCACCTCAGTAAAGAATTTTCCAGCAGAGCACAGCTGATGGAAATCTCAGATGATGAACAACAAGCTCCAAATACAACTGAACAAGAGTCAACATGGAATGATGCATGTGCTATCATTAACCATGCAATATAGCCACTGTGTTGCTTAAAGGAGATACTCCAGCTTTGGTATAACATTACAACAAAATACAGCCATCTTATAAGAACACTTACCAGAAATGAAAGATGCCACCCAGGATATTTCTTCCACCCCAATTCTACAGTTACAAGCAGATTTCTGGTCCCATAAGGACAGAATTGAGATGAGAGGCAAGGTGAGAAGTGTGAACATTTATACGGCTCCTATCCATGGGTGTTGCTGGCACCGGTCTTAGGGGGCTTGAGCCCCGAGTCCCAGCGCCTAAGCCTCGAGTCTGCTGCTGGGCCAAGGGCTGGGTCTTCCCCCGGGCCAACAGCACTCCTGCTCCTATCCTTCTTTAAAACCCATCTGTCCAAAGATATACACTCTCCCACTCCCCTTCTTTCACCACTGATCTGTTTTTATGCTCAGTGAAGGGCACCTAACAATGTTAATTCAAACTGACACCTTAGTCTTTCCAGCCATAGCATGGTTTGCAGGACTATCTCGTGCCTTCTCTCCAGCCTGCTTAGAAGAGCAAAGAGTGACATGAAATGTACAAAATTCCAACCTGCATATGGGAACAGACAAAACAAACAACAGGGTACATGAATGACTGTGAAAACAATTCATTAGGTATATTTCCGTCGGATCTCAAAGCACAGCAATTTGAATTGCAGGTACAATGGCAGACCAGACTAAATCAATTATTTAAACAAGTTGTTGGGGTTTTTAAGGATTTCAGATGTATGGCCTGTCCATGTTTGAAGGATCAAAATATCATACCAAGTATTTACTATCCTCCCTCAGTGGCTATAGCTCCAAGTCAACACATCTGGCTACAATGGTCAATATCGTTTAAGTCAGTGTTCATCAAAGATCGGGTCACAACCCGGCAATGGGTCACAGACCCTTAGGGATTGGGTCGCTGGCAGGGGAGATGTGAGAGAAGGGGAAGGAGGAAGGTGGCTCCTCTCTGTTATAACATAGTATCAGCCTTCAGCAGAGAGCACTGAGACAAACAGGAATGTGCGTTGTTAAGATTAACAATGAGGTGCTAATTGTTGTTCAAACAATCTCTATGCCTCCTCTCTGAGTCAGTATCTTTTTGGGCTTCTCTCATTCATATGAAAAGGACTCAGGTCACCAGCAAGCAACCTCTATGGTTTTTATTTTTTAATCAATACACCCAATGAAAAAAGAAAAAACTTTGAACATCCCCTTTTCCCACCATTTCTGGGATCTGGGTATTGCAGTTATTTTTGCAAATTAGGACTTGCCTCTTTTTTCAGTGGGTTGAGAATTCCCCTGCTTGCAACAAAAATTACAAATTGTTGATTTTAATAAAAACTCTTTTGAGAGATTTTTTGACTGATAATTAAAAAGAGAAAAGCAAACTGTTCTAGTAGGAGCCTGTGTTAGAAAGTTTTTTTTGTTTGTTTGTTTGGTTTTTTTTTTTTTTTTTAACAATTAGAAAGCCTAAGTAACAGAATAAAATCCAACTCAGGAACGTATCTGCTTGAAGAAGTAGTTATAACAAGGTCCCAGGCTCAAGGGGAGTGGATAGCCCCATGTTGTTGCTGTCAGTGTGCATAAGGCAGCAACAGGGGGTCACCAGACCAAGCAGAGAGGGCTAGCACCCCTTCAATCACAATATTTTGGACAACTATGTGTTCATGGAAACTAACACAGACTCAGGAAGCAGACGAATTTCAGAGGTGAAAGTGGAACCCAGAAGGGCTGCTTCAGTTCGTGGGATTTGGCAGTGGAGAAAGCAGCAGGACCTAGAGGGACTTGGACAGGTTCAGCAGCAGATAAGAACTTCCAGGACCTTTCATTCCAGCCTCGCATTGGCTTTCTTCTCCTTCCCCGTCTCAGCACTTCCATCTCATTTGTCCACCCAGTCACTGCCCATTTGCAGGGAGCTCCCCACCCCCCACACACACTTCAGGCTACTATATGCAATTTGAGAGACTTGGCATACTTCCTGATTTGAGACAGGAGTATGGCATGTGGAATCACCCTCTGTGTGTTCCATGTAGGTGAACTCAAATTAGATGTGTAGGCAGAAGCAAAATAAGCCTTAAAAGAAAGAATGAAAGCAATGAGAGATTCCCTCCCAGCCCCCCAAGCCATGGTCACTGTTCAATTTTCTGGTGACAGCTGCGTTTTTTAATGGAGCGTTGCCGCATGGCAGAGGGGTCCGGAGCTGGGTCTCATGGAAGAAAGTTTGACAACCAGTGGTTTAAGTGCTGCCACAACATTAACATCTTGAAAATATTTCAAGTCTAAATGTCAGGGAGCCATTCCCCAGCAAGAGGTTTATTATAATGATGTGCAGGCTTTGAAAAAGAGGGCTAGCGTTGTATGTATACACACTGTACACACCACTGGAAAGACATACAGAACACTTCTATGATCTCCCACAATTCGTTCCACGCTTTGTATATATTTGCAATTGATGCTAACAAATAAACATTAGTATGGCTTGTCCCACAGGGCTCACATTTTATAATAAGCACCATTAAAATAAAATTTAAATTATTTTCCCTTCAAAATAGCATTATGCTTTCTCAATGAGTTAACATGGAGAAGACTTAAAAAAATAAGAAATTTACCCAACTAAATTGGTAGCATCGTCCACAGCTTAATATAAAGATTCTTGCAATGCACACTTGTGTTATTAGTCCAGTGCTGCCAATATCAACCAAAATAGGGCCCATGTAAAAATGAATGAGGAGATCCCATCAAACATTAGTAGATGGAAATGATTTCTAAGCTCCACGCTGACCCATGTATACCAAGATGTTTCAGTTCACTGTAAATAACTTAGGACAGCTAACACCAGTGGGTCAGCATTTCAATCTTCGTGATCACTCCATTAATAATTTGCTAATTGCTGTGCTCAGACAGATGAATACTACCTCAAGGCTTCAGAGAGAAGCTACTGAGATTGGAATTTATTTGCAAGTTTGGTTGCATTGCCTCAGGAATTAATAGGGACACTGGATTTTTCTCTCATCACAACAGCTGATTTGACCTCATCTTCTTCTGTATGCCATACCCCAGTGTTTGAATCTGTACAACTGTTTTGATTTGCTGTTACAGTGTGACCTGTTTCCATGACTTACACTCCCCAGCATCTATTTCCTCCCATTCTGTACATTCCCCCATCTTCAAAGCATCTGACAAGGTGGTATTTTCTCCCACAAAAGCTCATGCAATAAATAATATTTGTTGGTCTTTACATGTCCCAGAACTCCTTGTTTGTTTTACTAAAGGGAGTAGGTTTTAAGGGCATACGGAAAAAATGAGACAAACAAAATCACAAACTATCCTCACACAAAACAAACTCCATTTCAAGGTTTTTTAAATCATGTTCTGTGTTCAACAATTTTTTCTTTCAACTACCTTACCCAGGCAACAACAGTAACCCCAGATACTGGACCAAACTGGCCCTTGTTTAGTTAGTTCTAGGTTTGTAAGCCAATAGAAAAACTGAAGAATGATGCAAACTGGAAACAGAGACTTGGATTATTGTATAAGATGTTTGGATTTTAAGTCCTCAGATCCCAAACCTGACATGAGGGTCAGACCAAATGGGTCTTTTTTCAATTTCAAGCTGTTGCACTTATGGGAGAGCAACTGTAAGCTCCTGGCCCAATAAAACAGATCCCATAAGTGATTCAAGCCCACTTAGCTCTAAGGATACATAGATAATTCATCTAGTGTCTTCATTAGACTGTTTTTGTCACTTGTAGGGATGGCAGTTACTGCAATGTCACTTCCTGTCTTTTATTACAAGGTTTCTCACTGAGGTTTTGCTGAGGAGACTAACCTCACATACGAAAGTTTTGAAGAAGTCAACATCTCTTCCATCATTCACATACAACATATTCCAGCATTCTACCACTCTGGGTCAGGCATGGATGTTCTTGCTACACTCTGAATTTTCCTGTTTTGTTCTATTTCATTCCAGAACTAATCAATGAAATCCTACTCAACATTTACTCCCCTTGGATCTCACGGTAATTAGACATACAAATTCATTTGTAAAAATCTCATGCAAATCCAATGACTGAAACTGTTCCCCCCACCCGCCTATCTGACCTGTAAGGGATTCACTTCCACTTATCCACCAATGCTTGGTATAACAGAAAAATTATCAGGTCCACAAGGGCACTGATCTTTTGTTTCTACACAAGTTTTTTTTTTTTTTTCCCTGAGGTATAATTCTGTTTTCTGTTTGTGTCAGTTTTTTCTACTTTTGCAACTGCTGTGCCAGAGATGAACTGAAACCAAGTCACAAGGCAAGGGGATCTGCTGAACACCAGACAGAGTTTGCAAACTCGCTTTCAAACAAGTGCTCCACCTAGCACCAGTCATTATTTCAGTATGCACTACAAACCAATCATACACTCAAGTTCAACTAGCAGGTCATTCATTACTTTTTGTAACAGCAAAGAGATCTCTATGAGTGATATGAATGTCTTCTATATGACTAGCTCAGTTTGCTCATTTGCTCTTCTGGTAATTAGGTGCTTCACGCCGTTTGCTTGAAAACAGCAGCAATCAGTGAAGAGTTATTTTTGATAGTCGAAAGAAGCATTGTGCTGTTGGAAAAGTGTCTTAGGTAGTGGCTGTAATAGATATCTGAATCCCTACAGAGGAACATGACAATTTTTATTTTTAAAATGTTATTTTCAAAAGAGATGCAAGAGAAATCGATGTCTGAAGGAAATTAAGTCAATACACTTGTTTTGGAAGGTGTCAGAATAAAGATCTATCACAAGGACCATAGAATCATAGTAACTGAAGGAACCATGAGAGGTCACCGAGTCCAGTCCCTTGCACTCATGGCAGGACCTAGTTCCCTCTTAAACCATCCCTGACAAGTGTTTGTCTAATCTGCTCTTAAATACTTCCAATATAGAAGCACATAGTCTTCTTCCACACTATTTTTTAAAGCAATACTCCCTTCCAATTTTATGCTCAGAAACACATTTAGTGGTAATGCTGCGTGCTGTTTCTCAAAAGTCCAGTTAAATGTTACATTTTCCACTGAATAAAAAAGCAGAAGTGGCATGAAACTGGAAACCAATCCAGGGCAGTTATTTCAGAGAGCCTATTGTCAAGGAACTTCCTCAAGATAATTTGAAAATGGAATTAAATGCAAGGACAACAATATTGAAAAGGCTACACACTGACACTCAGCCACAGCATATCTGGTTAGATGTCTCTAGCCAGTCAGTGAACAACAAAACCTAAATACAAGCAATTGGATCTGGACTGATGCTAACTACAGTGCCTTACTGACAGTAAACCTCCCATAAGGTAGAGATTGCTTTAGATTATAATACCTACCTACTCTTGGACTGCCACCCTCAATGCTCTTGTAACTCCTGATACTATGATCTACCTCTCCGAGTATGGGAGGAAGCATAGCTAGATGAAGACCCTCTGACAGACACAGATAAATCACTGTGTTAACACTTAGAAAATAACCAACTAGGTCAGAGAGAACAAACATCCAAAATCATTCACATACTGATGTACCGTGCATGCAATTATCTTTAATTTGTCATGCTAGCAGGCTATTTGTTCATAGTTTGTCTGGTGTTAATGTAGTTGTAAGTATCAAATACAGGGCTATATATTTTTAAAAGATGCACTTAGATCATATATGATGTGTGTTAACACTTCCCAGAAATGGGTACTTAACTGTAAAGATGCTGCTGCAAACAGCAACAGAAGCTTAGAAGCACATGGGTAGGCCTGAAAGCACTGTGGTCTACCATGTAATTGCATTTCCAACAATTTCAACTGCACACTTAGATTTGGTATGAGTAATTCATTATGGGTACTTTAAAACCAGTTCACTGCTGCTCTGCTCTCCACTCTCAACAAAAATCAAGTCGCTTTGATTTTCTCATCATTTTATAATGTTTTCATCAATGGTATGAAAGCAAAAATCCTTTTACCTGATAATGAAGTACACACAAGTAATTTATTGTTAGATGTGGTTTTAAATGAGTATGCTACAAACGGGACGTGAATACATCTTAATAAGGAATAAGCATATGTAAATATGCAATGAACACAAAGTCCTTTAGCTCAAGTGTTTGTGATTTTGTTTGGTTTTTAAATCTGACATATAGCACATTGCCCTGTTTCATTTGATTTTCTATTTTGAGTGTCTAAAATACTTAAGATATGAACTTTCTTTTACTATAGATCTGAAAAGACTAGTCACTGTACCTTATAGCAGAGCTGTTCAGTGGTGATGCATCTCCTGCTCCTTTCTAGCCTCCAGGACACACCACCAGCCATGCTACTGTGGATCCCACATTCTTCCCTCTTGTTGTGGGTCAGTGCATCATTTCCAGCACTGGCGGTTCCAGTAGTGCCCAATACTTCAGGCTGATACTGAAGGCTTTGCCATTTTCCATGCACTATCATCTGCTATCAATGACCTGTGCTTTAAACTGCAAACCTATGGTTTAAACTGTCTTATCCCTCACCTGCTGATAAAAATATATCCTCTTGAGTTTATATTTACATTCACATTTTCCTTTACTGTCTCTTCATTTTAAAGACTGAATAAAACATGCCAAAGCCAGAATGTTTTAAAACATTCCCTATAATTCAAACTTACAACCAAGTCTCCTTTACAATTCCTTCCCTTTTAATACAGAGAGAAGATGACAGTTACATCTGCCCTCTTTTGCTACCATCAGAAACATTAGGAAAGCAATTATGGTACATACTCATTCCTCATCCTCAAGTCAATGCATCCTACATGGCTGTCATTCAGTTTGAGCAGCACTGCTTTATTCCATGGGAAAAGACAAGTGATCTCTCATTTCCTGGAATGCTTTCTGTGTTATTGTTCATGATTAAAGCCACACTAAAAATAAACCATCAGAAACTATCCAATGTACAAGAGAGTTTGTTGCACAAAAGGGTTTTAATTATTTTTTGCAACCAGGAAGCAATTCTTAAAATCCATGACAATAGTTTTGTAATCCAAGATCTAACCCAATGACCCAAAATGAAACTTGCTGACTTTTCTAGCTAGAGATGTTAAAATAAATAATACAATGTAATTTTCTTCAGAGGGTTTATTTGGTGTTGTATCTAGACATGTTCTTTCTATATCTTGTTATTGCTTGCAAGTCAGAATTACCAGGGACTGAACTGTATGAATAATTTGCTGTATGTTTCAGAAACTCTAGCTAAGAAAATTAACATTTTGAGCTATAAAAATAAACCCCAAGCATTCTAAAAAGCCCAGCTCAGACCCCCACTTCCCAGCTGTCTGGGCTACCTTAT
Organism: Podocnemis expansa; assembly: GCA_007922195.1. Taxonomy (NCBI): domain Eukaryota; kingdom Metazoa; phylum Chordata; order Testudines; family Podocnemididae; genus Podocnemis; species Podocnemis expansa. Next base: position 25,988,964 of record ML681971.1, read on the forward strand.
ACTACAAAACTTCCTTGCTTAGGGAAGTGCACAAATTAGTGCAGAGAGCACTGAAAATTAGCATTACAACTTGTGGGCCCAATATTGCAAGGTAGAGACAATTCTCAACTGCAAGATCTCACCAAGAGTTCAGCATTAGATCTAGCATACCAGCAACAGAACAAGGTTATAAAACATCATTTAGCAAAGAAGGCATCACAGAGACTCAATAGCATGGATGAATCTTCTTAAAGTTCAAAAATAAATATGCCTAGATCTTATATAGCACTTTTCATCCATACATCTCAAAAGCACTTTCCAATTACACTATTTCTTTTATAAAGGAAATATAGTTGTAGGTTTCTTACCAAATAGAGCAGAAAAGTATGAAGACCTGTTCCGAGTCCAACAGAGGACAGAATTCCTAAGCCTACCCAGTAGGCACACCACAAGAATTTTCTCTCCATATACTGCACATACTGAAAAACAAGATCACAAAAAATCCTGGGTGAGTGAATTCACAGGAAGGCAGTAAGAAAGGCATAACTGCTCTTCTTCCTTAGTGCTTTAGACAATTTATCTGTGTCAAAATGGCTGAAATTTCTCAAAAGACACTGATCTATGTAAGGGACAGTTAGAGTTAAAAGTGTTGTATGAAAATGGTGATGATGCAATGAGTATGCTCAATGGTATAGTTGTAATTCAGTTCCTGACACCATTAATGTTTACTTGACATAGTAACAGACAGTCCCTATGAAAGGTATAGGATGGATCACCTTGGAGACTAACATGATAGGTTCCAGAGAACAGGTACAGCACAGGGAGAAGTAGTGTAAATTTTCTCACATAGCTCCACCAAACTACCTAAACCCTGGTCTGTCAGAGCCACCTAGTGGCTAAGTGGGAGTTCAGCTGAGCTCTCAGAATTGCCAACTAGTGGCAACTGCAAGGGCAGATTTTGTGAAGCGAACGTTTATCCACTGGGAACCGGAGTGAGCTAGCCTCTCCTTTCACAGAGGCAAAACAGCCAGATGGTAATGATGTAGTCAGTGTCTGTGTGGCATGAGTTTCAGTGTTCCAGTATTTTCTTAATAAAAGCAATGGGAAGAATACATCTGGAATGGGAATTTTACATGGTTTCAGCACAATATTAAGCTCTGGATTTAAATAAAGATGTGCCTGTGTTAATAACAGAACTGCAACTGTAGGTGTTCTGCAATGTAACAAGTTCTCAATTTTCTTAGATCAAGGATAAGAACAAGACAAGTCACATCAGAAGATGAGAGAAAAGCACTTGAGGCCATTTTTGATATTGAATGTTAATCAGTGAAAAGGATTAGCACCGATAAGAAAACAGCAACATCTAGCTGATGTTTGGACTCAAAGACCAGTTGAAGGGCTAAGGCTCATTTCTCTACCACCCATTAGCACTGTCAAACATCTACACAGCAATAGTGAGGTTCTCACTATGTCTTTAAGAGCACCTAAAAGGCAATTAGTAACCTAACCATTTAGCAAAATAAAATGTATGCTTCATGAATAAGATTTTTCCCATTGTACATGACTCATTGGGTTGACCTATTCTTATGTCTCACTGAACTTTTCCAAGAGATTCAGTTACAATAAGAAAAGTTGTTGTGCCAAGTTACTATGTAAGAGATCTGGCTTGGGAGTTAGGTATCTTGTGGAACATTTTGTAAGCACCACAAGGCAGCAGTGAAATCTCTGAATGTGGAAGCAAATAGAGGTTAGGCAAGACTTCTAGAACCTGGAAAGGTTGGAAGAAGGGACAGAGGAGAGCTTCCAGTCAGTCATGTGCTTTGTAGGGCTGGGCTGACTGGACTGACTCCTACAGGACAAGACAAAACATTTAGTATTGCCTTCCTCCCTTCTTACATTTATATCGGGGCTCAACAAAACCAAGATGCCGGGTCACCATGGTGACTGAGGTTTGCAGGCTGGCTCCTACCTCTACTGCAAAAATGCAGCAGGGAAGCACCTCTTGGCACCTAGCTGGGAGACAGTTTTGTTGAGCCCCGATTTATATAATGATTGACATTTTTGCATTAATGCAAAACCATCAGTCTTTACATCACCTGAGAGACAAGTACATATTAAATCAATTTTAAAAGGACTTAGGGGAGAGAGTGTAAGCAATAAAACTAGGATTTGAATTCAGGAACTCCTGGTTCCTAGCCCCACTATTCTACCTCCAGAAAGAAAAGGCCATCCTAGGCTGTTTGGAGAGTCCTCTGCGAGGAGGAAGGAACAATCTACAAAGGAGCCCTGACATTTTGATAGATTAGAATCCCACTTAGCCCTAGTTTATCTCACAGCATGGCCCAGTGTTGAACACTTCAAAGAGCAGATAAGGAGTGGCACTGCAGGCTTAGAGAGAATTACTTATGCAGAGATGGATGACATGTAGAATAGATATAGGTGCAGTGAGATACATTGAATTATACAATAGGCCTTCCCTATCTTAAACAGCTACGATTCATTTACTGTGTGGCAGAACAGAGTGCGCAACATGGGGAATTAAGAATTGCAAAAACTGAACACTAAGGTAGATGCATTAGCATTCCACTATGACCTTAGTCACTCCCCTAGATGTACATTTTGATAAGGAAAGGGCAGGAAGCATAAGCCACAGAAGAAAGTAATTTGAATGAATCACATACCTGTTGATGTGTTCCTTCAACATAATACGCAGCTGTAAGCACTGCCAGCAGCAGCAAGGACGACGCCACGATACTTCGGCGATGCCACAATCTTAAAAGACAAACTGCAATTAGGACCTTTCATATTCCTCCAGGCATTGCAAAGCCACTTGTGTCACTGCAGAACACCTTTGTTGGGGTGCATCAAAAGGGTAGAAAGGCAGCCTGACCGATATGTTATTGTAAGACATAGGTTGAAACACCCGTAAAAGAAATGAGGAATCTTGGTTCTTTACTGGGAATTTGATCTCACTTGAAACAGGAATAAAAGGGTTCTACTATACATTTTGAAAGCATTTTTCATCCAATTAATGTGATGCTCAACAAACATCATGCCTTTAACATTAAGAAACGATTCCTGCCACATTATCATTTTACTGAGGGGTGCAGCAAGGAACAAAAGAGTTAACTTCGCCATGTCTGCCATATGTCCATGGCACAGCTGGGACTAGACCTTAAAACGCCCAACTCTGAGTCACATGCTCTGACTAATACACCCCCATGGAGCTACAAAAGGTAGCCTTACAAGTATTTGAGTTCTCTCTTCAACTGTTAAAACTCCATCTTGAAAAGGTTACTTGCTGCAGCTCAGAAAAATTTAGTGTGAAAACCTTCCAGTATAAGGAAATTACCAGGAGATAGCAGGATGTATTTCCTTACTTTGGATTTTGTGTCTATCTAGCCTGACAAGGCTGCAATGAGAGTTTTCTTCATGCCTGGCTGTGCACAACTGGTTAAGAAAAGATCCTTTATTTTCTCCTTTTCTTGCCAAGCTAACACACTTACACTCTCACCTAATACCATATTAAGGAAATGTTGATTTGCTGTTTCATCATGATTTTTAAATGCATTACCATTTGGAATTGAACGAGCTTTAAAATAAGTTAGTTTAGGTTTCATGTACCACATTAGCCCTCACCAACATTTGTGGTTTTACTGCCACCATCTGCCTCTGTATGGCATTTTTCTCCCCTGTTGTGTGAAAATCCCATATAATCCACAGAGGGAATCACCAAATAGGGGAAATAATGAAACTGAATAAACACAAAGCACTCTCAAATGCATAATTAGATGATGTGAAAAATCATTAAACTCTTTCAATTATAGAAATATTTGGAGTTACTTGTAACAGTTGGTGAAGATTTCAGATACAAGTGCAGTTCTCAAAGTCATGCCTTTTAAAGCAACATTTAACAATATAGAATAATCCACCATAGGTCAATGTGGATTTGTGTCTGTTAGTATGCTAAAGTAAAATCAGGGACACTATCTTATATGAATTCTGCATCATGTTAGGAACAAAAATATTGCTGTGCTGCAAACGCACAACACTGGACATGAAAAAACAGTTCTCAAAAGGAACGATTCCATGAATACGGGAAAAATGCAGGAAGTGCAAGAGAATATTGTTAGGACTACCCTACATAAGCACAAAGTATTTTTCATATAGGTCATTTCAGAAAAATCAGCATTTAAGTTATTCATTCCTCAGAATGTGCCTCACACGCCAGCACTCTTCTTCTGGTCTGGAAAATGGATGAACACTGCTCATTATCACCATCCTCAGCTGACTAAAGAGCCTTTCTATTCAGACACATGGTGTGCAGCAAACAAGGATGTGACTCTGTCCACATCAGCCTACTGTACACTAAGGGGCTGCATGAGCCCAGCTGCCATGAACTAGAAGTTCAGTGTTCTTTGCCGTGCCTCTCCCTGCTGTGTATTATACATTTATACCCAAGCGTGTCATGCACAAAGCCTACATACAGACAAGCTTTCAGTAAGGGGGCATTCCAACAATGGTGGTACTCACATTACTCAAGACCACATCAGAACATAGCTGATGGGCTGCAAAAAATGATCCTAGACTCATTTCTGAACACAAGCGTGTTCTTCTGACATGCTAGGAAGGTTTGTTATTACTGGTATTCTCCCTTGATAATTTTAGTCATATTTATCCTTCTCTAATGAAAACCTTTTCACATTAGTTTCATTAAGAAACTAACTCAATATTTCTCCATAAGGCAGGCTGGGGTAACTATCCTAACCATGGTGAGAATCTATCCTATACACCATTTGTAAATATTGGTTCAGACAGACAGCACTAGGATAAATTTATTTCCTAGTGAGAAAGAAAACATGGAGGTTAGAAGCAAAGTTTTCTCATACATTTCAGTACAAGTGCCAGGTAATCTTGAACTTTGCCCTGATAGGGAACTACTACTCTTCCTTAATGAGTTTCAAAGGCACACATTAATACAATCTGCGCTCCATCCTAGATGCAGTCATGAATACAATTGCTCATGCTGTCAGGGCCAATAAGCACTATCTTGCCCCTTCAAAGAGGGACATGCAATTATTCAAAAATAATCATTCTGATTCTCTTCTATCTATCAAGACAATTTGGAATTTGGTATCGATGTAATTTACACACAAGTTTTGGTGAGCAGTTGGCAATATGGTTCTCTTTAAAAAAAAAAAGTGCAAGCATCTTTCTCTGAAACAAGTTTATAACAGCAATCATTGTGGAATGGGAGATGCTACAATCACCTACTGAATCAGAACCTGGGTTTCACCACAAAGTTTAGAGGTAGAAATTAAAGGTGATCTTTACTTTATGGTCCATTCCTTCAAGGTTATTAGGGTTTCCAGGAAAAAATACTGCAAGGTAATGAGTGGCTGTCGCCAAAGTACAATGTTTTGCCTCTCTTCTCGGTCCCTTCGCTTCCGTTCACTCAGCAAAGAAGAGTCTGGAAATGAAGAGGGACAGAAGAGTTAATACAGTGACAAGCTGACAATTCACACTCCACCCCAACAAAACGTTCCATGGTATTTTTCACTTCTCTGGGAAATGAAGACTGGTACTCACAAGAGTCATCCCCTTCCCCTCCCTTGTAGAGAATTCTTTACATGTGAAGTGACCTAGAGCAAAGGAAGGCTGAGGGGTTCTGCACTCAGAGGGCTAATTGCTCCAGAGTTGTACTACCACGGAAGTACTTAAACAAGAAGTGAGCAGACCTGGGCTGAAAGAAGCTTAACAGATTTGTAAGTCTTTATACAACAAATTGCACCACTTGCCTTCATAACCAGTTACCTTCAGCCCATTTCCATTCCCCATTGCAGAAGCCATATTTTATCTTGAACTTTTAAAATCTGTTCTCTTTCCATGACTATTTAATCAAACTGGATTGAATTCTGCATGCTCTTTCCACAACTTAGGTTGCTGGCCATTGTAAAATCAGATAAGAACACCATTCACTGTGTGCAGAATCTCAGGTCATGCTTAAACAGTTGCTTACACAGGCCTACCTGCTCTATCACACAGACAAAGTGAACCCATCTGAAAGAAAGAGGCCCCTTCTAGAAAGCACACTTTTTTGCTTGAACTACTATCCGTAGCCAAGTTAGATGTTATAAGTGTGAAGAGAAATTTTCTTGGTGTAATTCAGTTTTAAAACCAAACATGGCACTCTGTTTAACAGACCCTGGTGTGACACATTAAAAGCTCAGAGAACAAGAACAGATGGATTTTTATGAGCATTGTTTAGTGCACGGTTATCAAGAGAACCATAAACACTAATAAAAAAAATACATACTTTGGACCAGGATGATTTGTCAAGACAGTGTAAATCAAGGACTTTGCCAGATGAACTGAAATTTTGATCACTCAGAAGAGCATGTGTACACTGATTTAGGCACACAGATTAGGAAGCAAAGTACAATACAGATCTGTTATCCACCTACTCTAACTAAAAATGATACCTATACTATTTTGTGCATCAATCAAGTCAAATATTTATATAGTGGTTTATATGTTGAAAGTATTTTACACATGTTAACTAAGTAAATCTCCCACTTCCATAAGATAGGAACAGCGACTAACCCATGACCATACAGCACAGTCAAGACTAGAATCCATGATCACTTGGCTTCCCACCTTGTGTTATAGACTCTGTTCCATGTTGCCTGATTCAGTTTAATGGATAACATTTATTTCACTCAAGAACTGCATTAGATCAAACACAGGTTTCATTTAGTTCAGTCTCTTGTCTCTGACACTGGCCAGCACCAGATGTTTCACAGAAATGTGTAAGAAACCTTTTAATAGACAGATCTGGAAAAACCTGCCTTCAAGGGGTGTCTCTTCCCTGCCCTGATTAGTTAGAGACTGGCTTCAGGTGCTGATTCATGAAGTTTGGTGTCCCTTCTAAAACTTTAATATAAAATGTTTGTAAATTCTTGTTAATCTTATAAATATCCAGCCCCTCTCTGAATCATTCTGTGTTCTAGAATTCAGCATCTATTTGATTCTGTCATTTCATAGAACATCTTTAACAGAGCCGCTTAAGAAGTGCAACACAACAAACTATGAAGTATGAACAAATACCAACAAAGAAATGAGGGGATGAAAAAAAGACCACAAACTTTGCATTAGAAAACATATGGTGAGGTGGAACACAACAGTTGATTGAAGTAATAAATGCAGGGGTTTGAAGAAATTTTGGGGGGGAAAAGCCTACTGGTAGATACCTAGAGGGAAATTATTCCACACAAGAGAATCAAAAAGAAAAGAAGCAAGCAAACAGAAATGAAAAGGAGAATTGGCACCTAGTTGTTTCTGAGGGGTGAAGTCCAGAATACACATGTAGGATTATCAGTGACTAGAGACAAGGCAAGCAAGGAAAAAGAAATGTAGTGTTGAACTGCACAGGGGCATGAACTGGTGCACACAAACCATTTGAAGTTGACAGGAAATAATCTACGATAATCATCATCTTTATGAAAATACAGCACAAAGCAGCTAAACTTTAGGCTCTCCCAGGCTAACAGATTAGTTTATCACAAATAGGGCTCCATTCTCAAAGTATCAGTTCTTATTAGTTCAGAGAACAGGCCTGTGGATAGAAAGAGACATGCAAAAAGTGACCAAATTAATTATTTTGTCAGTAATTCGTCTTTGGCAAATAGCAAACAATAGTTGTTAAGCCACCTATGTTTACAGAAGGGCTAACTCAGAAATTAAAGTTTGGGTTTCTCTCCCCAAGTAAAAACTTCTTAGGGCCAAGGGCTGGGTTACTTAGAACCCATTCTAAACCCAAATGCCTGCCAAAAGAGAATTTTTTTCCTTAGCACCTGATGCTGCAGCTTTGAAGCATACTCTTTCAAACCAATACTGTCGTGCATGGTAGGGTTGCTTACGCAGTATATTTCCATTTCAGTCTCCCTCTCAGTTTTATCTGGGCTATGTTTCCCAACCTACACGATCTCTTTGGAGGGTAATTGCAGGTACAGGATTGACTGGTCTGGAAGGTGAACATTCTGCCTTTTCAGCCTACCTGTAAAGTTCCCATTCTGCTGTTCTTTAAGCATTCCTATGCGTCTCTGGTCACAATCTGTTCCATTTTCTGCCATTTCATAGATCAATCACTTACGAGGATCTAATAGCAACACATACAAAAAGCGTAAGTACAATGTTTACCTAGAACAGGCAAAATTCTACTCATTACATACTCTGAGGATGAAGAATATATATCCTGCATCCATGTGCCAACATCCAAATCACCAATATTGCATGCTTATCTTGCAACAGTATCTAATACAAACGTTGGAAGTCACTCAACAGCCAGTGCGACAAAGGCTATCTTAAACCACATCTCTCATGCACAGAGAAATGTAAACTTCAGAACCAAACTCTGATGTGACACCCCTACATTATTTAAAAATGCCCCAAAGCACAGCTCTGCTCATCATTTAATTGTCACTTCTACTTGGCAAACTATTTTTGGTTGTCACTTAGGACAAATTTCAGACCATTTAAGCACTACATACCCTTAAATGTGACCCTTGAGAGTTTTAAACTGAAGTTTAGTGAACGAAGCAAGCAGGGCCACCTCAAAAGCTCCTGGAACTCAGACAGATAATAGTATGTTGCTGGCTTTGCAGCTGACCAATTAACAAAGCCAAATTATAAATAGAAAAACCTTACCTCTATTAATTCTAAAATACTTACTGAAACCTTATTTCCATACCCTTAATGCTCTTCACACTAGAAACTATATCAGAGTGTATGATGGCTGGTACATGTCCACCAGCTAATCATGCAGGCAACAGGCATCCAGAATAGTTCACATTTTAAAAATAACTACAATTTTATCTCTTGTTTGCTAAAGCACAACCAAAAATCCAAAAGCAAGTAAAACTGCTTTGAATCTGCCTCCCTCTAAAGCTATCTGAAAAATTATACATTTCCCCTATTATTTCCTCTTTCCTTGTGTCTACCTTTTTGTCCTAAAACACTGTAAAAGCCAACTAGTTCATCCCTATTCATGAGCCTAAGTGGTACAACACAGGGGAGGCCAGCCTCAAATAGAATGTTGCAACAGAGATTTTCTACTGAGCAGCTGACAGCTCTTATGCAACAAGCCAGAACAAACAGAACCCTCCCCCCAACCCAGTTAAGTTTCCCACTTTAAAATTAAACTCTTGTATCTTAAAATAGCTTCGTGAGTTTTGTTTTGGAAGAAACAGTTATGAAACTAAACATCTTCTTTGCATTTAGGTTTGTTTTTGAAGACAAAATAAGATTTACAGTTTTCAATAGGCATCTCATGTCAGAAAGTAAATGAGAATATTCAAATGACGGTAAACTGCACATTGGTAGGAAAGGAAGGCGGATTTTAAGACAATATTTGTTTCTCCTTTCCTTTATGTTACAAATATGAAAAAACACAACAAGTGGATACTCAAGTTTGAGCAGTTTTAAGGAAGTAGCAACTTGAAATCTAGTCAATTTAAAAAACAGGGTGAAATGTTAACATTACAGATGTCACTTTCTGCCTTTTATGCTTCTACAAATCACATCTTACTACGTTAACAAATGTTTTTCACAACACTATTACTATGTAAGAAATCAACAGGAGAAAAGTTGACAGTAAATGAAAGTGCTGGCAAATCTAACAAATTAGTATTTTAAATCCTTTAATCTATTCTATATGATAGTTTAATCTTCTTCAATCATAGGAGTCATGTATGTTACTTGGAACAGCAGCTAGAAAAACATCTTCAGGTGGAAGTGTGATTTTTAAATTCTTACCCCTTCAATGAAATACCCTACTTTCCTCCACAAAGATCAAGGCTTCATGAACACAATGATTCAAATGTCAATAAGCACTCTCCTCCAAGAAATATTTTCCTGTAATTAACAAATGAGCAAGAGCAACCAGGGTCGGATTTTGGTGTTCATAGGCCCTAGACACTTTCACTCCAAAATTTGCAAAAAGAGGGCTAAATGTTAATTGAATTATGTCGATTGGCATAATGCACTTTAAACTATTCTAATGCTAAACCACATGATTTTCCTTTTTTTAATTTTTTCCCTCCTTCATAGGCCCTAGGAATTGTGCGTAATGGGAAATCCGGCACTGAGCGCAACAAATGTTTTAAAAAATTAGTAAAACTGTTCTAGTTACTTAGCAATAGCAACTTGTTTGGTCAGAAGCTAAAAGGTTCCTAAAAGCCTAACCCAAGAGCAGACAAAGCAATATGAGCTTACAAAAACTTATTCTGTAAAATAATAGATATCTGAAAGGCTGCAAAACCTGCTATGCCTTAAGGATCATACAGGGCTGAAATGAGACCGAAGTCGTTTTATGGCATAGCTACACTGCCAAGTGAATATCCTTAGTTTCAAGGGTATTCTCTCAGAATTGCTACCACGGCAGACAAAAACCAACAAGGAGACTTATGGCACTTATAAAAACTAACAAATTTATCTATCACGTGAACTTTTGTGGGAGAAAAATCCCACATCATCAGACGCCTGAAAATCAGGGGGGGGGGGGTGCATCGGGTGAGGGATAAATGCAGTGATGTAAGTGTAATCAAAGGATAAGGTCCTGTGATTAAAAACTTACTTCACTGCATTTATCCCTTCACCATCAGATCCTGCATTTACTCCTCCCCCAATCCTTCTCTCCACCCCACCCCACCCCATTTTCAAGCATTTGATGAACTGCAATTTCTCCCATGAAAGCTCATGTGACAAATAAATTTGTTGGTCTTTAAAAGCACCCAAGACTCCATATATGTTTTGCTGAACTAGACTAACAGGGCTATCCGACCAGAACAGGGCAGACAAGAGACTCTCTTGATTTGCCACCCACACTGAGCATACACCAGCATAATCCCATTGTCTGCAGTGCAATTACACCAACACCAATCAGAAGACAGCATGGGTGTGGCTATGAGATACTGAGTCAAATTGTTGGCCATCAGCTGATTTCATCAGGATACCAACTCCACAAAATTGTCACATTTCTAGTGACTATTTTTTAACTGGTTATGCAAGAGAAATTTACTAGCCATGGGGCTGCAAAGGGAGAGTGAAATTGGAGGATCACGAATGCATTACCTGCTGCACTGACTGGTATTTGAGAACAAAATATAACAGGGTCTATACATGACTCAAATGTAGCCAACACACATTTCAAAACTGCATAGATAAGATCTATTTTTATTTGATTCTTTCTTTTGCACAGGTTTAGCATTCAACCTAGAAGAGTTTTCAAAAAGTGACACTGGAGATAGGCAGAGTGTACAGGCATCTAACTACAGATTTTGTCTGTACATTCCACTTAACTATGTTTCAATAAAATGTATTTATACAGCACTAGCTCCAAAGTGCTCTGCTGGGATGTAAGCTAAAATCTAGTTTCCATGCAGTTCTTTTGTGATTAATGACATAAGTCTATTAAATATTCTGAGGACAGGAAAACCACAACAGCTCCCAGGAGTTGAGAGGATTTGAGTGATACAAAGGTATCAGCATTTACAAATCTACCTTGGAGAAAGCAAATCTTACATTTATCTCAAATATACAAAGTGATGTTTACTGCAAAGCACATATATCATCTCCTAGCACACTAGTTTTTGAACTTTTTTCCCTTTGGGACCCAGTTGAAAAAAAAAATCACTTATGCCTAAGACCCAACAATTACATCTTTCAGCAATGCATGCTAATTTTAAAGCGGCAGCAGCAGCCAATACCTGAAGGTTTGCGACCCACTACTGAGTCCAGACCCATGGTTTGAAAACCACTGTCCTAGCACATCTCTGTAAATTGCATGATCATTAAGAATGTCTTCTGTATGCTTACTCTATGGTAAAACTGTAAGGGCCCATACAACAAGTTTAAGTACTTGGGTTGAGAAGTAGAGATTTTTGTGTTTTTCACACTGCAGGTCTGAGTGTGGAGCAGTTAAGGATCCCTCCCCCCTTTTAATTTATTTTTGTTGCACGTAATCAAATTAATACAGACTTGACTATACAAACATCTTGCTGTGATTAAAAAGTAAAAGGATGCAGATGTAGAAAGTAAAGCAAAGTTAGCTATTAGACATGTTACTGTTCCATTTTGTGACTTAACAGACACACTGATTCAGTAATGGTGTTTGCCCAGATAAAGATTACTATACAGTCGGGACCAGAGGCACTGGTCTGATGGCCTTTAGTTTACTTGCGTCCATGAAAGGCCCTTCTCATGTTGCTGAGGATCCCGGATGATTTTTTTGCCTAGTCCTTAGTAAAGGATGCAGAAATGCCTCACCCATAAGAAAGAGAAAACAATTAGGTTGTACTTGATGACAGTCTGCTCATATCTATCTACAGAAGGGGGAAGTGAATGTGTGTCTGTGCAAAGTCCCAGCACTGAATCAGAGCCTCACCTCTCATGAGCACTAAAAAAAGAAATACATTCCATATTAGACAGAAATCAGCCTAACACAGTGCAAACACAAGAGTAAATAATTCAAAATAAGGGATTAAAGACAACCACTTACCATTAGTTCGCACCTCAGATACTTAGACTGTTTGTTTGTTAGAGTGATCTTGGGATTTGTTCACAAAAGATTCTTGGCAGGCTGCCCATCCAGCCCAACAATACTCTATTTAGCTTTGGTGTGATTCATAATATTTTTCATCACAAAGACAATTACTGTTAGTCAAAATGCTACTTTGTCAACAATAATGCGCTCACAAAAACCATCCATGACTGTTACTATGCAGTAAAATTACAAATAAATTGTAACAAAGAACTACTGTAGTGTCAAAACAAAACTGAATTTATAACTCCAGATTTAGAATTCCAGCTGACTGTGCTTAAAGGAGAGATGGTCTGGTTTTCAGGTGGGGCAAAAGCTCTTTCCTTTCCAGCATAGTGAAGGGCATGACAGAATGCCCCACACTGGAGATTACCTAAAACTAACCTCCATAAACACCAGATTGGAGAGATTCCATTCACTCAGGAATGCGTTAAGGTACCTTCATCTCCCAACATTCAGTGACTGAAATCATGTAGATGTACTTTGCATGCCAGACTGCTGGAACAAGCAGTACACTGCAAGAGGTACACAAGTGCTTCTTGAGAATCCTGATTTCCTCTTAATCGCTGCATGCAAGATTTTCGGAGAAACCTTTCTTCATTATATTTAAACGCTAGAAATATGATTAAACCGTTTTAACAACTTCACTGTTTTCAGTTGCATGAGTTGTTGTAGGAGAATATCCATACAATAAATAAATTTGTTAGTCTTAAGTGCCACCAGACTCCTTGACTGTTTTCAAAGACAATACAGGGGAAGTCCAAGGCCAAGATCTCAACAGGACCAGTAACACTAAATTAGAACATTACTCCTTACTCCACTGACAAGCAGACACAGGAACATTAAAAGCCCTGTCCTTAATCCTGGTTTACCCATAAAACTTAGGTCAACCTAGCTATATCGGATAGTTGATCTAACCCCTGTAAAGAATTCTTCTGTCAACGTAGCTTCCACTTCTCAAAGGGGTGAATTTACTTTAGTGATGAAGAAGCCCCTTATGTCATTGTAGCATGTGTATAGACTTCAAAGCTTAAATCTGTGAATTTTGAGCATGTTACATACTGGGTCACTACTGGATCCAGGTTTACAATTTAATCCATTTCTCAGATAAATTTACTTGAATCTCTCATCACCAGCATGGGCAAAACTTAACTCCCTGTCTTCCCTTCAAAATTTTCTCCCCTTCCATGTCACCACTTGATCACTCTCCTTTTACCCAAACATTCAGACCCTGTTCAAAAACTTCACAACAGGTTTAAAAATAAAAACCCTTCCTTCTGTCTAAACTGCTAAAATTTCCATCAAAGCCATAACCTCCCATCCTCTCTCCCAAAATCCCCATCTCTTTGGCTTCCCATGACTCATTTAGTGCACAAAACGTACAATTTCAAAAGTCACATTCTTTGTCTACCATTCCCTCATCAACCCTTCCTTGGCTCCCCTCTTCCATCACATCAAGGTCTCATCCTTTTCAAAACCCTTCACATCTCTGCCTTCCCCATTTGTGTGTCAGCCCCAACCTACCTCCTCCCACACCATATATGATCTCAGCCTTGACTTTCTTTGCTTATTTCTCCCACAAGCATCTCATGCTGTCTTTCAAACTGTCTCTGACAAACTGAACACTCCTCCCAAATTAGCCGATAAATCTACTGCCCTTTCCTCTTTCAAATCCCTTCTAGAACTCAATTCTGTCATCTACAAGTAATTATTCAAGTAATAACAGCTACACAGAGATGCAGTTAGGGATAACTGCTATCCATAGAATATGATGGTGTGTTTTAACTCTGCTCTCCTACTGTTCATGCACTGCTTGTCTCATTAAATTATAAGCACTTCAGGGCAGGACTGTGATCTACAATATATTTAAATAGTACTTAGTGCAGCAGGCATTACCATAACTCAAATATCACGTGTAAATTTAAAATGCAAGTAACTACTGATCAACATGAGAAAAATGTATGTGATGTACAACGGCAAATTTCGAACGTTTTACAAGCTGCAAAAACGATCCCTACTCCTCTTATAGTAGACACGGCACCTCTATAGAGATGACAAAACATGGACAATGTGATTTATCACAGGTGAACTAGACCAGTGTTTCCCAACCAGTGTCCCACGGCACTTGGGTGTGCCCTCAATCCTGAGCAGGGGTGCCACGTAATTTTTTGAAAAACTACTCAGAGTTCTGGATTGGCTCATAAATATTCATGAGTTCATTCTGAGACTATATGTTGGTGTGCCTCAGAATAACTGAAGATATCAAGGTGTGCCAAAATGAAGAAAAGGATGGGAACCACTGAACTGGACTGTAGCCATAGAAGTCTATTGGTACTTGCCACTGTTTTTGGAACAGATGTCAAACAATCCTAAAGGAAAAATACTAACAACATCAAATTGGTAAAGCCCCTTGGAAGGAACACCTTCACAGAGAGAGAGCCATCTAGTTCCAAATCACCTTTATAACACTGCCTAATGTAACTTGTGTTTTCAAACATGGTAGGCTACTAAAACCCTGTTCAAAGAACACAGGAACAGTAGGAAGGCACTGAATAATGTCCGGACAAATGACCACGTGTGAGTTTTTGTCCAGGAAGTTCTAACATTTCTTTCCATCTTCTAGTACATTTTGCCTTTTCCAACACCAAAGGGTAAATAACAAAAGTAAAATAAACAGAGCCAAGACACAGACCCAGATGGACAGCAGAGACAGTGATCTGAAATAAAGTGGCTTTTTACTTCAGATTTAATTGCCTCCCTCCACAGCTCCCCCACATCACTAATAAAGAGGGTACAATTTAGGTCTGGTCTAGAGCCCTGCACGGATACAAATACATGGATCCGTAATCTGAACTGCAACCACAAGAAATGGTCCATGGATATCCATGTTGTATTCGCGGATATCTGCATATTTGCAAGGCTCTAGCTCTCTGCAGATAAAAATATGTGGATCCGTATCTGATCTGCATCCACAAAAAATGGTCCGCGGACATCCGTATTGTATCCGCAGATGTGGATATAATGCGCACATCCACGGATTTGCAGGGCTCTAGTCTGGTCTGCACTATAAACATACCAGGAGACAGAAAATCCACACTCTGGCATGACGCAGTTATACCAACTTTACCCCTGGTATGTACAATGCCATGCTGACAAGAGGACTTCTCTAACAGACACAGCTACTTCCTCTTGGGGAGGTGGAGCACCTATGCTAACAGGAGTTCTTTCCTGTCAACGTAAGCAGCGTCTTCACTGAGAGGGACAGTTGCACTGCTGCTGTGGTCAAAGTGTAGACAAGCCCTTAAGGAAAGTTAGAGAGATGACATCTGGGTTCTTATCAAAATAAAACTCTTTAAGTAAAGCACTCCCTTTCTTCCATTAGATAGTCATGGATTATCTGTAGAAGAATGAACTTGTTCAGGTAAAGAACAAAAACATCCCAACAATGAAACATTAATATACCTTTTGGCTTCCTGTGTTTCAAATCTTTTCTTCCTTTTCTACTCCTCTTGAGCCAATGGGATACTCTACTGTCTCATCAGCTCTGTAGACATTAAAAGACAAAAGTGTCTGATCTTCTCCCAGATCTTCTATCCCCTACAGAGAAAGATATTGCCTCTTCATCACATGACATAAAACTGATATAACTCAATCTGAAGGTTAACAACTCTCCCAAAAGCCATAGAAAATATAAAAAGTAACAGCTGAAGATGTTTTAATCCTTTGAAAGCTCCAGGGGAGCATTCAATTAAGATAAAAAATTAGGACATATCTTAAAGGTATTCAGATTCTCCAAAGGTCTATCTATAATGGGTTACTTTGATGCAAGTGCATATAGTCCAGCTCTAAAACACTCTTCCAGCTAAAACCATTTAATCCCACAAAAGAAAGGACAAGTAATTTAAAGACCACGGGCTACCATTTAATGGATCATGCCTCTGTACACCAGACCTACTTTCCAATTTCTAGTCAGATATAGCTTGAGAAAAGTCATCTGAAAAAAACATTAACTGTGGCATTTTCATCTTTTTAATAAGATTTTGGAATGGCCTTTAAAATATTAATCTGTCATGCTCATAGGTCTCCAATTTTAGTGGATGCCACACATTTCTCTTTCAAACTTATTAAAAGCTCTGATCCTACACTTAGAGCAAATGGATTGTATTTTGTGCCTGTGAGAAGCCTCATTCCTTCTCCAGTGGGGAGCTGCATGGGTCAAAATGGTTTGTGTGTGTGGCTCCAGTTGAAGGATCGGGGCAATGTTAGCACATGAATGTTGCATATTTGGATTGATTATTTTTATCCATAAATATTAGTTGCCAAAAGGCAGGCCACTGTTACTGTACAATTTCTCCAGTAGTGCCTATTTGTGCAAGCTTTGCCTGTCTTCCTCTAAAATGTCCAGAAGTAGTTTTTGAAAAGTTATTTCTTATAAACATTTAAAACAAAACAACAATGTATTTAAAATAATTAAAGGAAATGTTAATATCCTTGAATTGTATGCCAAATTGGGCACAGACATCACTTTAGGACCAACATCTTCACAGTTGTGTAATTTCACATTTTCTTACTGAATTTCAGAATAAAAAGAAAATCTCACTAATGAGGCTTTAATTTTATTCTTCATTTAGATGAGTTTTACTCTACAGTAAGGGGTAAACACAAATTCGACACACAGAAAAAATCTCATCACTTCATTCACTATTTTTAGTAGAGAGATTAAACGGCATGTTTTTATGCCCAGGCGCAGTTCCTCCTAAAGAAAGAATTAATTCTTTCTTACTTTTAAAGGGCTTCAGGGAGAGTTTTTCCACCCCCAGTTTCCACACAGCATGTGAACTGGCTGTCCCACTTGTCTAGAGCTGCAGCACAACATGCTGCCACAACAGATTTCACAGATATCTGAGGTCAGAGTCCTCACTTCATGAACTGACAAGAGACAAAATGCCCGATCGAGAGCCAGGTAGCTGGTTATCTGATCTGCTTTTTAATAAACTCCTCTGGGCTGAGGCAGAGAAACCACTTCTAACCCTCTAAAGAGAAAGAGTGACAAATGCCTGCAAAAAGAAAGATTTGAGGGGCTCCTTGAAGACCTCATAACAATTACTGAAGTTACATTACGTTAAAACTTTGGTGCTTTGAGCTTCCAGATCAATCCTATGCTTCAAAAGCATGGCAAGAACATATCAAATTATTACTGAAAAACCCTGTTACACCCAGGCTGATTTTGAACCAGAACACACTATGCCAACTAGCTTTTCCTGCACCACAATGAGGTAAGTGTCTGGCATGCACTGAAACACATTACTAGGGAGCCACAGAGGCCAGGGAAGAGGGGGGTGCCAGAGCTCCACAGAGAAGTTCTGAGGGAGTCACGGGGGTGAGGGACTGGCACCAAAACATGCTGGAGGTGGGGGGGACTGGGCGGGAAAGTGCAGCTGCAGGGTGTGAGGGGCCAGGTGGAGGAAGGGTGACCAGTGTCCCCCACCCCCATTTTTTCCTATTTGCTGTCTGGTCATGCACCTCACTCCAAACCGACATCTAGATCGCAATTTACTCTCCCCTTCTTCTAGGGTGTGAGAAAGTGGGCTTTTCTCCCACATAAGCTCACGCGATGAAAAAGTCTGTTAGTCTTTTAAAGTGCCACAAGACTCCTTGTTCGTTTTGCTCAACCAGCCTAACACGTCTCCCCCCTTACACCCTCTCAGCGTTACTCTTCCTCGGGCTTCTGCCTCTCCGAGGGCTCCCCCTTCCCCTCCACTCCACGTATCCCGCCTGACTCTTCCTTCTTTCTTGCTCCTCTTCTTCAACGCGGCTCTCGCCTCTCCAGGCTGCCAATTTCATCAGTGGACCCTTCACTGCCCCCCAGACTCCTGCCCTCGAGCAGCCCCCTCTTCGCCCGGTGGATTCGCTCCGACCCTGCTTGCCAGTCTCGTGGCCCAGAAGCCAGCAGCGGGGACTCTGCCGGGGCAAGGCCTTCGGGGCTCCCGCCCCCCGGTGAGGCTCGGAGATGGGAGAGGAAACCGCGGGGGAGGGGGCCTGGGACGTCGAACCCGCTGGTCTCGGGGTGGGGGGCCGGGTCCCGCCCCGAGGAAAGACGCCGGGCACGACAGCCCCCCGCGCAAACTCGAGGCCGGTGCTGGGGGCGCCAGGCCAGGAGCTGCCGCAGGGCAGGCGCGGGACGAGGGGGCTCGGAGGCAGGGCCGCACTCACCCGCCTCAGCGCCAGCTTCTGCACCCGGCGTCTCCTGCTGCCGGTGCTGCCGCTGGTCGCGAGCCAACCGGGGGCGGGCAAATCCGGCCCACCCCACCTCCCGGAAGTGAGCGCAGAAGCCAGCGTTTCCTGGGCGCCTCCTCTGACATCACTTCCGCTCAGGCCTGCAGAATCTACAGGCGCTTCCCCCCGCCACTGGTGTTTTTCCGGCCCGAGCGCCGCTGGTGATGTTACACAGACGCTGTCGAACGAGAGGCAGGTTGATTGCGTCATTGGCGGGCGACGGTTGCTAGGGGTGGGGCGAAGTGGGCGGAACCGGAAGCAGGTTAGGGTGGCGTGCTGGCTCTGGGCTCGGCGGTGCGAGCGGGAGGACGGTCTCAGGTGAGGTGACTCAACTTCCTGTTACCCCGGCTGGGGGCCGCCTCGTGATGCCCCCGAGAGGCCATTTGTGGCCGTGGGCGCCCTGGTGGGGGGGAGGCACCGATGGGCTGGGCCGTGGGGCCCACCTGAGAGGGATCCCCGGCATGCGGGGTGTGACCCAGGAGTAGTTGGGGCCCATGCGTGCAGGGGGCTGTGAGGCGTCAGGAGACGTGGCCCGTCTAGGGCGGGGGCCCGGGCACATGGGGCCCCTGGGGCGCAGGTGGGCAGGCCTGTGAGCCAAACCTTGTGTGAGGATGGGACGCTGGTGCATGAGAACTAGAGACTGAAAAAATAAATAAATAAAAGCAAGGCGTCTTGTGGTAGTTAAAGACTAACAGATTTATTTATCTCATGGGAGAAAATCCCACTTCATCAGACGCTTTGAAGAGGGGGAACTTACAGAATGGACTGAAAATAAATGCAGGGGAGTGCAAGACATGGGATCAGGTCATACTGCAACAGCAAATCAGAGCATTTGTAAGGATTCAGACTCTAGGAAACAGCACAGGGAGGGTGAAGTCAAATTACCTGTTTACAGTTAAGTCCTGCTTCTGCACAATCTAATTTGCATCTTAGTTCAATTTTGGCTGTTTCTCTTTGAAATCTGAAATTGAACTAAGATGCAAATTAGATTGCGTGAAAGCAGGATTTAATTGTGACTATGGATTCTTTTCGTATTATAACAGGTGATTTGACTTCATCCTTTCTCTGTGTGCTGTTTCTTAGAGTTTGGATCATTACAAATGCTCTGATTTGCTGTTGCAGTATGACCTGATCCCACGTCTTATACTCCCCTGCATCTATTTTCATCTCATTCTGTAAGTTCCTCCTCTTCACGGTGTCTGACGAAGGGGGCCTTTTCTCCCATGAAAGCTCATGCGATAAATAAATCTGGTTAGTCTTTAAGTGCCACATGATTCCTTGCCTTTTTTGCTTTACTAGACTAACACGGCTGCTCATTTGGAACTTAGCTAGAGTCTGGAGGCCCTGGTATGTGGGGGCCTGTGGGCTGTGCCCAGTTCCTCTTGTTGCTGCCTTTGTTGGGTCTTCTGGTTTGCATTTCAGTCTAGGTATTGACACGGCTGCCTTGGAGAGAGAGAGAGATTCTCCTTTTTGGTTTACTATTGGGGAAACTGAAGCCACGCAAGAGGGAAGTGATGTTCTCAGTAAGTCAATTGAATAAAAGCCAGGGATCCTGCCATGTTTATAGACTATGATCATGGTGGTCCCATCATACCTGCACATTACAAGCCACAGAAACTTACCCACCCACTGCTGTAATAAACCCCTAACCTTTGGCTGAGTTACCAAAGTTCTCAAATTATGATTTAAAGTGGGAGTCTCAAACTCAAATCACCACAAGGGCCCCATGAGGACTAAATACATTAGCCCGAGAGCTGCACCACTGAAACCTTTTCAAACAACAATATTGCAAATCTCAGTAACAATCGTGTCATTGCAGGCCACAGGAATTAGCTTTAGGGGCCACATGCAGCCCACAGGCTGTGTGTTTGAGACCCCTGATTTAAAGACTTCAAGTGACAGTGAATCCATCATTTACACTAATTTAAAACTGTAAGTGATCTATCTCTTATGCTGCTGAGGAGGGTGAAAAACTTCAAGGTTCTCTACTAGTTTGACATGGGGAAAACTTTCTTCCCAACCCCATGTATGATCAGTTAGATCCTAAGCAGGTGGGGAAGACCCACCAGCCAGACACCTGTTAAAGAAGTCTTTGTAGTAAATCACCAGTGCCCACCCCATCTAGTGTCCCATCAGAGGCCCTTGGAGATATTTGCTGCTAGTAGTTCTTATTTTAATCACTAGATCTGATTTTTTTCCCCCTTTTTCCACCACTTTTCTTCAACTAAAGCAAGACTCTAGCTATGAAATTTCTATGAAGGATTGCTCCCTTCATTGTTGCTAGAAAAGCAAGCAACCCCTCAGAAAGAAAAAGAAGCAAGGAGTCCCGTGGCACTTAAAGACTAACCTATTTATTTATAGTATGAGCTTTTGTGGAAGAAAATCCTAGTTCATTGGATGCTTTGAAGATGGGGGAACTTACAGAATGGGAGGACTCCTTGCTCCTTTTGCTGAACTAGACTAACACGACTGCTCCATTGGAACTCAAAGAAACCCATAGTTCATGTCTGTCCACTGAACTGTGATGCTAAAATTTGCTGTCTGAACTGTACTGTGTGGTTTTCCTGCATTCCTACTTAAGAACCTGATGGCCTAATTTTCAGAGGTGCTGAACGTTGCAATGCTTCTTAATTTGTTGTTTGTGCTCACCCTTTCCAAAGATTAGACTACTAACTTTGGCATTTTAAAATAAGCAGAAAAGAGATATAATGTAGTTCAGGTTTCTCTCACTAGCTCCTGCTCCAATTTGTTCTGTATGTATTTTCCAAATGTATATGAGTCTACTAATTGCTAGCTCTATAAATGCCACGTGGAATTCAGAAGTTGATAGCAGCTCCTGTCTTGTGCCTCCCACATCAGTGAAGATTTTGCAATCAGAACTTAACATTTTTGTTTGTGTGAACAAGAAAAGAATTCATTGCACTGGACAAGGCAGATTCGGAACTTCCGTTCTGCCTGTTTCGTAGAACATGAAAATGGAACAGTGTTTCTGCTGTTATGAATGTCCTGTTTCTGAATGATAAAGAATTGGTCATGATTGCAGAAAGCCAAAACAATCCTAAAATATTACAAAATGCTCATTCTCCTCTGGATGACAAAGTTCTTAAGGGCTAGCTGTGTTAGTGTAGTTCAGCAAAACAAACGAGTCTAGTGGCACTTTTAAAGTCTCTAAATAAATTTGTTAGTCTTTAAAATTGCGACCAGAATCCTTGTTTGTTTTTCCTCTGGATGAATATCCTCCAGTAGTAAACCCTGGGATTCAAAGGACGTGTGTTCTCAGTCAGCAGTGTGCTCTTGCTGCCAAAAAGGCCAATGGCATACTGGGCTGCATCAAAAGAAGTATTACCAGTAGATCAAGGGATGTGATCATTCCCCTCTATTCTGCACTGGTGAGGCCACATCTAGAATACTGTGTTCAGTTTTGGGCTCCCCACTACAAAAAGGACAGGGACATGCTAGAGAGAGTTCAGAGGAGGGCAACCAAAATGATTAAAGGGCTGGAGCACAAGCCCTATGAGGAAAGACTGAAAGCATTAGGCTTATTTAGTCTGCAGAAGAGAAGATTGAGGGGGGATTTGATAGCAACCTTCAACTACTTGAAGGGATGCTCCAAGGAGGAGGGAGCTCGACTATTCTCGGTTATAACAGAGGACAGAACGAGGAGCAATGGTCTCAAGTTGCAGTTAGGGATGTCGAGGCTAGATATTTAGAAAAAACTTTTTTACTAGGAGAGTGGTGAAGCCTTGGAATGAGCTGCCGAAGGAGGTGGTGAAATCTCCATCTTTGGAGGTGTTTAAGGTCTGGCTGGACAAAACCATGACTGGGATGGTTTAGTGGGAGTGGTCCTGCCTCTGGCAGGGGGTTGGACTAGATGACCTATGAGGTCCCTTCCAACCCTATCATTCTATGAATTATACACTGTCCCAGACTGTATGGAAATGCACCACTAGAAGACTTAATTTACAATGGAAAAATGCTGACAATCTTAACATTGCTTTTGTTTTAGTCAGTTTCCCCAAGTGGTGCTATGGATTCTCTCTCTCAAGCTGGTGCCCTCAGTGTAATTGCAGGAGTTGCATGTGGAGTATGCCTGGGGTGGGGCATTCGTGGACGGTTCTTTAGACCATCCAGAGCCACAATGCCTGTGACTGCCAGTGAGCTGGGAAACGAAGCCAGCATCATGGGAGAGTCTGGAGAATACAAGATGGTGCTGGTAGTCCGTAACGACTTGAAGATGGGAAAGGGCAAAGTAGCAGCACAGTGTTCACATGCTGCAGTTTCTGCCTACAAGCAAGTTCAACGAAGAAATCCTGAGCTGCTTAAGCAGTGGGAGTATTGTGGACAGCCGAAAGTAGTTCTCAAAGCCCCTGATGAAGAGACACTACTTCAGCTCCTGATTGAAGCTAAACAGCGAGGACTGACTGTGAGTATAATCCAGGATGCAGGTCGTACTCAGATAGCACCAGGCTCACGGACTGTCCTAGGTATTGGACCAGGACCAGCTGATGAAGTGGATAAAGTTTCTGGCCATCTCAAACTCTTCTAAGCTGGAGAACAAGCCTGAATTTTACTGGAGCAATTGTATTGTTCAGCACCAAAGTAGCAATGGGAATAAAATCAAAACTGTTTTTCCAGGGGAGTCTGGTTTAGTATAAACGAAAAGCATGTCCATCTTCTTTAGACCGTCTGTTGCCTCATACAGTAACTTTGGTTTTTCTTTTGTTTTGTGGGGGTTTTTTTTGTTTTTTTAAATATTACTGGGCTAAGCATAAAGAATTGCAAAGGAAGTGCAGCCCTAAAATTCTGGTCCGGAGGGAAAGGAAGATAGGTCCTGACTTGGAGTGGTAATAGCTAGAGCTCTAAACTGGTGCTTTCAAGGAGACTGAGGTGTAATAAATCCTGAAACTGATATGCTGTTTACTTTCCCAACTTAAAATACCACCTTTGCTAGTGGTAGCATAAAATACAGCACACATTACACAGCATACAATAATAATATCAGAGTAGAAAGGAAGAACCCAACAAAATGTATAGGGGCAAGTGTAGGTGGATAATGTCCCTCACTACACATACTGAACAAGCAAGTCAGTATAACAAATGTTGCAACTTATTAGGACAGTGACTTAATCTCCATAAACCAGGCTGAAGAGAGGTTCCAAGGCAGCTTTAACAACTTGTTTACTCCTGCCAAGCTCAGCCTGGCTGCACCAAGCTACTTCATTAGAAAGGTTTTTCTTCCCTGTTCCATGTGCAAGGCAGCTGAGAAAGGTGGATTCTAATTTGCAGAATTGTGTGTTGGAACAGCTGGAGCATCCGTGATCTACTGTGCACGGCCTGCCACCCACCCTGTGTTTTAGGTGTGGTGGCATAGGCCAAGCTAACACCAAACTAAATGTTTTGGAAGAATTGCTACAGCATCCAATTAAGTAGGAAAAAGATAGCTCCCTTAATGCATTTTGAGTCTTGTACTTGGGGAGATGAAATAACAGCAGAGCTCTGTAACCACACATTAGCAACTGTCTCTACATGAAATATTTATGCAATAAATCAACTGATGCAACATCATGTAATGAAATCAGCCTGATGCTGAACTCTAGGTGCAGCCTTTTAGCCCAGCCGTTAAGAAATGGTACTGGTGAGCAATAGGTGATCCTTGCTCTACAGTGCAAGACCTGTTATTGCACTAGCCCCTGGTGGTTGGCTTACATAACACTATTGTGATGGAAGGGCAATTGGAAAAACACCAAGTGAGTCACACCTCATTTACTGTATTGCTTGTGTCACTGCTAACCACAAATAGCATGAAAATTGGTGTAGCGTGGTTTGACCTTTCACCCCATTTGTTGAGACTTCCATTCTGAATGTTTCCATTCTTTGGTTTTTTTCAAAGAAAAGTGGTCATGGCTAGGTTGAACTTCACTAACACCTGCTACCTTGCCTAGTCTCAGTATTTTTTCTTTCTGTAAATTCAGGCTTACACCTTTAGATCAGGTTTAACTGGTCAAGATTAGTGCAGGGTGGCATACAGCAATATAGAATATGCCAAAAATTGTTCTGAAACTACCTTCAGAAAAAGGTTGAGTTTCAGGTGAATTGTCCCTACTGTTAGTGGAGCAGCCTTTGCTACAAAAGTCGCACAGTTTTGATGACAGGACTGTAGTCTCTGGAAAAACTACCCTTTCTTGAAAGTGAAGTCACAGGCAGAGCTTTGATAATTACCTTACATCACTTAAAAGCCTCTTAGGGAAAACAAGCAGTGCTTTCTAAAAAGAAATCTAAACAGCTGAAGGTTGAGGAAAATGAGGCACAAAGATGAAATGATTGACCTAAACTCACCCACTGAGTCTGTGGCAGCCTCCCACTGCCACATCCCCCTGCTGTATGTCACAGAAGGGACTTTGAGAAGGTTGCTCTAGATGGGGAAATGCGTGTCTTAAACTCATCCTACCTCCTGCAGGTATCTGTTTAGAGGCTAAAGCTAGTATTTGGCACTTAGGAAGGTGATGAACACAAGGTCAGATTGCAACCATACATCATAAACTGGTGGTAAACTGCTGTAAGCCTCACAGCTACTTTGTTTCCTTAACAGGGTAGTGATTATTTGAGGTGCTCATCTACTAAAGTAGAGGCCAGTGAAAAGCTAACTAGGAAAAGTTATGTAGCTTACTGAATAGACCACTGGACTTCATTTCCTTCCCCACTCTGTGACTCCTGCCAAGCTCAGCCCAGCTGCAGCATCCACCTCTCCCCAATTCCCTGTCAAGTGGAGCCCTGCTGTGGCAGAACTTGCCTTCACCCCCAAGGTGCCCTGCTGCCACTCCCTACCATTTATACTGGGGGAGGATGACTCAGTTGTTGAAAACATTACAACAGCTGATTACTATTTAGAGGGTTAACCATTTACAGTCCTGGTGCAGGCTTTGACAAAGTTCACAGCTATGGCCCCAGCTTCAGAGGGAGGCACCCAGCTACCTTTCCAGAGTCCTCCACTGCCTTTTTTTTTTTTTTTTTTTTTTTTTTTGGACAGAGTGCTTCTCTGCTGCACTAGCCCAGCAGTGTTTGGGGTCCCAGTGATGTGGTGCCTGAGGTTTGTCTAGGCCCACCCTAACAGCAGTAGGCAGCCTTGTTCAGTTAACACTCAAATCTGGTCCAAAAAGTGACAAGTCATTAAAGCTCTGTATGTGTCTACTCTGAGGCAGGAACAGTTACACTCAGTTTAGAAGCTTTTTGAGTCCCCAAAGCCTTATTTCAGATGAACTATAAGGACATCCAGGCCCTCAGCCTCCAATGTCAGTGACCCTGTCACTTCTCATAGCATGTCTTATATCAACCGTAAGGAGAGCTGCAAGTTGAGCTCTGACTTGTGTAACTAAGTATGGAGTGTCAGATTTTACCAGAGGCAGGAAAACTGCAAGTAAAGGAGGAGCTGTTTTAGTTTAGTTCAGTAAAAACAAGCAAGGAGTCCTGCAGCACCTTTGAAGACTAGCAGTTGATATTACCTTGGAACATGAAGGTCCTATTTAGTTTGCCTAGGAGTAACAAGTTAAAAATGTGCTTCAAAGTTGTGCGTAGTTTAGGAGAGCACTGCCTAGGGAAGGGACTAAGGTAAGTTTCTTATATATATGCATTTGTTGTTCTTAAAAGGGTGAGCTCCTCTCCTTCATTGCATACATTGTCTTCTATATTGATTTCACTTGTGCTTTATCCCTGAACCTGGATTATTGGAGGGCAAGATTGCTGTGGTTGCTATTTTAGCTAGTGAATCCAAATTGAGGCCATCTCATGACAGATTACCACAGTTTAGAAACAAGTTTTTCCATCTGAGAAGTCTACATATTTATTACAAATGAATAAGAACTGGATTAGCTAGTTTAATCATGGTTTTGTCAACTAGAGAAACATTGTTATCATCCTTTGACAGACATAACCTGGATAGATTTTAGCAAAGAGGGACCGAAGCAACTCTTGGAGCCAGTGCCATCAGTGAAACAAAATTTGATTTCTCTGCAAGCAGACTCTCCTCTCATCCCCATATTAAACAAAGGTGCATCCCCACTGCAGCTCATCAGGCCTCAACAAATCATAGTGTAGTGGCTAACACCTCTGCTTAACATGCAGAAGGTCCTGGGTTCAATTCCCAGGGGGTTAGACATGATGATCTCATGAGGTCCCTTCCAGCCTTATAATTTGATTTCTGGTCACCATGGCTACCAGCTCTAATAGCCCAGTGCCTAGCTCCACTGCAGAAATGTAATAAAGGAGCACCCTCTGGTGACCAGAAGAAAAATTGCTGTGAGCCACTGGTGTCCATGCCACTCTGTGTGAAAATCTCTTAGCACTCTGAAGGTCAAGACTTAAACCAGCCAGTTCAAAAGCTGAGGATTTCTCAG
Source organism: Podocnemis expansa (assembly GCA_007922195.1). Classification (NCBI taxonomy): domain Eukaryota; kingdom Metazoa; phylum Chordata; order Testudines; family Podocnemididae; genus Podocnemis; species Podocnemis expansa. The sequence goes on from ML681971.1 coordinate 26,016,207, forward strand.
TGGACTAGGACAGTGGCTCACCTTGAATTATTTTGAGGCACACCAAATTGCCAACTGATCTCATGACTATTCATGAGCCAATCCAGACCTGTTTTTTTTTTCCTCCCCCCAAAAAATTCCATGGGCCAGCTGCTTAGGCCTGACAGTACACCCATGTGCTGTGGCACTGATTCTATGACTTATACTTCCCTCATTTATTTTCCTCACAGCCTGTAGGTTCCTTCATCTTCAAAATATGACAGTGGGATTTTTCTCCCACAAAAGCTCAGGCAATAAATTTGAGAGTCTTCAAGTGCCATAGGACTGTTTTGCTACACTAGACTAACACGGCTGTCCCTTTGGAACTTCACAATATTTGATGTACTCATGATCTGTCCTCCTCCTCCTCCAGAGGAAATCACAGGATTTGAACTTGTAAAAACACACACACACCCATGATAAGCCAAAGAAATGACTAATGCCTTTCCAAGCAAGAACAATTTTATAGATTCAGCTCTACCTACCATCTTTCAGATTAACTAGTGCACAAGATGGTTTGAGCTTGAGAGGCCTGGTTCAAGAAGATTATACAACAAACTTTCTATCTCCTCTGAATGCTTCAGGACCACACCAGAATCTGGTCCAGTGGCCTTACAAATATGTAGGCAGAGAGAGGAGAAAAAAAAAATAGATGTGGTCTGTTATTCATAGCTCTTGTTAAATAGATCTGTTTAGCTCTTCAGCTGTCTACCATTCTGCCAAAACCATGCTTAGGTGATTCATATCTTTGAGAGGAAAGACTGACATAGGCTACGCACATTGCCCCCATCCCTAATGAAATGATAAAGCTGGTTCTGCAGAGACAGTTCACAGAAGAAAATTCTTTCCTACCTTGAGCCCCAAAATGGAAGCCAACTGATCCTCCTATTGTAAATAAAGCAGCCTCTTTAGAGACATGCAATGTACAGCTGAAGTAAATCACAGAAGAACAGCTGAGGCTTAGCTAAGCTTAAAGTATTTCCCCTACTAAGACTGGAAACCCAACCATTGTAAACATACCACAGATTTCTGCCTCCAATTTTAGTGTTTCTTTTTAGTGAAAAGAAAATACTGCTTTAAGATTTTAATTTATTTTTTCCAAGGTTGGTTGGTAGAGCTGCATCTATAAAAAACTGTTCTGTTTGCTTGGAAAGGTAGTCATTTCTTTGGCTTATCATGAAATGCACATTTTTTTGTACAAGTTCAAATCCTGCTATTTTCCCTGGATGATGGATCATTAGTACATGCAATATTGTGAAATTCCAAAGAGGCAGCCATGTTAGTCTCGTAAGAAGAAGAAGAAAATAGTCCTGTGGCACTTTTGTTTCACTTTTTACTCCCTGGTTTAAGCCACTCTCAGCTTGGGAGCTACCAAACTATATCAAGCAAGTCCTTGCAATGACCATACTTGATGGTCCAAGAACCATTTAGAACACAAATGCTGATGGGGGAGAACAAATTAACGTGGAGTCTTGTGGCACTTAAATCCCTGAGCAGGCTGCAATCCAGGAGCCTTAGGGTTTGAGTCTCACTATCTTGCTGGGTGAAGCATTGCCAGGAGGTCACCCTTCTGTTATGGCCTGAGGCTGCTCCAGCTCCCATTGTAGCATAGGGGTGGGGGTGGGGCAGGGAGACAGGATCAGGGCCCTAGGTGTCCCCATTTCTAGAATACTTTCAGAGCACTTAAGACAGAAAACAAGGAGCCCTGTGGCACTTAGACTAAAATATATTTATTGCATGAGCTTTTGTGGGAGAAAATCCCAGTTCATCAGAAATCCCACTTCTTCAAACTATCTTAAGTGGGATTTCCCCCCCCAGAAACTCATGCAATAAATCTCTCTTCAGTCTGGCTCTTAGTTTGTCTTAACTGCTCTGAAAGTATCTAGAAACAGGGTCACCCAGGGACTGATCCTGTCTCGCTGCCTCCCCCACCCCCATGCTACAATGGGTGCTGGAGCAGCCCCAGGCCAGAAAAGAGAAAGGTGAAGCATTGCCAGAGGTCACCCAGCAAGACAGCGACACTCAAAAAATACACCCTCAGGCTCCTGGATTTCAGCCCACTCAGGGATCTCCCTAACATCCCTCCTAACCCCCCTCCCCATAGTTGTCTACTGATATGTTTTATTAGTACCCCCCCATACCATCTCCTCCTACCCCCACCACACCTCAATTTCAAGTCCTGGGGAAGCTGCTTGCTCCCTGCTGGCCAGCCAGCTTCCCCAAATCTCCCCAAGGTACCCTTGTCCCCAACCCCCTGAGACCACTCATCTGGCTGCCACAGCTGCTCCCACAAAAAGCATGTCCCTCACTGCTGCCATTCTTCTGGCTAGCTGGAAGCTGCACTGGGAAGTTTAAAATTGCCCCTGAGCATGCTCAGGGCAGGAGATTTTAAACTCCTCAGAACAGCTCCCTGCCAGCCCGAAGAATGCATGTTTGGGGCCAGCAAGGTGCCAAAGCTGCGGGCCCTGCGCAGCCAGCATTGAGGTATGCGCTGGGTAGTCAGCGCTGCTGTGCACAAGTGCAGCTTAGAGACAACACTGCTCTAGAACAGCTCCCTGGTGGCCAGAATGTGTTTGGGGCCGGCAAGGGGCCACAGCTGCAGGCCCTGTGCGGCCGGCAGTGATGGGTGTGCCAGTGAGTCAGGGCTGCTGCGCGTGCACACAGTTTACAGGGAACATTGCACGGGGGGGACGACGACGACTTTGGATTAGAGGGGTGGCACCACAGCAAACAATAGGTGTGCATCCCTAAGTAAATGGAACTGTGACGACATGGTATTAGAAAAATTGTTTCAAGAAGCACAACCCAACCCACGCAGTGCACCACCCATCAAGACCAGGAACTTATCATTCATTTACTTCAGAAACCAAGCAGCAGATACAAATTATGGAGTGCTGGTGACATATGCCACCACTGAAGCATTCCTTATCAGGTAAGCTGCACTCTATGGCAGTTCAAAGATCTAGTCCCATGTAGAGCACACTAACAACTTAGTCATTGTGACAGATGTGATTCAGCAAAATAAAAGCGGTAAGGAAGGACTGTGTAGTGGCATACATTCAGATTAAAGTAATTTCAGTAGAAGTTGGTTTTAAGAAAGTCCATAGGCAGCAGCTCTGATATTAAGATTGTACTATGGCTGAAACAGAAATGCTCAATTTCCATGAATGATTTGGTATAGATACCAGTGCCTCTAGCAACAGATGCTAGAAACTTCACACAAATATGACAGTATTCAGTACAGTCAAACATTTAAGTCAATTTTATTTGAAGCTAAATATATTAAGGCAACATACCTAAAACATGATCTTTGTCAATTTACTGAAACACTGACTATAACCTTAAAGTATCAACCAATTAAGCTGCTGTAGTTGACCAATCTGCAGCCAACTTTTCAAAAGTGCTATTTTCAGTTGTCTGGTATAGGTCCCTTACTATAGGAAAAGGATCACATTTTACTGCATAATCCATCAGTGCAAGAACACACTTTCCAATCATCTCCATTCTCACAATTGTTCTGAGAAACTGATGGCCCCTCTCAACCTAGGAATGCTGTCTGATGGGGCCCTGATCCCGAGTGCACATATTGCAATAGTTGATCTGAATAGTTAAGATTAGTTTTGAAGAAAATACATACGTGAAACTACTACTATATAGAATGTCCACAGTCCAGTAATTTATTTTTAAATTTGAGTAATTTCAAATTGCACAAACAAAACTGAACAGCAATATTGTGTGAATTCTCTCTTCTGTACACTCAAAAAACAGTGATCTAAAACACCACAATATCCAACATACACAAACCTCAGGGCAGGGTTAGTAAATACATAGATTGGAATCATGGTGCTCTCTGTTCCTGAAATGAAATGATCCCACAAAAAGCACAGGATACAGCACAAACAGAAGATCATCTGTTACACATGGAGTGAGCCAAACACTAGCATTTTCTATAAGCAAAACTGGAAAACCTGCATAGGTTAAGGGAAAATTTTACTCATTTTTAAAAATCAGGCAAGGTTGTCCATACGCATTATTAAATCATTTTAAGAGCTATGCAATCCAGAGGAGGATAGGCTGATTAGTGTTGGTGTCATCGGCAGTCTTGCAAATTCAAATACAAATACCTTTGCATTAGCATTTTCTCTGAATATACAATGAGACTTAAATGCATTTAGATAGACAGTACATACTGTAAGCTGCTCACATATGCTGCATGAAAGATTCATATTAGAGTTTAACACTACAGAGTGCAAACTGCAATCTCCACAACAGACTGTTTTAATGTTAAGAAGCAGTCCTGCCAAAAAAAGCCCACTTGAACAAAAACATTTAAGCTATTCCCCTTTAAAAAATAAAAATCTAGATAACATGGAATGTGAAAAAAAAGATTAAACATAGGTGTGATCCAAAGAGTTTGTGCTAGAAAACCATAGTCATTCATGAAATAAAGGTTACAAGAACACAAGGCAAAATGCTTGCTTTTCCCTGTTTGAGTTGAAGCTGGGATAGTGGAGTAGAAAATATGCTTGCTCCAGACTGACTTGCACTGCACCTTACATGGTGTACCCAAAACCAGGCTGAGGTTGCCCATATGGAGGTGCTGTGTAGCCATAGCCAAAAGGTGCTTGTGGGGGGACTGCAACACTGGGTCCTGCTGTCAACATGAGTTGTGGCTGACCTGAAAAGGGAAAAAAGAGTAGAATGACTGTTCCACATAAAAAAAACTTATTCCACTCTAGCTTCTGTAGTTTACCTTATTTCTACTTCCTTTTCCAAAGACTGTAGAAAAGATTTACAGCAGTGAAGGGTACCAACATTTTAGCACTGCTATGTGTACCTATAGAAGTCAACATATATGTAATCATTTCAGTGTCCTTGGAAATCTTGTTTTCTGACTAACTTCTAGAAAGGAGCCAGCCACTAGAATCTTTTCTTGGAGAGAGCAGCCACATTTACAGGTTCTTTTCCTTGGCGACCAAGAAAGCACATGTTTTAGATACTTTTGTTACTAGACACTAGACACATGTTTTGCAAGAGATGAAATGTCAAGCATGTTTTGTTCCCCAGGGTGACATCTTTATTCACATTTACCTGGTCATGTCTGAAACCAGTCCGGCTTATGTGTTCTTCAGTCATGCACTTTTTACAGCACCTCACACTCAGACCCCAGCCCTTGGTTTACACACAACACCTGAGTGCAGTAACAGTGTTACAGAACTGTTTACTCCCAACTCATCATGGCTTTCTAGTAAACTAGACCTGTGTGTGACACCACCACAGCCAAGAGAGAATCTCACTGCAAGGCCAGAAGAAACGAACCAATACGAAAATCTAGTCTGATCTACTGCACAATGCAGGCCACAGAAGCTCACCTACCCATTCCCCTAAGATATGACTAAGTAACTGAAGTCCTCAAATCATGGTTATTAAAAAAAAAAAAAAAAAAAAAAAAAAAGGACTTAATAGTATAGAAAACCCACCAGCAAGTGACCCCATGCCACAGAGAAATGCTAGCTAAGGCCTCTCATAAGGCAGTTTATTCTCCTGAAAGATGCCCCAGCCCCCAGCATAAAAAGTATGGAAACATCCTGTTTGGGCAGAGAATTCTACAACTTAGACCAAAATCCCCATCTTAAAGTGCCATGTTTGCCATGAAAAAAAGGCTATTGGCTCACTATAAAATTAAGACCGCAAGCAACTGTTAAGTACTCCAATTAGTATCCTATGTTTAAGATTTCATTTAATATAGTTATAATTAAAAGTTGAACAAAGGCCAACTGTCAATATATATATATTGTTCCAAGGCAGGCATACTTTTGAATCTGCATTGTTCAGATTGACTGAGCTTCATAGTCAGAGACAAATGTTACAAAACTAGATGCAATTATTTTTAAAGATGAGGTAGGTGGCACATGCACTCAGCTGCAGTTGTATGATCAGCCACCACATCCAATTGCCATTTTAATGCAAAGCCAACTAAATAGCGAGGAAGGCAATACTGTAGAAACATACTGCAAGTGTCTAGAAGACTGATGTTCTAGCTAAGTAATCTGGTCATAGATTATAGAACTGCTCCTCTCCAGATTCATTATTTATGATTTTTTGTTTCAGATGCATTTGGTGCTTACGCCACATTAGTTTTCTACTAAAACAGAGGGAACTGCAGGTTTTCAGAGGTGCTCCAAGTACATTAAAGCTATACTGTATACCCCATCTCACATTTCAAAGGAATTCTTCCTCAAAAGTTCATTAAAGTCACTTGCCACCAAAGTTACATTTTAATTTATGGAAAGTGCCAGTGATTTTTGTATGTTAGTATCTAAACTTGGCTGTAAAATGCAGAAAGCAGCTAGGAGAGGTGGAGGGCTAAGTGTATGTGAAAGTCTCCCCAAAACTATCCATAGGTATTGCTACAGATTGGAGTCCATCAACTAGCCAAACCTCCCCCCCCACAGAACAATCTCTTCTGGATACTTGTGTTCAGTTTTGCTTCACCAAAATTGAATCATGTTTACTCCAGTGCCCAAAGACTAAGGAAAAATAGGATTGTGTTGTGCAAGGCATTATATAGAAGCAAGTATTCCCTTCCCCAAGAAGGATTCCAATTAAAAAAAGAAAAAACGTGGGAGGATGCTGCAAAGTCAACAATGTACCCAAAGTGAAAAGTTACTTTGGTGGGTGATTTAGTTAGGAGAGGTTAAGCTAAATTGTGGAAAGGGCAAACAAGTGTAGAATGAAGCTCAGTAAGCAAGTATTACTCCAGATTTCTAGTCCTGTGGTATGTGGTTACTGTGTGTCTAAGATTGTGTGATTAAAAGGAGCCAGCCTCCAGCAAGGGCTTTGAAGCACCACAAGCCATACAGATTACTTTCAAAGCAGAAGTACACTCTTACTATAAAATTTTAGAGACAGCTTGTCAGACTACAATCCTAAACAATCACCCTCTTCAATTAGCAGCCATTGGGATGTTTTGGGTTTATTTCTTTACACATAAGTAGGGAGAAGTGGGTTTGGAATCTGTACAAACAGCCTTTAGTGTGTAATTGTGTACTGGTGCACATGCGTTCAAGTTATCCAATCACCAGTGATCGATAGTAATCAGTAAACAAAAATGTTACCATAAACAATAGGTTGTGTTTCTGTAGCTTGCTCTTCTTCTTTTCTCAGGGACTCTGAGGCATCTAGTTTATCCACCTGGAAAGAAAGGATCAATAATTAATAAATACCTTTCTGCGTAGATAAGTGTTACTTATTTTTCTGGCAGAGACGTGGAAAAGCCTTCATGTATATTAATCACCCTGTATAAGAGACTGCTGTTTACAAATTCAAGTAGTAATGCTGGTACCACTGCAGTCAAGTTTTTCTCAGCATTTCCATCAAAGCACCCTCTTTGTTGAGAGAGATAAAAGCTCCCACCAGGCTGAAGCTTGGCATGTATGATCTACCTCCAGCCCTGGGAAGTTGTGTTCATTTTTTGTCAAATCCTTGATTTATTTAAAATACTGTGTGGGAAGTTCACAGAAGTCATTTTTTTGGTGCTTCAACTTAAACTTTCTCTACATTCTAGTCAGTCTAGTGTGACGACACAAGATTGTTCAACTTGGTGCGCGTGCACACACACACCCCCACTCTCCCAACTGTAAGACTATCAGTTCAAGGATTCCTTTAATATTGTGAAATCAGAACTAGGCAAGATTTCCAAGCAAATCTCCACACCTTGAATTTATATTTAAAAGAAAATGCTTACAGTGTCACAATAGTTTTAATACCAATTTTATGAATATTAGACCCCAGGAGCATCTCACATTTTACTTGAGCATCAAGATGTTAGTAAAACTAACAGCCCTAGGGAAAGCCACTCATTCATTCATGCAGTTTCTGACTTCAGATATACAGCACATGTATATACTTAAAGCAAAAAGTCTCATATCAAAAGTAGGAGCAAGTTCTTCAGAGCCACACTCCACAGAGAGCAGAATATCAGAGACGGGTGCATAAGTACTTAGCTGCTCCCAACTGTAAAATTTGCAGTTGAGGACAGATTAAGAGTTAGCTGGGTGGCTCTAAAACAATCTAAAGAACTTGGGGCAAACACTGCCAGGATTTTTTCCCCACTATATTAGGGCTGAGGACTTGTTAGGTGAACATTAGATCTTGCATGTGTTTTGGTTTTAGGTGGTTAGTCTGCTTTCTCCTGCCTCACAGGAATACAGAGTCTATAGGTTTGTAATGGGAAGTTACTTACACTTGACTACAGTCCACAATACCTTACTATGGTTCATCCAGCCACTGCTACATAGTCTAGTCTATAGTCACAATGGCTATTAGCCTTAAGTGTTCTGCATCTTAAACTGAAAATTAAGCTACTTTTTATATGGAGTCATGCTAAAGTACCATTACTACACCAGTATTTCCCCCCTGATATTTCTAGTACTTAGAAGAGCAAAACACAAGTATGTCAAATCTGACATCTTTAGAAGAGGTCACGTGTCACTACGGCTCTCAATATCGAGTATATTATTTCAACAGCTGGCACACCAAAACAAATTGATGCATCTGAACTATATGAAATATCCATAAAAATATTTTTAAAATATCATTGCCAAGTTTAGCACACATCAGTGGATAAACATTCTGAAAACAAACCAACCTTTCTTCAGCTACAGAATGTGAACTATATTAGAGAGCCTGGAATGGTTCTATGAATCCATACATGCATGTGTGACCCCAGTTACCTGGCCATAGTCCATTCATAAAAAATAGGATTTTAGAAATTCAATTAGCATTTGAGAGCTGTAGCCTCTTTTAATCCAACATCGACTGAGGTGAGTAACAACCTTGTTTCTTCAATAAGGTATCAGAATGTCTCAAAGTCAGTTGTCAAGGAAAATTACCAAGAGATAGAATGCCATTAAAAAAAAAAAAATCGTGTTTAAAAAACTGCATTCAGTGCAATTCTCAGAACCTTAGGCCTGTTTCAAGAATAAATGGGATTAACTGCAACAGCTGGGGATAGTGGAATGCTCAAGCACAGATTCAGATATGCTCTGCACAGAATAGTGGGATACTAGAAGAGTAGTGACAGCTAAGCAGAAAGATTAAGATGTCTATAGATTTGGCTATCCCCCTAGCCCAGAATATTCCATTTAAAGTCTAATATTTGACTTTCCTTTATTTGACCTGGTTTAGATGCCTCCTCAAAAAGGTATACGGAACTTGATTATGAACATAAATTTGTTAAGGTCTGAAACAAGTGCTCTTTGTACATCACTTAAGCATCAGTGGGTTCAGTGCCCTGTACTCTTATTAGTAAAGTAATAAAACTGCATTAAAAAGGCTTTTCCACAAAGACTGCAATAAGCTGCAGAGGAAAAGTAGTAACATGCGTTCAATGTTATTTTGGTGTTATGTGTGCATGAAAAAGAGGCAAGAGTACTGAAGCAAGTAGTGAATCTGAAGATGATGCCATACAGGCTCCCCCCCGCCCAAAAAAAAGCCACACGCAGCCCAGAGCAATGCTTTGTAGCTTCAGGAATAGTGGGATGTAATTGCAATGACTGTTGTACATGCTTAGTTTAATAACATAGACACTGCAGTTCAGTTACCTTTTTTCCACACACACGCTTTCTTACTGCCTCTTACTAGCTGCTGAAGGACCTTACAAAATGCATTTTACTCAGGTTAGCCTTGAGTTCCAGTGGTGACCAAGATGGATGTATGAACACAGGTCGTTTGCACTCAATTAGTCTTCAAGTCACTTACATCAGCTTGCTTGCCCTTTGCTCAACCACATTCAGACAAATCTAACACAAACTATGTCCATGTTGCTTTTATGTTTCAAGGCAAACTGGGAGCAAGTACAGGGTATAGCTGGACAAGCTTTATGATCTGCCCTCCGGGTGATAATAATTGAGCAGCAATAAAGCACCAACATGGCCTCAAAGAGTTCAAGTTTTAACATGATCTCTTATTACAAAGTGTGTGTGTAGGTTTTGTTTTTGAAAAAAGGTAGCAAGACATTAAGATCTAAAGAGCCCTGAAGGCAGTTTTAATTTTTGCTCTGCTACAAGGGGTTTGTTTGGGGAGGAAGCGAGGAGACGAGAAGAACTTGAAACAGCTCAAGTTACTGCATGGGGTCACAGACTAGCACCATAAGAACTGGAAACCTGAAGGAATATGAGGAAAAAAGTCTCTTCTGAAGCAGCTAGTATCTATTCTGCCTACTGTCAGCACACATTAGTAAGAATCAAGAAATCAGACTGGATCAACAGCCCTTTTGAGTTTGCAAACAATTCTGCTAAAGAATGTACATGTGACAACTTCAGTGTTAAACTGATCTGACTGAAGTTGGACTAAATTTTAGGACCACTCTGCAAGAAGCAGTAACTTGTCATATTCCTGCTGTTTGTGCAGGCAAACATCAATATTTTTAAAATAGTACTTGGACTGTGATCCAACTGATCAGCCTTCTGCCCTTTTGGAGGTGTCTAATTAGCTGATTAGTAGCAAGTTTATCTACTTTTGTCCTACAGTTCTAACTACTGTAGTTTTAACTTGCAGAGGCTTTAGTGAGATTTTGTTGGGGGAAAAAAGCAGTAGCAGCAGTGTAGTAAAGGAAGGAAAGAAAAAAAAATCATGCAGATTCTTTAGACTTAGTCCTCCAGACTTAAAGATGGAAAAGAATCAACTTTCACCTTTTCCTTTATTGCATCAACCTGCAAAGGAATTCAGAAGTGCAGCTTAGAAAAAAATAAAAATTCCATCTTTAGCATACAACTGTAGAATGAGCAATGTAAGAATCAGATTAACTGACAAGATAAAGGAGAAGAAGAGTAAAAAAAAAAAAAATCAAGGGCACGCCAGAATTATCTGCTTCAGAAAGCCAGCTATGGTTACCTGATCTTATTGACTGAAGTCAAAAGCCCTAAGAATAATTAGGCAAGTCCTTTCTCAACATTTGTACTAGACGTTTAATGGATATTTGCACTAAAAATTCTAATACAGACTGGTACACCATCTCAAAAAAGGTAATGTTTTGATATTACCATGGACCAACATCAAAATAGCCCACACCCAACAGGATACACTCGGGAAAAATAAAAGTATTAACACTGCACTAGTTGCTTCAACCAATAATTCTCCTGACTAGAACTACCACCCAAACACTTTCCTGTGAACACCAACAGTCAAATCCTCTCTGTAACCAAATATACATTTCTTGTAGTTTAAATGGTTTTAGTCACCCAAAGATAGATTACCAGGCAGCCCCTAAACTTCTTGTTTAGTTGGAACCATTTGTTCTCCCCGGCCAATCAAAAGTAAGAACAATCACTCAATATTACAGAAGCTTTATCATAAAAAAAGCAAGAAGTTCAAAGATACATAAGTTGTTGATAAAAATTCTTGGCAATTTGTGTAATTGAAGTCTGAGGAAAAATACTTCAAAAAAAAAAAAAACAAACCACACCACAAACCCTTAACAGGTGCTCCAGTTAAAATTTAAAAAAAAACAAAACACGCTTGTGTGAGGCATATTGTATCTATAGCCCCTCGAATAGGAAGCTTAAGGGTCTTAAGGGGGTAAAAAAAATCCATGAATTTATAGTGTCTGGCTTATCTGGACTGTCTTGCTAAGAAGAAAGCACCCTGAAAATAAAGTTTCTTCAAACAAAAGCAGCAGCATGCGTGAAAAGATGCTACACTTGAATCCAGTTCTAGCTCTTATGAAACTGAATGAGTGTACTTGAGTGAACATTCAAGTAGTCTGTTAGGAATTTTTAAATTAGAGATTCCACCCCAAAAGGAAACTAGATTAGCTACATTTCAATTCACTGAATCCTTTAACTCAAAATTATTTGAGTGGTCTTGTTCAAGAATAGGTTTTACATTTAGTGCATGACAGACATGTTGTGTAGATTCAAGAGTCCAGCAAAATATCCTGCTTTAATACTTCTGTCCATGAAAAAGAAGTTGAGTGCTAACCCAAAATATATGGGTGGGATTCCTGACTTCTGTAGTCTAAGGAGAAAGAACATGTCCGAGGAGGAAAATTTGGGGCTGGAATCCTGTTATCCATGCATTCAGTATATAAATTACTGCTGTTACATGTTCTGTTCACTGGTAGCAAGAGCACTGCATTAGCACTATATCCCTTTGTCCTAATGTGCATCGTTTAAAAAGAGAAGCCTTCCCCACACCCTGTGAACTAAAACATTTGACAGAGCCAATATCAAGATTAGTGAGGTGAACAGTTTAACAGCAAGTTACTAACCAATTTTCATTGTCAAACCAACAAAGATAGTTTTTACCTTGCTCAAGTACTCCTTCATGACCTGAATGAAGTAGGGCATGGCAAAGTCCATGATGTTGTGCCTCCATGCAGTTTCCAAGACAACATCTGGCCTTAGAAGGTCGTAACAGGTGAAGAGACAAGCTCCAAAACATTCTCTCTTCTCCTCCTGCAAAAACCACTGCAGCAATTCTTCTGCTAACTCTGTATCTTTGGATTCTGAAGCATACTGCATTGCATCCTATAAAAGGAACAAGGGAATTTTTTTTTTTTTTTTTTTTTTTTTTTTAAAGCTACAACTAAGACACTAAAACAAGAACAGTGCGAGGTACACCAGGTTTGGTGCGAGCAGCAATGAGCTTTCTAAAATTTTCCTCTTAGGGTCTCGGGCTTCCAGGATGCATAAAACCCAGCTTTAAGTATATTATAGTGATACTACCAAATGAGTATGTGGCACCTTAAAAACTAAAAACTTAAGATATTTGGGCATAGGCTTCCATGGGCTGGAACCCACTTTGTCAGATGCATGATCCCACCAAAGAGAGAAGGCCCACAGACGTTAGTATTAGCATAACGTGTACATCTTGCAGTTATGCAGACCTATTATATTTTCACTGTTACCTTGTATAGTCGGTCTTTTTTGCAAAGTTCTACACTCTGTTTCCAGCGATTGTTGCCTTTAAAGAGATATGCAGCAATTCTTCTGAACTCAATCAGCTCATGTTTCTCCAAGCGTTGGGCAAGAGAGATATTGTCAAAGTTGTCATAGGCATCTATAGATGTCCTGAGAGCCTAAATTAGAATGGAATGTGTCATTCAAACCTCAGTGCTTAACTAGATTCTGGACAGCGTTAACCAACTTACATTTTTAGATAACACTGGAGTCGTTTGCCTAGTTTTTGTTCTCATGCTTGAGTCTGTTTTTAGATGTCAAGTAATCAATTACTGCATTTAGGGGACATACAAAGTTAAATCCATTCACTAACAAAATATGTTTTTAAACACTGACATTTAGAAGAGCCTACCTGATAGTCTTCTTCTATAATGAAGAGATTATTCAAAGACTCATTCACCGATTTGTTGTTATGGTTTTGAACGGAGCGCAAGTACGGTTTAACAAGTGGAAGCTGTTTAACCTTTAGGAGAGGAAATATTGACATGAGAATGCCCAGTATCAATATAAGCACACTAAAATGTATAGGTTTTTTGCAGATACATTCACACTTTCACTTAATTGCAGTCAGAAAACCTTTACATGTAGCCAAATACATGCATCTTCCCAGAATTATAGGAAATAAAAACCAGTTACCTTGCTGAAGAAGTTTACAGCACGAGTATGATCCAGCCGGGGAGAGAGCACCATCAGCAGATCATTAAGCAATAAGGGTTTAAATTCCAAATAAAACTGGATTGCTTTATAATACAGTTCCACGTTGGCTACCTAAAGACAGAGGATCATCATTTAACAGGTTTTTTGGTTTTTTTAAATGCATGTTCTGTAGTGATTATATATTTCTGTAGAGTTTTTCTAGCTACCTAGAAAGAAAATTTGGCATTTAAAGTTACCTGAAGCAGGTACCTGCTAGCCATGAGATTCAGATTTGCTCAGTGTAGAGTAGAGTATTCAGTGCATTCTCTGTGATATTTGGATTACTCTTGAAGGGTTATATTTGGCATGGCCAAACTGTGGCTCATGAGCCACATGCAGCTCTCAAAAGAAAGAGTGGCTCACAGAAGAGCATGGCAGAGAAGCGCAGCATGGCTGGAGACTGGGGGTGAGAAGAGGTGTGGCACGGTCAGGGACGGGAGGGAAGCAGTGGCATGGTCGAGGGGGTGGGGGGGAGTGCGGGCATAGCTGGAGATGGCAAGAAAGCGGCTGATTGGTCAGAGATGGAGAAGTGCAGCATGGTAGAAGCCACGGCATGTTTAGGATTTTCTCATAGGCCCTAATGCAGTTTACTTGTTAGAATAAAATAGTGTTTTACAAGTCCTTAACATGACATGGAATAAGAAAAGACAGTGTAGATTACTTTCAATTTTGGGCACACCTTAATGCTGTGGAGTATTGTATTCCACAAATGAAGTTTGTGAAAATCAAAACATTGTGCAATACTTAGAGATCAGCACCTGAGACAGTTTTTACATACTGCTTTGACAAGTTACTGCTGAGATTTTAAAAAACCTCACCTCTAGCCTGCAGTGTCCTACATTCAGCAACAGCTAAGTTTTTACTGTATAGGCCTAGTTTCCATGGTAACCTTTTGTAATTATTAGAATCTGCCATTAGTTGGATCAATATTTGTCTTGTTTTTACAATAAAATTAAAGTGCACAATGAATTTTAAGCTCACTAATTTTGGAGTAACACTATGTGGTTATGTGCCTCAGTGCAGCTCTTGAAGGTTTACTAAATCAATTTTGCCCACCTCCGGTTTATATTTAGCAAGTCATTTGTGGCAAAGTTTACTCAGCATTATAGCATATTTCTGGTCCCTGACCTAATAAGCTTAAGATAGTGATGCAAGGAAAAAAAAAGTTGTGCTGAAGCTAGCATAATTCTTCTAGCAAGGTTTCTAATTACATGACCATTAGCTAGACTACAGACAGAATATGCAGAAAGGTGTTGCCTTTAAAGAGGCATTTCTCCTACAGAATGAGGAGTACCTTGGTGATGATGTCTTTGAACTGTCCTTCTTTCCATGCATCCGTTGGGTGATTCATCATTGTGATAATGGCATTATCATACTCTTCATATTTATCATACAAGAACACCAGCTCTGCCCAAAGATGGGCTTGTTCCGCAGCCCTTAGCACCTGTACATAGAATTAAGTGTTGAGTGCTCAAGATCAATATGTAATCTTATGCACAGAAGGGACCATTGTGATCTAGTCTGATCTCACTAGTCTACATTATGCACAGTTTTCAACCTGGAGTCTACAATCAATAGTTTTTAGCACTCACCTTTCAAATTTGTTAAGGTAAGAGCACTGATTTTAATTAAGCTTCAATACTAATGAAATACCAAGATATAAAAGTCACCTGCTCTATGATGTGGGAAGAGAGTCTTGTAAATTTCATTAAAATTTAGTTTGTGTTGTTAGAGTCAAAACTCTTCTACGTGCTATCCAGAACTGCTTAAATGCACCTTATGTGGTTTCAAGACTTACCTTGGGAATGTTGACTCTGGACCAGAATAGTTCCAAGTGCTCTCTCATCTTCTGGGGCTTGAATTTGGAGTAAAGAATCGCTAGCTCTGTAAACATTCCCATGTGGGCACGCTCAAGTCCTAGTGCAGCTTCCAACATAGTTATCAGCTCTTCAAAGTATCCACGATCCTTAAGAGACAGGTACAATTAAAGCCCAGCTGTAGCAATATTGGGTATCATGCCATAGGGATCCTGTAGCAGTTACAACAGCTATGCAGGTATGTTCTGGTATCTTGTACATGTCCTCTATTACCTGGTAATAGTTGATGAGCTCTTCCAATTCATCCGCATGCACTACAATATGAAGTCCACACATCTGGGCTAGACGAAACTCTTTCCCATCAACACATGCAAAGCAAACCTGAAATTCAGTATGAACAGTTACATGCTGTCCACAGTTACATAAAAAACTCATAGCTCTATCCAATTGTAGACTTAGAAGCCCTGTCAACAGGGGTATATTGGGGTTTAAGGAACATAGCTACTGGGATCTTAGCAATCTCCTTTGATTTTCACTCAAAGCTGAAAACACATCTGAACTATTAAGACAGGGTCATTTACCTCCTTCCATGTTCGAGTACTATTTGCCTTCCGAGCACCATCAACAGCTGCTTGGTATTCACCCAGGTGAACCAGTGTGGATGCCAATCGACCAAAGTTTGACACGTTATTATACAACAGCTTAGCAGCATCATACATCTTCTCATCATAGCAGCGATCACCAACCTAAGACGAAGTTGAAACATAACTAATAAGTTATTGTGGCTTGTCTGGACAACCAATAGAGTTTTATAGTGAAACTGAATTTTAGGGAGATACATTTCTAAAATTAGATTCAGACAGACAGACAGACAGACACTTTCAGCCATTAATGAGTCATGTCTAGAGCCATCAAATGGAGGCAGAATTCTGTTCAAGTTTTGCATTCTAGGAGACTTTTTGAAAAGCTATATTATGCTAAATACTCAAATTCCTCACAGGCCAAAGCCTGGTCTTTAGTGAACCCCAAAACCCTTTTACTGTGCTAGAGCTAGCAAACTGAGCTGAAACTCACTTGCTGTATGTGAGCATTATTAGGTCCATTTATAAATTCTTCCAGCTCGGCTAAACGGTTTGTTTTAGCAAGAGCAAAAATGAGTTCTGTCTCCACATAGGATTCACGGGCTTTTTTGCGTGCCATCTGTAGGTATTTCACCAGCTCTTCCCAGTTTCCTAGGTGAAAAGATTTCAAATAAAAAGATGCTAACTTTTCATGACAGTCACTTGTGGTTTAAGAGGGTCAAAACTGGAAGTTAGTTTAACATATGATCATTGCTGGAAAAAGGCAAACATTAGTCAGAAGCAAGGCAAGAGTTTGCCACTATGAATGGTCAACCTCTGTCCTGTTCTAGCTACCAGAACTGAAGGTAGTTGTTCCCCTTAACATTAAAAGTTAAATACAAAAACAGTGAAGAACTTTTAAAGCAATCTTAATACAGAATTTCAATTCCCACTATACAAAAGAATTCAGAAACCCTATGAAAGAGTAAATTGGTGTAGCTCAAGGGTCTCAAACACACAGCCCCTAAAGCTATTTCCTGCAGCCTGCAATGACACTATCACCAATATTTGCAATGTTGTTCTATGAAAAAAGGTTTCAGTGGTGTGGCCCTGGGGCTAATGTACTAGTCCTCATGCAGCCCTTGTGGTAATTTGAGTTTGAGACCGCAGTGTAGCTAGAACACTTGACCAGGAGAGGGTAATAAGGACTTCAGGGGAACTAGCAATATTAGGCACACTGATCAAATGAATACTTTGACATTATCAAGCCTTTGTTTTGACCTTGGATCATTTTATGGAGATAAAAGACAAACATTTCGCTTGTAGCTCAGCAGAATTAAGGGCTGCCCATAACACTAACAAGTAAGAGTGACTGTATATTATCATTTAATTGGCTAATATGCTTCAGTTAGCAAACTTCAGCTATGTGAACATATTGAGACAGAGGAAGAGACTATAAAAACTGGAAATCATACCACTAGCATTGGCAGCTTGAACAACTTCCATGTAGGAGGAAGGATCATCTGCTTTAATGTAAGAGTCAATGGCTTCCTTGACCATCCCTTTCTGAAGCTGGGCTTTGGCAAGCTGACTCCACACAGCAGGCTCGTTGCAGCGCTCAGCAAATTCATATGCACGATCCAGGTTTCCGATGTGTTCGATCAATACCTGAGAAAGTAGTAGCATAGGTCACTCAGTACAGAAAAAGAATCTTAGGTTTCTGGAAAATTAATGGGTGCACTCAATGCAATATTTCTGTTCTCTTAGATCAGGAGTAATCAGGTCTGTCATTAGTTAAGAGCTAGCATGTCACTAAGACTCAGCATGCCTCTCCCATGAATCACTTGTCGTCTCTTCCATCTTCATATACCACATGCTATTCGAGCACTGAGTATACACTCTGCTGTGTAGTTTGTTTCAACACTCAAGGGTTGTATAATCAGGGAATGGAGGGGTTGAAGGAGGAAGGAAACTAGATAAGCCAGGAAGCAACAGCCAGGCCAATGGTCCTGTCATCTTTGGAAAAAGATAATGCTGGTAGACAAAAATGATGCACATCAGCAGAGCCAGGAGAGCGCACACTTCACTATTTAAGTTATATTGTCATCTCAAGAGCTTAAGGATTCCATAACTGGAGAATCAGAGTTGAACATTTGATACCTGCACAGCTGAAGTGTTGACGTCAAATTTCCTGAAGATGGCAAAAGCCTCCTCAAAAAGCTCATTGCTAATAGCAATGTTTGCAATATCTGGAGCATCATAATTATCTAGACGGTTGATGTATTCCATGACACGAGTGCGGTCAGCTTTGATAGCTGTGAGAATGAGGAGGTTCTGTAGGTTCCTAATAAAAGCAAGACAAAGCTAGTCAGAGTAAAGCCAGTTATATACTTACTCAATTACTGGCTATTGTTAGGTAAATATCACATGAGAACAATTCCAGGGACTTCACTATACTAAATACCAACCACTACCTAAATTTTCTTATTCCCCAAAGCAGCTGGAATTTCCTCTCAGCCACCCCCCCCCCCACTTCCAAACACACCCAGATTTTATTCAGAAAAAGTGTTAAAGACAGACAATAGAAGTATTAAACATAGCGAGTGACTGGGCATCCAGGCTTACAGGACAGCAAGCCCTAGCCCAGAGCTAGACTACTTCACTGAATCTGTTGTACCTTCTTAATGGTTTGGAGCCTTTTACCCACCTGTGTTCGCTGAACACAGAATTATCAAGAACTATTTTCTCCAGCAATTCAATAAGCTCATTAGGAAGATCTGCAGTCATGAAAGCTTTTACAGTAACTGACACTTCTTCAGGGTCCTGTGTCTCAGAGAGTGCAGTTTGTACAACCTGTAGGCAGAAGAGTCAAGTCACGGATATGGGTCAGCAAGTTGCTGATATTTTGCCTATTCTACCTTGTTCTGACATTATGTTAAAAAAGTAGTAAGACAGAGGGAGGCTCTACCTGGTCAATGAGTGGTCTTCTGTAAGGATTGCTTTCCAGCAGGACACTCCCCCACAGCTCAGGGTCCTTACGGCGAACTAAGTAACGTGAGAGGCTTTTAAACAGGGAGTTCTCATTGCACACCTGAAGTAGTAACAGAAAGGTAGACATCTGTAAATTTTGTGAAATTACTTACAGCAATTTTATGTCACAGACACAAAAAGAATGAAAGGCATCTAATTTAGACACCTGTGCTGGGCCAGGGAGACATATATAGAGGAGGTACTGACAAGTCCTTTTTCTAAATCAAGATCTTGGGACTGTGCAGACAAAAGTCCACTTCTAATTATGTGGTGCAAGGCTGGCATTAAGTAACACATATTTCAAGATGCCCACCAGAAATCTCAGTCTTTCCACAACATACTTGCATGGTGGAATTTCAGAGTAGTCTCACTGCTCTGAAATTTGAATCAGATCTGTGAAGGAACCATTTCATTTGGATGAAAGAGGAATCAGAGTAACAAGGTTTGTGTTTTTTTTTTTTAAGTGCATGATTCTTTACTTAACACCAGTTAATTCAGCTACGAAAGCAGACATTTGTTTGTTGTCATACTGCATAAATCTCTTGCCAAAGATAATTCATGTAGTTTGTACTTTGTGGGTGATTCCACCCCACTGTCCTTCAACTCACTGGAGATACGCACATTAATAAGCTCCAAGTCACACTGCCCACGCTCATAAGCCACACATGCCAAATGAGGGTCTCTTTTCTCACAGTACTTCCCAACGACACGACTGTCATAGTAGGGATTCTCACGCAGAAATCTTTCTGGATTGTTGTTGCTGTCAATGTATATTTTAGCTAGTGCATTATGAGTAGCAGGCTCCTCACAACCCTCGTGAATCCTTGCTTCCAGCCATGGAAGGAGCAGTTTGAGCCTAAAACAGATAAAGAAGTTTTATGCACAAGCCTGCAGGATCTACCCGACCCAAGAACCTCACCAGTTCATTCCTCAACATATTACTCATAGTTCATCCTCCTACCACTGTGTTATCTTAAAAAAAAAAAAAGTTTACTACTAGCCAGCAATTTTACTTAATGCCAAAAACCAAAAGCTACCTCCATTAAGCCTTAATTGTAAGGCCATCAGAGCGCAAGACACCTCACAAGCCTACAATTTAAAGAGCTCCTCTTTTGTTAACACTCAAAATTTTCAATACAGAAAACTACTGGACTCAAACACCTGAAGACAGTTTAAAACCGAAGTTATTACATTTGTTGAAATGTTTCGGTACATCCATGCTGTGCTCTGCAGCATCATCAATTCCCAATAGCCTCTCCAGCTGAGGTCCTCAAAAAGGAGGATGCTGTGTCAATGGGAGGGCATCTCCCCATAGACACAGTCCTGGGAGAACCCTGAGCCACAACACAACTTGCTCATCTGTCTACCACCGATGGCTGTGTAGCATAGACCCTAATTTCCTGTACTAGAAAACCAAAGAATCCTTAAACCAGACCCAAGAGGAGGCTGTTCCTTCAGCCTGTGGCATTAATGTAAGAAGCTTATCACAGCTATAATTTTAAAAAAATTAATAGCATGGTAGCTTAATAAGCCTGATTTCTTTAGACAGACACTATGCTTTGACTACAAAGCAGCAGAAGTTACTCAAGTTTACACCAAGGAAACAAAATAATTGGTTCTAATTTGTGGAATTGGATACCTGTTCCTTTTTTCTACTTCTGCGACAAGCTCATCAGTGGAAAATTGACCTCTCACAACAAGGATCAGGTTCTTTATCACATCTTCAGAGCAATCCACATCAAGCAGTCCCCCAATGACAACAGGCAGACGGCTTGGGTTCACCTGGGACAAGACAAACACTTTACTGAAGTAACAGTGCTTTAGCACTAGCTATGGAAGGATAGCTTTTTCCTTCCAAAAAGGTGGCTGAAATATCAGGATTAGGGATAAAAATTTAGCATTTTTTAATACATGTAGAATGAAGTGCTGTTCAACTATGTGCACTTGCCTCCTTTTCCATACTGACAAGCAACTAAAGCCTACAAAAAGTCAAGAAATTCATAGCCTCTGCCTCAGTCATGCGATATGCAAGAGCTTACAACTTCCTGAGGATTCAATGGTCTAAATACAGTAACTATGTAATGTATTACAGGTAGTCCTCACTTAGTGACCGGGTTCCGTTCCTGAAACCTGGTTGATAAACGAATTGATCACTAAACGAGGAGCAGCCCTTACCGGTATTTCAGGCATAATGTACTTTACTGGTAGTGGGTTTTTCAACCATCGGTAGATAGTTTTAATGTCACCTTTGCATCATTTATAACATTTTTCATATATATTTTAAATGTTTTAAGCTCTAATGTACTGAACTTAGTTTGCATAGTGTACTGTAAATATAGGTAATCTGAGAGAGTTGATGCGAGTTCTCGTACATCGCCATAATACCAACTCATCAGAGAGCCGGTCATAACTCTGAGGGGTCACTAAGTGAGGACTAGCTGTATTTGAATTATGGAGAAGGAAGAAATTTGGACTATTGCAGCTTTCCCCTCCAATGCAGCAACCACCCCCCTCTGTCATGGAGGGGGAAATGTTTGTTGTACAAAAAGGATAGTAGGAATTATTGAAGAATCAAATAAGAACTTTGTAAGCTGAACCCTCCTTCCCAGAGAAGGATGTTTTCTCACTAACAAGTTGGCCAGAAGCAAAAAGCCAATTCATTTGTCACATAGGAGATGTGGAAGAACTGCTCATGTTCTGATTATTACAGCTATTTATTGAGATTGATTGTGTTCAGACATCCTCAGAGAGATGTGACAGCAAACTTCAAGTGAATTTTTTTGGGAAACTGATTTAGGGCTTGTTTACACTGGGGATAGGATTGTAGTTTGATTTTAGACTGTCCAACTACAGAAAGCTAAGGTGAGTTAGCACAGCAAATTGCTTGCTTGGGGCCTTATGTCCCCACTGTTCATATTTACATCCTGAAATGCACCGCACTGTGGGTAGTAAGTGCAGGGGTTTCTAGAGGGGCAGTCATCTTCCAGTCAGTCACTCTCGTCCACCTTCTCTAAAGAAAAAAAGCAAGAAAAGATTTCTCCACTGTTTTTCTGGTCAGGCACAGAGAGAAACACTACTGCATGCAGATAATTCATCTATCTGAAAAATCCCTGGGGCCCAGGCAGGAGAGGAATTATGTTGCTATGGTAAAACAGAGTGGAGAAACTACAAAAGCAAGATGAGGCCTACTCTCTGGCTACAGGGACCTAATTTGATTCATAGATTGTGCTATGCCACTTGGGGTTGTGTTAACAGGTCAAAATTACAGCTCCATTTTTTACAAGTTTATTGCTCTGACAGTGGAGACAAAGGCTGCAGACAGTCGAGGTAAGCAACGTTATGTCAAACTTCGCTGTCAGTGTAAACCAGGGCTTGGATCATCAACTGTGTGGTGCTAGTTAGTATTGCCTACATTTGTAGTCATGGACTGTCCCTATGAAGAGAAAAATAGATGAGACCATATCAAGCTATTTGGACAGCTGCTTAGAAGTCATTCTTGACACTTGACTTACCTTTTGTACATAAATCTCAATGTACTTTTGGAGGTTATTCCTATACAAGTACAGCACGAGGTCATGGACAAAGTCAAAGCGATCACATACAATGATCAGTGGTAACTGGTCAGTCAGTTTTGCTTCCTGTAAAAGAGAGTGGAGCTATGAATTACTATAGTAAGACTAAAGATTTGAGTTGATAAGTGAGGCAAGTCTGTGATCAGCTAGTAAGTATACTGTTTTGCATCTTACATGTTTTCTTTTGGTTTCCTAAACTAATGCCAGGTAACTGTCTCAAAAATTTACCTGACAGCATGCTTTTTATTCCCACTTCTTGCAAGCCATGCACATGTAGTGAATTGCCAAGGGTTACACCTATTGTAATATCTAGGGCAAAAACTCTGACATTTCAGTTACTGGTCCTTGGCACACCTACATCTACAAGAACACACTTACAAACACAGGACAACAAGTATTACAAACCTAAGCTACACTTCAATATTTGTGAACTGCCATTTGAGCTCAGTGTGCAGGACTAACACTCTGGGATCGCAGTAGGAGTCTAACCAAACAATTTTAAGAATGATGGATGATTGTGGTCTCATGGTTTTCAATGATTGCATATGTAGGATTTTAGCTCCATCTTCTTACTTCAAACCTTAAAAGAAATCACTTTCTGAATTTAACTAGGATGTGTGTGCAGTCACATCTATCTTAAGAACCTACTCAACTACTGCACTGTTGATTCACTGACTTGTGACAGCAGAAAGGTCAAAGTCAAAGCATGCATCAGTAGCCTCTATACAATGTTCAAAGCTTTGAGAAGGAATACCCCCAAAATTTTGAAAAAAAATTATGCTCCACAAGACAATGTTTAAACAAAGCAGACTGGAACCAAATACAATTGAAGTGCCCTGAAGAGTCAGATTTGTCAGACCGAGCAACTGATAGCTGTTTGGCACGCTCATCCCAGAATGTAATTCTACATACAAATTGACACTGAAGGAATTTACAGATAGGGAGACCTGTACTGGGAGATTTACCTGGTACATGTCCTGCATATTCCACAGACACAAAAGGAACAGCACAAAGAATAATAGCTTCCATCAGGAATTTGCTGACACTGTAACCATTCATTAGGGATAGTCTGTCTTAGCTCAAAAGACCTGCTGAGTTTTACACCACAGACACCAGCTTCCCTCAAATGACAGCAACATAATTTAAGATTTATTTTCTGGGACATTAACAGAAGGATTTTCTACATGACAGATGTGAGAAGTGATGAGTAGGCAAACACAGGTATATTATGCCATTTAGTAGATTTGTCATCAGACATCACTAAATGGCTCTCTAACCAGAACAAAATGTGTAGCCAGGAAACGTTCCCAGAAAAAAAAAAAAATATTGCCAATAGACAATGTAACAATGCCATCTGCCTACAGACTGCCAACTTCATACTAGTCACATTTGAGGATGACATTATGCTTTACTGATTTCAGTATGGATATATCCTTGTCTGAAATAGGTCTTCTCACAGAAGAGCTATCCTGTGGTAGTATTAAGAAATAAAAGATTAAAGGGTTGAGATTATAGTATTACTGTGTAGAAGACAAACTGAACCAATGACTACTAGAACTTTTCCCATTCATAAATTTATAAATCGTAAGTTTCATAAAATTAAATCCAACTGGCATTACATGTTCCAGTCAAGACTAATTGAAAGTGTTCAGCTAAAATGCTAGGGAAGAAGGATACTGCTGAGGCAGTTCTTACAGTACAGATTTATGATTTAGGGCTGCACATAGGGCCTGAGGAACTGCATCCATCTTCCTTCAATACATATTAGCAACTACTTAAGTAGACTAAAATCTGTTTTGGATTTCCATATCTGTGCACTTGCAATCTAGCAAGACTGGATTTAAAAATAGCCAATCAGGGACAGTACCAAGTAGTGGCAAGCAACCCTGCTGCCAAATAAGAGATTACTGCAATGCTATTACAACTTTACCTTCAGGAAGTTTTTAACACGTTCAGGATCATAGCAATTGCTTTCTCTGCAGATTCTTTCTACTTCTTTAATTTGCCCCGTCTTGCATGCAGCTTGGATATATTTGAAGTGAACGTCTGGGTCCTGGCTGAAGTTTACAATGGAACCCAAGAAATAAAACAGCCCTTAAGGGAAACACAAGGCTCAGCATTAGTTATCTTGATATCAAATAAAATGTTGATGTAACTGTTTTCTCAAAGACATATTAAGTCTCAGTACTAGTACCCATGGGCAAACCTCAGAAGTAAAACATTTGAATTGGAGAAGCTAAATTATGGACAAAAACCCCACTGAAATGAAACTGCAGCTGACAAAGCACAGTAATCTCTTCAGTGACCGAGGGGAAAAAAAAAGCATGCACAAAAAGCTAGTTTAAGGTTTGTTGGAGGCAAAGCAAGCAACAGCAAAGTCAGTCACCCCAAATACTAAACAAGTCCATCTGCTCTATGCAAATAACTGAAGATTTCTCATCAAGTATGGCTAGGAGTCGTCACTCCTTCCTTCATTTTGGGCTGTTGCTGGATCATGGTATAAGGACTCCAACTGGCACCATTCACCTTGATGTCTTATTTACCATGGGGCTGAGATGGGATGCAGTGCAGAGAACACTTTGGAAAAAGCAATCAGCAGTTCTGCTTCCAAGATGCTCCCAGACAGTTACACATTTTGCATGTGAGCAGTATTCACTTTTGCCACATCATGTCTCTTGCGCAGTTTTATCTTCCGTGCGAACTGTTACTGTATTTCACTGTCCCCACTGAAGTGAAACACAGAGCACTACAATGATAGCTAGCCACAGATCATACCTAAAGTAGGATTCCAGTCAAATGGTTATTTAATACATGTAACAGACAGTTGCCATGTCAAATAAGCTTTCTGAAACAAGCATTTTTGTGAGTCCCACTGACATAAGTAGCCAGAAGGCCAAAAGGCAATAGTGTCACACATTGGCAATGCTGTTTTGCTACAGGCTTTTTACAGAGGAAAAAATGTTTGAAAAGGGATATTCAGATGCTGAAAGACAGGATATTCCCTTATACAAGGCAAGTTGGAAAGAAAAGCTTCAAGGGTTAGTCAAGTTACTCTTATCTCAACTTCAGATCCCAATAGTCCAGTTAGAACAGGTCCTCGTGCCAATCATTATCAGCAGCACCACTTGAGTGGTTTAGAGTTTTAACCTACTCACTTCAGCATCTGTTGCATTAAGAAAAGGACTGAAAATAAGTTGGGAATGACTAAGCTAGACAAGAGTATATGGAACTAAACTCTAAATATATGAGCAATCACCAGCAAAGAGCCAGTTTTGCACAGCACAACAAGGTAAGAGAGCCAACAGCAATTTATCAAGAATAAGCTTTACAACATGCTCCCAAACCCACCCCATGCAGGTCCTTTGAAAGATTTAAAAACCACACACACCACACTAGTAAATCTACTGAACTTGGTAAACCATAGTATACCCAGAAGTTTGGTGGCAGGAATACTTGACTGCAATACAGTCCAAGTGGCAGGTTTAGACCAAACTTCTCAAACTGTTGAGTTTGAACAGTCAGACAAGCCCTACTGTATGAAACTTTCTAAAGGTTGACAAAATGGCCTCACTCATATATAGTAGCAGACTAATATAGTCAGAAATATTAGAACTTTAAGACAGTTAAGTATTCCTATTACATCTTACCTTCAAAGCTCTTAAAAGACTCAAACAGCTCAATAAGTGACTGTGTTGACAGCTGTTCATGGTATTTTGAAGCTACCTGGACACAAATCTGCAGGTTTTGACGAATGTTAGCAGAAAGCATTGCACGTAGACACTCCAGGGAATCTTCTACTGATAGGGAGCCAAAGTAATTCACCAGCCACTAGAAAGATACAGGAAGAGGATTACAAAGATTCTCCGTGCAAGATAAGGCTACCAATTTTAAAGATGCATAACTATTGCAATTTGAGAAGTGTGATCATTTTAAGATTATGGAAGTTTAGCCAAAAGCTACACAAAGTTTTTGATCTTCTACCTCAGGGTTGAGAAGATGAGTGTGAACTACTGCACGCTTGATATCATACAAGTCAGTGAAGTGTTCCAGTGCTCTCTGCAGCAGGCCTGCTTTCTCACACAACTGTGCAATGTGAGCCCGGTCATAATGAGTAAACATCTGGTTTCCCAAGATAGCATCCGCAACCTATAAGGGGTAGTTGAAAAAAAGACTGGGTTTATTCTAGTTCTGCAGTTTGCATGTTAAACAGCTGCATACAACAGCCACTCAGAAAAATTAAGTATTTCAGTAGCTTACTACCCCACAACAAAATGAAGTCTAAAACTTGCCAAAAGAGGATCATGATTGTTTTTAGAGAGATCACATAAGATACAAGAATGAGAGCCAGGGTCAATTGTAGATTCCTGTGTACAAACTTTGGACCAAGATATGGAGGTAGGTGGGAAAAAAAGTTGTTGGCTTAACTTGATATTATAGCACAGTATGAACAGGGAAGTTGTACAACTGAAATATATAGACCCTACATGCAGAATACAGAACAGAAAAACAAACATTTTTAGAATTAGTTTGAGGCAAAAGCAGTTATACCATTTTCATTTACTAGACCTACTCAGATACAAGCTAAACTGAAACCCCTTTCACTATGACAACTTCTATAATTTAAACATTCAAACCTATGCTGATGAAAGCTTGGCTACAAGATAAAAAAGCCTGCTCAGTCATCAGTTTGACAGCATCTGTAGGACATACCTGAGGTGCATGCATAAGATTCATCTCAAGTAAACGGGTTTGCAGGGGACCCTCCGAGGGGCGGTTATTCTTCAGTGCATCCAGCAAGAAGGCAGTACACTGCTGAATTAAGTTGTACTCCATAAACACATCCACAATCTGCAAAAAAAAAAAAAAAAGTACCATTTTGCAATTGCTTCACTGTTAAGTGAGAAATTAACAAGTTTACTTCTCAATATGGAGGTTTACATGAAGCCTTGAGATCTAAATTGATTTTACTATTATTCCAGTCAACAGAAGCACTTGTCTTGTGTGTGCTACCTTATCTTTTAGAGGACTACCACCTCATGAAGATGAGGTTAAGTTCACTTAACAGATTATGCTTAACACCTCTCAAGGCAGAGTCATGTATCTGAGCAATCACGTTTTACCTTACTTATCTAGCTGCTTTTCATCTATGTTAAATTTAAATGTTCACAAGTTCATCTTCATAAGGAAATTTAATACCCTTCCCCCAAAGGCAGATTTAAGTGGTTTGGGATTAGTGCTTGTTTTAATGTTTGCAAGATATTTAAAAATTACTTGTGTGATATCTGCAAGAGGTTCTTCATCCTGAACTAGCATTTGAGCAAACTGCTGTCCTTGGTCAGGGCTGATTCGCATGACATTCCTCAGCAGGAAGATCCAATCTGGAGTATATCCAACCTGCAAGAGTAAACAATGAAGCATTAGTGCTTCAGATGTTAAAGTCTCAACAGATTCAAAGCCAATGAGCAGCAATCTGAAAGCATCATCCATTCTTATAAATGTGAATATCTCAAAAGCACTTTGCCCACACAGGTGGGCAATGTACAAAACAGGGAGATATTTTTCAAGGATGGTTATGAGAGTTGCATTCTTGACTATGCCACTGGCAAGTACATACACAAAGAGTAAATTCTGATTCGTTAGAATGGAGTTTTCAACATGGTATTTTCCTAGAACATTTGACCATATATGAATGGCTATCTTGCAAGATTAAAAAAAATTTACACCAGCATTGGTAGCCACATTAGTTTTTAAGTCATTCTAATTTAGTACATTTCAAAAGTAGGCTTCTCCTTAAAATCCAGGATTTCCCCTTATTTAGTTTGTGTTCAATACATAGTTGGGACAGTCTCACCTTCTTAGCATACAGAACAATCTTCTGGACTTGTCCTGTTTCAGCAAAACATTGAATGACCTTGTTAGGAACATTAGCTCGCAGATAGACACTAAGTGCCAATGTTGGATCCACAGACTTCACCAGGTCTCCCAACTCCTCTGAACACTCCAACTGTTTAAAAGAGAATATAATTAAAGAATAAAAAAATACTTTCATAAATGAAGGTAGACTTACATATTCTAGGTCTGAAGAGCATTCATGGTATAATACTGAGATAATCTTCATATATGCATATAACAGGAAGAGAAGATACCATGAAGTATTTTCTAGCAGATGTGAACTGAGTGTTTTAAAGTTGCTTCATGAAAAATTCATGGGTCAAAGTTATTACAAAACTATTTCAAGTAGTACCCTACATCTGTGCTGGCAGCAATAAATGGGGCTACTTTCCTTTAATCTCAGCATAGGATAAAACTGCATCATTTTCAGTTTGCTTTTTACTTCCTCTCTATCCTCCTGCCTGCTGTTACAGCACCTTAAATTACATCTAAATAAAAATTCCAGGTGATCAGGACAGGCTAGAGAGCAGCTAGTAATGATCCAGTAGCTTTGCATTCAGTTCTTATTCTGGTTGTTCTAAACTAAAGCAAGAACATGCTTGTTCAGCATTGAGAGAAGTACTGGTTTACATTTGCCAGAGTCACCTCCCTCCAGCTCATTACGGAGTGGCTCTGAACAGTGTCCTTATCACCATAGGATCAAATCACAGTAACCAAGACAAAAAGCCAAGGAAGATGGAAGCCTCTCAAGGACAGTCCTACTCTGCACACATACAACTCCTGCCTTGATAAGCACACATCTCTTGAAAAAGAGACCACTATCAAAAGCACCAGGAAGTGCATAGATTAATGCAAGAGCATCATGAAGGTGGTACACTTGCTATATCTACAGCCTATATTCAAATAAAGTGATTGTTACAAGACTTCTCTCCCACAAAATACACCAGGGCACACTGATCACATTACTGAATTTTATGCAGAATACAGGTCTTTCTAGTGGCCAAGCCATGGCTGCTACTTGGTAAAGATTATCCCCGATTATAAAAAGGGCTGTATCACAGCTTTACCTTATCCTCTTTTAACCACTTCTCCAGAAGCTGTTTGCGTCCCTGCTGAAGCACTGGTCTGCAGAGTTCCAAGGATTCATATTTATTAAGCTGGCCTTGATCTAGAAGAATTCCAAAGTACTGGAGCAAGGGAGAAGTCTGACCTGGCTGTGCTGGAACACTTTGGAACCGGCGTATGGTGTCTGGAGTACGCAGAATACCCTTAAAAATTGGAGGATGCATTTTATTCACCAGTTGTTACTGAAGCCAGGGACTGAAAAAAGTCATTCAGTAGCAAGTGTTGGCTGCAAGGTTCAGGTAATTTCTTATGCATGTGTAAGAATTATTCTCTCACCTGCCCTGGACAGTAGCTACACTAACCAAAAAGAACATTCTCCCTCTCATTCAACCTCTTTGGTTGTGTTACTTCTATGAATGCTCTGGTACCAGCTCATCACTGGCCCAAGATTTACTACAATTAAATTTCAACTTGTTTATACAGTTTCATAAACACCTCTAACTTCCAGGAGGAAATAGTCTATCTTGATAAAGTTAGGAACATAAGAAAGCTAAAATTTTAGGAGCAATGTAGCTATTCATTCTGCAGAGTAGGTGCCACTGGGCTTTAAAATGGAGAAATTACCACCACTGGAGAGACTGTAGAGTCCAAACAGCAGCCATCACAAGGAGTCCTCAAATCCTTTGACATATTCAGCTTTCACATAGGCTCAGGATCTCTTCCCCCCCCACCCCTACTGGTTGCCCTCTTACCACTGCAAAACTTCAGCAGCCTTGCCTTAATCTCATTTTACATCCTGGCTCCTTTTATTCCCACAATCCTTTTTTTGAAAGTCAACTAGTGCCCCTCTAATCCTACATGATCATTGTTTTTAATTACTAGTAGCTACAGCATCAGCTTTCATGCTGATTACTATATGCTTGTGTTTATTAATATCTCCATCCACCTTTGTTTATTTAGTCAGGTTGAACGCTTAACATTTTATTTGCTGGGCACCTAGCACACAGTGTACACTGCTGTAATATGGACAGTTCTGTTGAAGACAGCTGTCCTAACAAATTGCTTTTGTCAATATGCCTGTTCAAGTCATGTCAGTAGTGTTACTTAAAATTCTGACCCTCCTAATACCTACCCATGAGTTATCCCTGACTTCAGATGAAGTTATCACATTCTTAACCTTTGCAAGATTAGGTCTTAAGGTGTACATTTCCCGTTTTGATACGCAGTGGTTTAGGAACACTTTATACCTTTGGTGCATTTGCTGCCACTTTTGCTGCCTCAGAATAGTTTCCCTGGGCAAACAGTGCATTGAACTTCCGGGCAAAGAGTTCCTCGGCTCCTGCCAGATTGTTGCGCACAGCCATTCGCAGAGCCAGGTCAGGATTTTGCAGCACATTCGTGATGTAAGGAATAATGTTCTCTTCCTCTACGCACACAGAGAGCACCTGAATTGGTTAAGAGGAGAGAAGAGACTTAATTGCAGTAAATCTTCAGGCTGCAATTAAAGTAACACGTATTAGATATTCAAAGTACAGTCTACAAGCACTTTCAAAAGCTCCAAGACAATTGGTTAGGGTGAAGACAGGAATAAGGAGATAAAGCAGAGGTATGTTTAGAGCAAGCATCCGCCACAGTAAAACTATTTCTACAGGATAAGCTTTGAAGTGGAGCCCCATTTCTTGGGTTTACAGTTTGTCTGTTCAATTCCAGAGGGTGTCCTGCACCCCACTTAAAACAGCACACTTAGTCCAAAAGCAAGAAAATTGTAGTGTGCCACACAGACCACTATGGCACAAAACCAAAACAGTTTTATTCCCAAATATTAGTGTATTCACTATCTGCATTGTACACCTAATCCCAAATCAGAAACCTCTACAGTATCTAATAATTAGATCTGAACAGACTAAAAAACCACCCACCCACCCACACACCACACAATTGTATAGACACAAGGCTCTTTCCAGTAGCTATAAAGCATTCATCTCCCTCTAGCACTGCTGGTCGTGTGCTAACATGTATGAAGACAGGTAGAACAATTAGTTTTTATGGCCAATGCCGCCCTCCCGAGTCATTTCAGTCAGGACAGCTTGTCTACCAGCATCTTTGGGGAAGATTAAACAATCTGAGGCAGAAGAAAATGAATCCTAAATAAGATTTTGGGATTAAAAACAGATTTTCTTCTAAAGTAAACAAAAAGAACTCTGCTATCAAGTTTGGGAATTCCCTGATGGAGATCCCAACTCTATCCTTAAAAAGAAAAACCACAACATAACAGTGAGCTATTAAAAGTTTCTGCATTTTAGTGCCATGTAGCAGATACACAGTACCATCCTTCTGAGTGAAAGGCATTTTATCCAAGATTCTTCCCAAAAAGAGAGCCTGATTTGTACCTCAGAGAATGTCCATATTTTGTGGTGAGATTTCACCACCTTTATAGAAGGTGTGCACTCTCAAAAACAGTACTGGCAACAGCTCACATTATTAATATGTTACCTTTCTAGTTTAAACACTGAATGATACTTGTATAAAGGGTTCAGCTAGGTGAGATGAAAGGATTTTTGTAGGAGCAAGTTTCCAGAAAGATAGCTCCGTTAGTCTATATATGGACAAAACAGTGAGAATTCTGTGGCACCTGAAAAAACTAACACGTTTCTGCAGGCATAAAGCTTTTGTGGGCTCCAATCCACATCAGGAAAATCTGTTAGTCTTCAAAGGTGCCACAGGACTTGTTTTTCTTAAAGAGCAAGCAGTCTCTCTATACAACAGAAGTTTTGCATGCAAATTATAGATCAGACATGGCCAAACTGCAGCTCTTTAAAGAAAAAGTTGTGGCTCCCAGAAGAGCACAGCAGGGAAGGACAGCATGGCATGAGACATTTGCAATGGTTGAGGACAGAGGTGGTGGCATGGTAAGAGCTGGAGGCAGAGGAGCAGCATTGTGAGAGCTGCAGGAAAAAGCAGCATTGTGAGCTGGCAAGGAAAAAGCAGTGTGTAGGAGAGGGGAGAGGCAGCATTGTGAGTGCCAGGAGGGAAAAGCAACGTCCTCAGTTAGGTGCAAAGACAAGCACTCAAAAGCAAGCAACTGTCAGATTCTACAGGTTTACCCACACAATATTAATTCTACCCTCCTTGTCTGTGTGCATTACATCAGTGCATGATTATTTTTAAATTACTTTTTTTGATATTGCTTTCTGGCTAAATATTTTTCAAACTGGCAACATAGATTGATCAAAAACAAGTCCACTTAACTACAGATAAGTGATAATTAGCAATTTAAACCTGAAAAGCAATTGTAAATTAATTTTTTTAAAAACCTGGCATTTCCAGATATTGTAATATAATGCAAAATTATTTCTCTTGTATTTCTATTTTGAGAATTAAATAAGAATCGTCAGAAGTGACTGAAAATTGACACAAATGTTACATCCAAAACCACTGACTACTATCAAAAGGTTATTTTAAAAACCTATTAAAGAATGTTACAAGTACTTATTATGGATCATGGTTCATTTTCAGCATGCAAAATGATTTAGGCTTAGGACAGACCACCAATACTGAAAACTGGGTTTAGAAAAAAAATTCCATAAGTCCATCGAACAAGTGTGCCTGAGACATCAGCATGTCATCTGTTTGCAGAAGGAACTGATAATTAATACAACTTAAGTCAATTACCAAGATAATTTACATTCACTGCAAAGTTCAACAGCAGCACTATACTTCTGATTAAATAGCATTCAATATGTATTAATTCTACTTTGTTGAATAGTCAAAATCTATATTTCAGTGCAGTCTTCATGAGTGAGTGAGTATCGGAGCCCATTAGACAAGAGAGTAATTGTTGTGAAGGGCCGAGGATGGAAGATTGTGTTGTAAACTTTCTGAAGAAAGCTCACCAATAAAGATTTTCACTTTGTATTATAAAAACCAAATAATATTTACAATTTATACAGGCCCTGACCACAAACTGAATAAACTCAATGGGATTTGCCATAGTATCTTCTGTGCATGGACTCCAAGGTACTTACTGAAACAGGCTCTGATCTTGCACTTTATGTCCCCATAAATTCTCATTGATCTGTTGTGATTCTGAACAGTTGAAAAGGTGTCCCTGTGTGCATCTCTTCACAGGATTAAGATGAGAGCAGTGTTTTCCCTTTCTATTACTCTCATTTTAAAATTAATTGTGTCTGAGTCCTTAGACCTTTTGTCTTCACTGTCCATGAGTATTTTAGTGAACAAGTTTACTGGCAGAAATATTGGCAGGGAAGCGAGGGCATGGTCAGGGAGAGCAGAGAAGCAGCAGCGTGCTAAGAGATGGCAGGGAAGAGGCAGCGGGGGTGGGGGAGAGAAATGTGACATGGTCAGAGAAGCCATAGCATGTTTAGATTTTCTCATAGCCCCTAATGCAGCTTACTCATTAAAATCAAATCATGTTTTACAAATCCTAAACATGATGTGGACTACTAAGAAATGAAAATACAGAGGAGAGAAGTACAAAACTGAATGTAGATTACTTTCAATTTTTGGTACAACTTACTGCTGTGAAGCATCATATTCCACAATGAAGTTCAAAACATTGAGATGCTGATCTTTCTAAGTATTGCACAGAGAGCTTTTACCTGCTGCATTGACAAGTTACTGCCCAGATTTAAAAAAACCTTGCCATAAGTCTGTAGTGTTTTACATCTAGCAACAGCTAAATTTTTACTGTATAGGCCTAGTTTCATGGTAATCTTAAATAGTGAATCAATATTTGCCCTATTTTTATGATAAAATTAAAGTGTGCAATGAACTTGAAGCTTAGTAAATTTTGGAGTAGGTAAAAGTGTGGTTATATGCCTCATTGTGGCTCTCGAAGGTTTAATAATCGACTTGTGCAGCTCTTGAGTTCCATAAGTTTGGCCACCCGTTATAGATGATACATTTCTGTACAGGTGAACAAGTCTATTCTAATGTCTCTTCAGATGTAATTTAACAGACAATTCTTCCCAAAGGCAGCACTACAGTCCTTCTGCTTCAAGTTTTTGCACCAGACCTCAAGATCTGAGCCACCAATAAGCACTGTTCAGACATCTAGTTCCATCCTCTCTCATAAAAGGGCGGCAGATTTCGTGTGACATTACTGAATTTTTGACTTTCCCACCCCAAAGGCAGGTATGAGCAGATGCTGACCTCATGAACAAGTAAAGCATTTGATTGTCATGGATGTTAAACATTTTCAAAAAAAGTGATGCTTGTCAGCTGGAGACATTCATGAACTCTGATCAGCCATCACCTAGTACCTCATTTAAAGGGCAGCCCATAAAACTGTTCCAGGAACACTGGGACTATCACTTCAAAGGGCTAAGTCAGTGTATTCATCGCAAGTTTTCCTGGATGGAGTGTCTAAACAGACATGTGAAGGGGATACTACATAGTCACATTGCCCGATAGTTGTTCCTGTCCCATTCTAATCTTGCTAGGAGAGCTAGCAACATGCCATAGGATCAGCATTTCCTTACCTGTCCCTTTCTGTTAACGCCTATAATCCCAGCTGTTGCTTCATGAGGTGCAGTGACAAATATGGTTTCTCCACTTATTCGGTTCATGTAGATACAAGTGCCAGTTTCAAGGTCATACAAGTGGATGTAACCATACTTTGTAATCAGAAACACCACATCATGTTTTTCACTAATCTGCAAGACAAAAGAAAGGTTTAAATCTAGCTATAAAACTTGCTTTAAAATCAAATTTCATGTAATGTTACAATGGCTAGAAGGAAGGAATAATTTGACAGCACGAAGTGATTGTTCTCTTACTGAGTTGTGGTTTAGAGGAGTGTGTGCTTGACAGCATAGCAGCAGAACATCTCCTTTAATAGTCATTTTTTCAGTTCTTACATATACCAGAAGACTTTAAAGACTTCTGTAAATGGGTAGAACCAATCAGCAATTAAAAACAGCTTACAAAGTTAAGTGCAAGGCTGGGGAGTGAAATAGACCAGCAAATTAAGAACAAGTTACTGGATTTTAGGACAATTATCTCTACAAAAAACTCAGATTCTATAGTTGCACAGCAATGTGTCTGATGTATGTGGATTAGACATCTTGCTACATTACCATATTTCAGACACTGATCATACCTGCATTGCAACAGGAAAGTCATTCTGGGCTTCAGGAGGAAAGAAGACATCCACTGCTTTCTTTGGAAATGGTTGGTTCCCTGTTGGTGGGGTGCCAACTTCAATGATATGCAACTGTACAGAGGAGATTTGCTGATTAATCCTATATATATTTCTAGCAATACTGTATAGCCACAGTCACCCATTCATTTTCTAGTTGGACTACAGTACTCTGTGATTTTAGATAAATACATTGTTGCTGCTGGGACAGTCCCAGCAAGCTTACAGATAAATCAACTTGAGAGCAAAAGCACTACATTGAATCATCTGGTCTTACAAGGAAAAGCTTCTGTGATCTTGTTAAGCCGCACACCAAGTTAAAAACTACAAGTCTTCTCATATACACAAGTCCATTAGAGGTTCCTCTTGCACTCTGGGTTTAAGAGTTTGCAAAAATTTTTTTTATGGAAAGCCAGTACTGGCTACTCATTTTTCCTGCCGTTTGACTGTTGTACTACAGAAACAAAGGCAATATGAAAGGAAGCAACATGGATATTGCCACACATCTCCCATCTGACAATATACCAGAAAAACTGAAGTTAAAATGATCACTTGCAAAAAGGTTAGTAAACTGCATGGTTTGTGATGTTACACTTGTTCAGCAACTAAACATGAGCGAGTTTTATTTTAGCTTGTCTTTACAGTCAAAACACTTATTTGCTATTCCAAAAATTGTTTTGAGAACCCAAATTTAGCACCCAATGGAATCCTCTGAAATGAAGAGTTAGAGTGCTCATTTTCCAGCATCATGAGATTATTCAAAACATTGAGATGCTGATCTCTAAGTATTGCAGAGCTTTTACCTGCTGCATTGACAAGTTACTGCCCAGATTTAAAAAAACCTTGCCATAAGTCTGTAGTGTTTTACATCTAGCAACAGCTAAATTTTTACTGTATAGGCCTAGTTTCATGGTAATCTTAAATAGTGAATCAATATTTGCCCTATTTTTATGATAAAATTAGGGTGTGCAATGAACTTGAAGCTTAGTAAATTTTGGAGTAGGTAAAAAAAGTAGGAAGAGCTCTGCCACCTCAAAACAGCTTTAAATAGCCCATTTTCAAAGTCAAACAGCAGAGCTTTTACTTACATCAGTTTTGAGTTTGGGTACTTGGGCATCAGAACACATCATTTCAAAAAGTTTTCCATGTTCCTAATATATAGGTTTTTACATTAATCACCCATGTGGAGAATGATTTACAGTTACCTAAGGGTCCTGGTGGCGATTCTACTAGGATGGGGATCTGCAATGCATGCTCAGCGTGCCACCTGCAGCTCCCTGAGCATCCCCTTCCAGCTCCCTCCAGGGAGCCAGGTGTGCTTCAGGGATTCCCATTGGCCCCAGCATCATAACCAAATTGGGGCTGCCCCCACCCTCCCACCACAACCACATGAACCAGAAGAGGTCCAGCCGCCACATTGCAGCCCCTAATGTTGGCAGGGGTGTGCAGGTGGCATACACTCCCTCCACTGGCAGGGTAGAGCAGCGCTGCCCCACCTACCCCCCAGCCTGCTGTCCCTCCCAAGAGTGGCTGATGGAGAGCTGCAGTTTATGAAGGTGGGGCCCTGGAATGGCCCCTCTGCAGAGTTCAGGCTGCTTTGACCTGGCTACTCCAGGCTGCAGAGGCCGCCTTCCCCCAGGCCCTGGATCAGACCCATTCACAGCCTGCACACCCCAGCAGCACTAGGGGCCACAGTGCAGCTGCTGGGCTGGCTCAGACTCATGTGGTTGTGGTAGGAGGGTGGGGGGAAATGGTTCTTCTGATCTTTTGGGTTGCCAACCTCTGTACTAGGAGCAGCATTCTAACATTTAGATATGTGCATTAAAAAGCCTGTTAGGATGGTCACTTAAAAGCAATTATTTTCTTCCAAAAGATGGCAGTGGGGAGGGGTGGGTGGCAGGAGTGGACACAAACCACTAACAGTCTCGGTTGAGTACATGTTGATGTATTCACTAGAGGTTTACATCTCCTAGGCTAAAACCAAAAAAGGTAGAACATTCAGAATCAGAGCTTACCTTGCCTCCAGCTTGGCCTCTGACAGCAAAACAGAAGAGAGTAGATTCTTCAGCATTGCCTTCCATCTTGAACTGAGCAAAACTAGCTGCATGCCCCTCAATGGGCTGGGATACTTTTCTATCTACAGAATAAAGCTGCATGGCTCCAACAACACGATTTTGCTAAAAAAAGTGTGACGAGAAGTTAGTGACAATGCATTTTCACCCTACAACATAACTACTGGCAAATTGTTGCAGGAAAGAAAGCTTGTTCAGCTTGAGTGCTTAAATCGGTGTCTGATTCTGTGAACTGGGTTATCAAAATTCTCTGCTAACCAGATTTGTTGAGTTCCAGAGTAACTCCATTATATCAGAATGGTAAGAGAAAACTGAAAGGGTCAGTTAAAACATCAGATGCAGAAGACGTGGTCTTCAAATAAGGTTGGTTCAGCATCATGCTTTGTGGCTTGTGGGTCCCTTGCAAAGGTCTCACACATTAGAGAGACTTTATTGTATCCAAAAATCAAATATTGATCATTAAGGCAATGAAGTGGAATCACAGAATATCATTGAGAGCAATTATTCAGATTACAAAAAGATGGACGTCAGCCAAGTTTTAAGCCTTCTAGGCTGGTCTCAAAATAACTATTAAGTACCTGTGCAGATATGCCAGTCAGAAGTAACCATTTCTGCTTGGCATCTGTACGATAGTTGATGATCTGGCAGCCTGCAAGACTAGAGTGTCGATCAAACATTTTCACAGGCTGAGATTCTCCCTCCATGCTCCAGTGGTAGACTGCATTGTCTGTTACAAGTGCAACAGTGTTCAGAGAGATCCATTTCCAGAAAGTAACATCATCAGTCATGGTATGAGCCTTCATTTTACTCTTCATCTCAATGTTAAAGATCTGAAGTGTTTTCCCAGCTAAAAAAAAATACAAGTTCAACTTAGAGCTGAGTTAGCTGTTGCCTCCCCTTAAAGTACCAAGACAGCAGTGTGAAGGAGTTAGATTTAGCCTTCCTCTTAGAAGGATAGCATAATTCACTGCACTTGGCCTACGACAGTCAGAGCAATCAGGTCAACTATTGGCCAGACACTTCTAAAGCCAGCGTTATTAGCTCATATGGTTGTAAAACAGAACTGGCCTCTGAAGTGACTGTTGCTTAACCAATTTTGAACAGATGTGAGAAACAGCTTTTTAGTTAAGTGAAACCATTAAGTGTCTAAACAATTAGAGATTTGTTTTAGTGCTTACTTCTAAGCAGATTTTATAAAATGTACATACTGAACATATTCCATTAAATTGCTCATGAAATTATGAAGTACACCAAAACTTGTTCATTGTCCAAGAAACTGCCCACATCTGTTTCAGGTATAACAAAGCACAAGGATGGAAGGGTCAGAGATTGGACTCAGTCAGGTTTGTTGGTAATTCTGTTTTGTTAACCAAACACACTTGTGTTGGTAAGATAAGTTTAACTTAAGAATCTTTGGCTGCAACAAACTGGAGACCAACATAAAACTACAGAAAAGATGGGAAGGGTAGAGAGGGAGAACCAGAAAAGCAACTAATGCAAGCTCTAGGAGGTAGGGAAGGGGTTTTGAATTACAAAGCAGGTAAATAAAAATCCAAAAACCTACCGCGTTCCTTCTTCCACCAGGATTACTTGGATTCATTATACAGTATATTCACATACAAGGAGGAATCACTGCTACATTTAAAGGGAAAGCAAAAAAAGCTTGGAGCAGCATACCAGAAGAGTTCTGGCTCTACTAGCTAATATTAAGGGAATGTAGGGAGCAGAAAGTTCAAGCTATTCCCTTTATTAACAGGTGCATGTCTCAGTTAAGGAAAGGCTGGCTTCACATCTTTACCATAAGAGATGCAAGACTGATAGCTACCAGTGCAAATGAAATAGCCTATTAAAAAACTAGTTGTCAAGGGTTGACTATTTTCAGAACTAGGGTCAAAGATTAAAGATCAGACAGGAGTCTCCAATAGATCAAGGTATTAATCTACCAAGGATCTAATCTTAGTTGACAAACACTGCTAGCAAGATAATCCTGTTCTGAAGCACAAGGATGGAAACAGCAAATGATGCATCAGAACTACAAAACACAAAAGCATGGTGTTATGTGCTAGACCTACAATAAGTAGAACTTTAGAGTTACAAACACCTCAGGAATGAAGGTTATTTGAAACTCTGAAAGGTTATGAACTCCAAAACAGAACACTATGGTGTTTTCATAATTTTACATCTGAACACTGACTTGACAGTTTTGAAACTGCCCCCCAGCTCAAATCTCTGCTGCTCCCTGGCTGCATACTTCCAGTTCCAAATAAGCTGTGTGGGTGACTAGTCAGTTCTGGTGTTCATAACTGAAGTCTGACTGTATTAAAGTCCATCTAGTTTCAGCTCCTTGCTTTGCACCATTTTGTAATGCTATTTTTTCAAGTATGGGACAAAGTTGTCACACCTTACACTGTAGTTAACTCGTGTGGGATGGAAATAAAACTGGAGCATTCACAATATGCAAAGCATACTAAGGAAAAAACAGACTTGAATTGTAAGTAATAATCCTGTTTATAAAAAGCCTGAAGTGTCCCAAGTTTACTGCTTTAGGCCAAGTGCAAGTGTTAAGCTTTCAAACTGGTACTTTTCAAAGCATTTTCTTAGATTTGGAATACATTTTTCCTTTACAGTAGCACTGAACAGTTTCTGGGGATTAGCATATAGGTCTGTGTGTACTTAATTAAGGTGTAGGAGCAATGTGCACTGTAAGCCAGTAAGCTTGTAAGCCTTTGGACTCTAGTATTCTTTTTTCATAAAACAGGACAAAAAACTAAATCTGAATTGAGTGACTCACCATCTGCATATACAAGAAAGCATTAAAGATGCAACAGACAAAATAGTACAACATTAAAATCAGAAAGATAAATTTAACAAGCAGTTCAGGACAATAGAAAAAAATTAAGAGAAAGATCTAATCAGAACAAGAGTATAATAGATTTGCTTAATTTTTGAAGTTAGGCAGATGTTACTCATGCATTAGCTTATGTACCTTGTTTTAGAACTAGCTAATTATTTAACTTACAAAATAATTTGTCCTCCTTAAAAATGGGCTCATATACAATAGTCTAAACACAAGTGTGCAGGGTCAAAAATAGAGTAATTTTACCAAATTAGGTAAAAATATAGCTTGCAGCATAAGATGTGGCCTAATAATTTTTTGATCTTTTAAACCTGTAGAGCATTTAATAATTTACAAATCTTACATTTCAGGGCATTGTGTTTGTTCAACCCTTGGTGCACACCCCAACAGTCAGATCTGAACAAATGAATGTCAATTCTTTTATCCTCTGCTCTGAAAAAGGGAATTCAGGTTTTTTTGGATAAGGAGGTTTAACAAGGATTCACATGAAACCCTTTCACCAAAAGCAGATTTCTCTAGCTTTCACACCTAGGGCTGGCCACATAAGCTACATGATTGTGTTTTAAGACAATCTCTTTTGCTCCAGGCAAAACCCTGATCTCAGCTGTATGAGGACCAATACCCGACTATTTAAGAGCAGACAGCAAAATAACAAAACTTACTGCAACCAAGCAGCATTTTGTTCAACAACTCTAGGATGTATCCTTTCATTAGCTTACATCTTTCCCATGGTGATTCTTGGGAAAGATACTTAAGATGTTTAACAGCAACCACCACCACAATCTTTTAGATTGTCAGCCTAACTTGGGGTTTAACCTTTGAACACAAATTCTTCACTCTTGGAAAGACAATGGACTGGCCCAGAATGAAATCAGAAAATACTACAATATGTGGTCAGATCAAAACACATGATGTTCTTCTCATACCTTTTAGTGCAATGACTTTGCTAGCAGGATTCATGATAGCACTGTCAGCTGAAATTGGTCTGCGAATGGGGTTGCTGGGGTCATTCATGTCAATGATCACCACCTGTGCTTGTTCTCCTACCTTCTCTCTTATGCAGATGAATTTGTCTGACTCCATAGTCAGAGTACTGAAGCCAATGTTAGCTGGGTTGATCCCCAGATTTTGGAGCTAGAAGACAAAAAAAGGTTTTATTTGAATGTTACAGTATGACCTGATCCCATAACTTACACTCCCCAGCATTTATTTTCCTCCTATTCCGTAAGTTCCCCCATATTCAGTGGCTGACAAAGTGGGACTTTCTCCCACAAAAGCTCATGTGATAAATTTGTTAGTCTCTAAATGCCACAGTACTCCTTGCTTGTTTTGCTCAACTACACTAACAGCTACCCCTTTAGAACTTGGCGCAAAAAAAAAAAAAAAAAAAAAAAAAA
>ML681971.1:26058704-26074761 GCA_007922195.1 Podocnemis expansa
AAAGGTTTAGTCACTGTCAGGGCTTGTATTCCACAAGATGATCAGCTCAGTTCATGCAGTCTATGCTGTAGTTGTACCTGAACAATCATGAAACCTTGTCAGACACCAGCTCCCCACTACCCCCAAGAGGTCTTCTGCCAAGAAGGGCACGACATACTCAAAAAAACCTCCTGCTACATGAAATAGAACAGCTCAGAAAGAACAAAGTAACTGTTGGTACGTTTACACCAGAACTGCAAGATACAAATCCCAGGTAGAGGAGACATACCTGGATCATTGCTGACTAGGCTAGTGCACTACAAATAGAAGTGGCTTTGCTATTGGGGCTGGAAAAGCTAGCCACTCAAATACAACCCCATTGGAAACCATACACAGGTACTTAGGTGGCTCCTCCAGCTGCTGATGCTGCCAGGCAATTCCATTTTTAGTGTGCTAGTTCAACACACCATGCTCAAGCCTAGACATCACACCTCAAACTAAAATTTTTGACTTCCACTTAAGTTTCTGCTGGCTTTCCCCTCCCCTTCACCCCAGGTGTGGACCCTGAAGCCAGAGTGAATGGCTTAATTCAAGGCTTGAGTGCACTAAGCAGCAGTATTGCATCTGAGCAGTCATTCTTGTGATGTCCAACTACAGTTAACTGAAATGAATTAAGATCAATCACTATTCAGCCATCTTCAACCTAGCTCCTAGAGCAGTGGTTTTCAAACCATGGGTTGGGACCAAGTAGTGGGTTGCTGACCCTCAGGTAGTGGGTCAGGGTGCCGCCTTTCTGTTGCAGCTGAAAGACTGGAAAGCATTACTGAACGAGGCAATTGTTGGGTTGCTGCTTGCAGGCATAATGTTTCTTACTGGCTCCCTAGGAAAAGTTTGAAAGCCATTGTTCTGGAGAACAGAGTTGGGATTTGATTTCTGCCTTGACTAACTCAGCAACACTGAATTTGACACACTAGATAAAGCATTAATTGTTGGATCCAGTTTTGTCTTAACCACCTCTCTACTGGTTAGGCTGAATGCAAATCTAATCTTTCTTCCAACATTAAGTGTTCAGCAGGAGCTCTATAAAAAAACTGGGAGCCGGGACAATGGATCAACTAGTGCAGATAACACTCCCCAGAAAGGCAAGGATGGAGCACATGCAACACTGCTTAGTGCTGCATGAAGAATTTACTGAGCCAGTCAGCCACCCCTTCCTGGTTAGACCTGATCAGCCTCTTGAAAAATGAGTTGATTAAAAGTTTGCTTTAGTTTAGACAGGGGTGAGGGGGTTGGAAGAAGACAGAGTCAAGCTCATGCATTTGAAAGGAGTTTGCTTTGTTTAATTTTAAACTACTCCAAGTGTTTAAAACAAGTCAAAGTACTAGCAAGCTTCACTGGCTAAACAAGTATTTTTCTGGGGATCATGGGATTCAAAAATAGTATTGAGGCCTAGGCCCTATTCCTCTTTCTAACCCACTGGGTTTTAATGCAAATGATAGTTCTGGCACCTCAGGTTTTCTTCATTTGTGGAAGTGAACAGAAGCATTTAATTAACAGGGCTGACATTTGTTTTGTCAAGCTTAAATCTCTGGTTGAAAGGAGCTATGGGACTGCAATTAATTTAAGTTAGTATTGCAGTAAAGC
This sequence comes from Podocnemis expansa, assembly GCA_007922195.1. Classification (NCBI taxonomy): domain Eukaryota; kingdom Metazoa; phylum Chordata; order Testudines; family Podocnemididae; genus Podocnemis; species Podocnemis expansa. The sequence goes on from ML681971.1 coordinate 26,060,328, forward strand.
TGTGAGAAGATGAGTAGTCATTCTACCACTTAAGATTCAGACCCTGGCATTCATCTATAGAGCCCTACAAATCCACGGATATCCACAGATATCCGCCTTACATTTGCATCTGCGGATACACCACAGACACCACGGACCATTTCTTGCAGATGCAGATCAGATACGGATCCACATGTTTATCTGCACAGAGCTAGAGCCCTGCAAATATGTGGATATCCACATTATAGCCACATCTGTGGATACAACATGGACATCCGTGGACCATTTTTTGGTGATGGAGGTTGGATATGGATCCATGCAGGGCTCTATTCTTCTAAGACAAGACAATGATTAGTAACTAAGGCACATTTAGTTCTAAAGTGGATGAGAGACAGTGAAGAGTTTAAAAATACAGCTTTGGCAGAGTGGTCTTTAAGAACAAAGCTACTCTCAAAGAACCATGTTCTGGAAGCCACATGTTAAGTTTGAGTAAAGTCTTGGCTTGTCGGTCTATCAGCTACATTTCATGCAGTCTTTATGAAAGTCTCCACCTTAGCTATTTGATTAGTCTTCACTTGCTTGCAGTGATAAAGAAGGTGTGTCATGACACTGTTCCATTCTGTTCAACTTTACTTTTCCCCCTCACACTGTAAAAGGAATTCATAGAAGCAGCTAATCTACAGGAGTACAATATCAGAGTGAAGGATGCTTTAAAGCAGGGGTTCCCAACCTTTAAGGCTGGGTACCCCTTGTAGTTAAAAAGAATTGCAGCCCCCTGGAGGGTACTTGGCACCACCATGCAGGGCAGAACTGGGCCCTCGCTGTTCTACTCCTAGGTAGCCTGGGCCATCACAGCCATGGGCCCCGGCCCCCTCCCCATGTTCCCCACCTCCTGCAGCTGGTTCCCCATCCCCAACCTCCCCTGGTCCCCCTCCTCCCCTCTTATGTGGCCACCTGTGGGTCTGCTGCACCTGGCCACCCTCCAGGCTGCTCTCCCTGAGTGCATTCTGTATGCTTTAGGCAGAGCTAGAATCACCAGATACCAAAGCCTGGAAAGGAGGACAGGGAAAGTACAAAAAGGAGGACACATGGAGAAAGTGTAGTATTACCATACTAAACTTCTGCTTTAGAGCACCCTGGAATGCTTCCCCCTAAAAATAGGATGTCCTGGGGCAATCCAGCATACTTAACTCCTGTTAGTAAAAGCCAGACAAAATCATGTATTTTTAAAATGCCTGCCAGATGGAGGACACAAAAGGTAAAAAGGAGGACATGTCCTCCTTTCGCCTGATATCTGGTAACCCTAGGCAGGGCAGGAGTTTTAAAGACTCCCTGCCTGGGGAAACCAGAAGCCTGGGTGCCTGTGGGAGCCAGACATGCTGGCAGTGTCCAGCCCCAGTTTCCAGCCTGTCTGTGGACCCCCTGAAGCCACTCTGCAGCACACCAGGTCAGGCATAGTGTGTTACTTACCAGTAACTGTCCTTTGAGATGGGCTGCTTGGATTCATTCAGTAATAGGTGTCTGTGCCACAGTGCATGATTGGTCAGAAACCTTTTTGCCCTAGCTTGTCAAAACAGGGCTAGCAGCCACCACCCCTGGCTATGTGTGGCTGCTGCCCTGTCCCTCCTCAGTCCCTAAAAGTCACCAACTTAGAGTAGCAGGGACATTGGGAAGGTTCTGAAAGAATCTGAGCAGCCCATCTTGGAGAACAGTTACCGGTAAGTAACCCACCGTTGTTCTTTGTGCACTGCTTGGATACATTCAGTAATAGGTGACTGCTAGCCATGCTGACGGATAGTGGGTGGAGTTGGGTTCTTTTCCACCTTCAGCACTGCACCCCCATAAGGGCCAGTAACCCAGGCAAAGGGAGGCCAGTAGATAGTATGGCCTGGCCTGGCCTGGCGGGGGGGGGGGGGGGAAAAAAGGCTTACACCTCTCAAGTGCTCCCTGTCTGCAATCAACAGGAGCAGCGGGAGGCCTAAAGTCACCTTATGATGGGAAAAACAAAAAGCACAGCCACTGATTCAAGGACTGATGAGGCACCTTCAAGCAGGGGACATCGGAGGCTGGTGATAAGCATCTGTCAAGGAGTGCAGACCAGATATGTCCCCTGGCCTTAGGCCTACAATATGTACCTTAGCTGGTGACGGGGAAGCTAATGTAGGCCCCGGAAGAAAAAAAACAGCCTACTAGTGAGTACGGGGGGGGGGGGGGGGGGGGGCCACACACATACTTACTTTACTGGTCCAGCCAAGGAAGCAACTCACAAGGAGGCACAGAGAAAAATGAACTGCCACCTGGTAAATGCAGTTCTTTGGTGGGCAACCCAGGATGGCAATTGGATGCCAAGAGCACCCCTTCAGAGGCCTGTGGGTAGATAATCACCAACAGGTGGAGGGATAGGGAAAACCTCAGGCCAAAAATGGTCAAACAAGCCACATGGTAAGAGGCTGAACTACCACCTTAGGGAGACAGCAGGAAGATGACCTTTAAGGTCTAGGTACACAAGGAAAATGACCCCACCTCCCTTTGATAGGGGTTGGGAGTAGGGATATGGCTACCATGTTAGGGTGCAGCAACTAGGGGGAGGGCATGAATGAGGGCAACAGTTGACCAAGGTGATACAATTCCCTTGGACCATACGACATATGCCTCTCCAGGTAATATGGTGGAGAGTGAGCTGAGAATATGGGTGAATCTCTGGGTCTGGGTAGAAAGGCCCTTGAAGGGACTGGTAAGGTACAGCAGGAGACCAGTTACTCCCTCCGCTAGGTACCCCAGAGCAAAAAGAAAGAGCACCGGAGGGTGACCCTGACACTGAGGGTATGCTAAAGAGATGTCATGTACAAAGAAAGAGAAAAAAAAAAAAAAAAAAACCACACACAGGACCAGGGCCTGCTGACCACCCCTGCCAGATGGACAGAACCGGGGAAAAGGACATCCAGACTGGAATACAGACCACTAACTGTAGTATCATGCAGCTGGGATAAAAAAAATTGCTGTCAAATCAGCAACTTTACTAGTGACCCCATGTAACCAGTGGGTGAAGAAAGTGACACTGGGCGTTAAGACTCAAGAGCCCTCTGAACCACTTGGTGGGTTCAGACTGAATTGGGAGAGGGTCAACTTTAGTCAGTTGGGGATTCATTCCTACCTTAGGAGAAGGCGGCCGCACAAGGAACTAGCCAGGTCGAATTGTTGTCAACCCAACAACTTGCAAGTGTCCTTGATTCTGCTCTCTGTGGTTGGGGCAGGGCTAGACTGCAGGTGCATTCCTGCTCCCCAGGGCAGGGCCCTTGGGCCACTTCCTCTAATACACAGTGTCCTTCTGGAAGGAAGGAGGATGGAGCCAATGATCTTGGCAGCTCTGAACTATCCCAAACCACATTGGCACTACAATTCTGCAGGACCTGTCCTGCACCTGGTGGTTTTGGGATTGCGTAGTTAGCTGAGCAAGGGAGGCTTCACTCCAACAAGAGGTACTGGGGTTCCCTTTTCTATGTGAAGGGAGATAAAGGAAAAAGCAAGCAGTTCCAACAGGGTGGAATCATCCTTAGAGTGTGTTAGCACGGAGGACCAGGGAAGGAGAGGTATAACTGTGCCAGAGAGTTCTCGACTTGGGAGAGTTTTACACCTGAGAATAGAAGAGTATGTGCACCCAGGAAATTACCAGCTAGAGTGAACATGAGCTACTGGCTTAGCAGTTGATCAGGAAGCAGTCCAAATGCTGCTGATTTGAATCCTGAGGGCAGGCGTAAGCAAGAGGCAAAAAACCAACGGCCTGGGGGAGGAGGGAAAAAGGGCATGGAGTCCGCCCCATCAGTAGGGTTTTTTGGAAGAAGGGAGTCAGTGACGGTGCCCAGTTTCCAGGACTCGTGAACCACATATGGGAGGTAATCTTCCCAAGAGAAAAAGAAAATGCCAGCCTTTCAGGAAGTACAATGCAGGGAGCCTTCAGGGACCCTGCATAACCTTAGGAGGGAGCGCACTCTAAAAGAAAAGGGGAAACAAAGGAGGGGAGTATTAGAGACCATTGGGAGATGGATCCCAGTTGGTCATTCGAGGGGTGTGGAAGTGCACGTTATTCAGTCCTGCAACCCTTCACGCATAAAACCCATCATGTCACCTAGCGACAGCGTGTTCTGCTATGGGGCAGGGGAGGGCAGGGGAGAGAAGGGCTCCTCCAACTATGACCCAAGTGGTCCCTGATTTCAAGGGTAGCTTCTTCTGAGGTAAATAAAAGGCCTACCCAGGCATTAACTCTTACAGATCCTCAAAGACAGACATGGCACTAGCTCAAGGGGAAGCACATGGCCATCCCCTGCAGAAGAAGGATTCTTGAGGGATTCTGATGGAACCACCAGGTGATTCTTGTGGAAGAATGGTAGCACCCTGACTTAGGATCTTGTCTCAGGGTTGCCCTCGCACACAGGGTGGGTGCACTTCTGGTACAAGTAGACCAGGTAATGTTCTCCTGAGATGGGGGGAAAAGCAGAAACCCTGGTTTGATGTTAGGCCAACTGGCCCACCAACTGAGGGAATGGAAGGTTTTGCGATGTTCAAGTTTTACTCGCAACCTTAAGAAGGGTGGAAAGTACCCAGTGGAGCAAACCAGAAGGGCATAGAGCCAGGGGTCTCAAACAAACCATGAGGACCGCATGAGGCCTAGGATATTAGCCCGAGGGCTGCATTACTGAAACCCCTTCATACAGCAGTCAGTTTAATTAAAAAGTAATTGTATTCAAAATTAAAAATGGAGAGAAAGAAAGGGAAGAGAAAAAGGAAGGAAACAGTCCATGTCACTTCTTACAGGTGGCAGGAACAGTCTCCGAGTGCTGCTCTGAGATGATTCTTGCTGCTTGTAATAAACAGCAGGAACCCTCTCCCTCTTCCAGCCTCTTGCAAGAGGCTCAGAGGCAGAGATGGTCTGTGCCACTTTTTACAAGTGGCAGAGGCAGTTTGAACTGCCCCTCAGACAGCTCACTGCTTGCAGGGATCATCCCCTGCTCTAAGCCTCTTGCCAGAGGCTGGACGAGGTAGAGGAGAGGGTTCCCTGCAGCCCTGACCAGCAAGAAACAGCCCTGTAGGGCTCTGCCTAACCCCCTGCTCACAAGCAGCAGCAGGCTCCAGCTCCTCCCCAGCTGGCTGGCAGTGGGACTGACCTGTGCTGAGGCCCCACAGGGGTGGGAGGATGTGCAGACAGAAGTACTGGGGCAGGACCCTTGAGTCAGGCAGCTGCAGCTCAGCTACTGGCTCCTGGGGGCAGGGCTCCTAAAAAGCCAGCCAGGGGTATGGAACCCCTGAATTCCTATCTGTGTTAGAGGCTGCAGGCAGCCTGCATGTTTGAGACCCCTGGGATAGAGTAAGCACTGACTGCCCCTTACGGCAGTCAACACGCCCAAGTATTTTACATCCCCTTGGGGGTCCTGGGCACTACAGAGCATGCCATCTGTTTCAACTGCAAACAGAGGCCCACCATCAAAGGCGAGGTCAAGCATGACCTGTTTGGAGGAGGGTGGCACCCTTGCCTCCTAGAGCCAAACCACCTGCTGCAGGGCTACAGCTGAGGCCATGCAGCATCCCAGGCTGATAGCAATAGGTCCTGGGACGCTATTCTGCCCTCTTCAAGAAAGAGATCATAGTCCACTCTATTCTCCTGTTCATGGACTTCCACACATCCATGACATTTCTGGCTATCAAGGCCTGATTACTGGCTACCTGTAGATGAAAGGTAGAGGAAGAGTAACCCTTCCTCCCCATGAGACCCAACTCCCTTGCATCCCTTGATGCTGGGAGAGGGTTTTGAGAATCCTGCTCTGGACCTAGTGCTGCTTCCACCACCCCACGAGACAGCATCTGGTTGTGGGTGAGGAAAGGAAAGTCCCTTGCAGGGACCTGGTATTTATGGCCCATGTCCAATACAGAGGCAATGGAGCCAGGGGTTTGCCAATGCGACATAGCAAGGGCCCATGTGCTAAGGTGTAGAGGAACTATTATGGGTTCAGATGAAGTGAACGCCAGGCTGAACAGTGTCACTAGACCTCATGGGAGGAAAAGGGCATGGGGTTCAGGGCTCTGTCTGGTGCCAGAGGACACAGGGCCAGGTGGAACAGTACCACAGGGGTCTCCTCAGGAGACCATTCATGGGGTCAGTACCTATGGCTGTGGACAGGGCCATTTACTCCCCCTCGAGACACCCTCCTCAGGGCTTGGGGAATCAAGAAGCCTCATGGGGCCATGTTTGTGGTGCTGTAGAAGGCAGGGTAACAGTGCCAAGAGGAGGACTCAATGGTACTGGGGCCTCCTTGCACGGCTTGCTCCAGTGCTGAGGAACTCTGCACTGAGATCAGTGACAGAATTTGGTACCACCTTTGGGGCAACTAGACTCCTGAAGCGAAGGCTGGTTTACCCCTCTATTTGGAGAGCACCTGGGGTGGGAGGCATCGGCAGGAGGAGGAGGAGCACCTTTGCTGCCTCATAGGCCTCTGGAGTGGTAGTGGCTGGCACCAATTACCGCCAGTCCCAAGCAATGTTCCTTTTAAGGTTTGGCTGCTTGCATGCAAAGTTTTTGACCCATGTGCAAAAACTTTCTGAATAAAATGTGTGCAAATTCATGTGACAAAAAATTGAAAAATCCAGAACAAAGAAAATATTAACAAAAAACTTTAGCATTTACCCAAATTGCTATACAAAAGAAACTAATTCATGGCTTTCAAATAACCCAAGACCTAAAGTTATATTCAAATTGGGATCCTAGCTGTCACATTTCTGCCTAATACCCTCATCTCTTGTGGTGTACATGCAGAATTAGTTCACAGGGAGGCCAGCTAGTTAACACTGACAGCATTTAAGCAATCTTAAAAAGGTACCAGCAGTGTTCCTTCTAAGTATTAGCATGTCATAAACAAAAAAATTTAGTTTGTCAGCAGAAATTTTGCCTTATGGTAACCTGAGTCCAGTAAATCAAGACTTTAGAGAAACAGCTGGATTAGAATTGATATGCAGATCTGATTGCATGAAAACAGGATTAAGTCAGGACTACAGATCTTCCCATTACAACAGGTGATTTGACTACACCTGTGTCTACATGCTGTTTCCCAGTGTTTGAATCTTAACAACTGCTCCCATTTGCAGTTACATATGATTTGATCCCATGTCTTACACTCCCTTGCATTTATTTTCATCCCATTCTGTAAATTCCCCCCTTCAAAGTGTCTGACAAAGTAGGATTTTGTTCATAAAAGCTTGTGATAAATCAATCTTTTATGCTAAGTCCCACAAGATTCCTTGCTTCTTTTGTACAAAATAGGACTATATTTTAACATGTGTACTAAAAAAAGTTAATAGGCCTGTTTTAAAGTGTTTATTAAAATGACTTTAATAGAATTAATTGGGTTTAATTGAATTTGAAATTTGATTTTTAGAAAGCTTTTTTAAACAAACTTCAGTTTAAAATGGAGAGAAAGAAAAAGGTAGAAATAGGGGGGAAAAAAGGAAACAAGGAAAGAAAAGAGCAGGCTGCTTGCCTGCCAGTGCTGAGTACTCTCTGCAAGCACTGCTCTGCTCAGCTCCGCAGCTGAGATCTGAGTGGCCGGCCAGCAGGGAGACACTGTCAGCTCCCAAAGCCCTGCAGTGAGCGCTGTCTCTGAGCCTGTCCCTGCAGCCAGTCTCTTTCTCCAGCCTGGTGCTGCCGCAAGAGGCTTGGGCTCAGACAACACTGCTTGCAGGCCTCAGGAAGCTGATAGTGCCTCCCCGCTGGCCAGCCACTCAGATCTCAGCTGCTGAGCCCCAGGCCTGTGCACTGTCAGCCAGTGTTCCCTGCGGCTGGAAAGGCTGCGTATGGGCACACAACTGCTCACCTTAGAGGGAACAGTGGTCCCGAGGCAACCCCCAGGTGAGGGACAGAGCAGCACTGACACCGGTACTGAGCTCATCTTTTCGCTCTTGGAGAGCTGTGCCGGGAAGGCTCTGGTGCAGAGCCGGCACATGGTGCCGAAGGAAGCCCCGAAGTTTTGGGGCTAGGCCTTGGAGCAAGTGTGGCAGCCAACACATGGCACCTAAAAACAGAATATTACGTTAATACTACATTTTCTGTGTGTCCTCCAATGTCCTCCTTTTTGTACTTCTGTCCTCCTCTTCAGACTTTGGAATCTGGTAGCCCTACCCCAAGCCACTACTGGGTTACTCAAAGCAACATAGCTTAATACTTGCTCTGCATTTTCTTCCCTCCCTGCTGAGGAAATCTGTAATTAGTTCATGCAGGTATCATGAGCTGCATGGGTTTTCACAGCACTTTAATACTGGTTTTATTATGTTTTCTAGGTTAACTGGTACCATTATTAAAATTTAGATTACACTTGTTCACTTTATGGCAGAAGCAGTTTTAAAAGCTTTTGATCCGCAAGACATTTAGTGTTGAATGGCTCCCCCCACCCTTATCGAGAAACTAGATTCTCCTACAAAGCCCCTCAGTGCATTGTCTGTTGCAGATCAGATTTTCAAAAAAAACCTTTACATGTGAGTGTACAAGTCAGCTCTTTTACATGCATTATCAAAACTGCAACAGGGTCTAATCATCATGTAATTATTAATAAAAAGCAGAAATGAACAGGCACCACCCAAATCAGTAGGTTAACTACACTGTCACTTGTGTTTGACTAGGCCAGGGGTCTGCATCTTGTAACTCTGGAGCTGCATGCGGCTCTTTGGCTGCCTCCTTGTGGCTCCAGCCCATTCTGCCACTGGGAAACCCTGCAAGTAGCCCACTCCTGGCTCCAGACAAGCCCTGTCACCAGACCCTGTGGGCAGCCTGCTTCTGATTCTACACACTCTCCTCCCACCAGGGGACCCTGCTGCAGGTGCTCTGGCCCAGCTCACATCACCCTCCATCAGGAAGCTACACCCACTGTAGTTCTTAAAACACTTTGTTATTGAAGGAATTTTTTAAAAATGGCTCTTCTTTCAGGTCATAGTCCCCTGAACTATGTACATACTGGGTTCCATACGAGCAAGGATAATGTTCTTCTGTACAACACAATACAAAGAATTTAAGATAGATTAAATGTCATTTAAGTTACCACTATCATTCCAGGTACTGCTGGGCAACACAAGCCATCCTTCTGGTCCAAAGAGGTAAGCATATTGTGTTTACACTACTAGACAGCCACTGCTAACTCACAGAGCAAAAGACTAGCAATCACTGCAGTGATGCTATTGTAGCTCAGAAGACCATGCTCCTCTGCTTCAGCATTGCACAAAATTTCTTCTGAATGCCCAAGTTTATTTTATTTTGCAAGCCATGTTCTCTGTGCAGGTGAGACCACATTGCAATGCACGAGATGTAGAGTTCAGTTTGCTTCAAACAGAAGTCCAGTTATGACTATAGAAAGGCTGCACAATTGAGCACCATTTGTAACAGAACAAGTGACAAGATATTGCTCACATGTTGAGAGTAACTTCCCATTTTTCTTAATGTTTTCCCACAGTTAGCTAAGATATCAATACCCACTTTATAGATTGGTAAACTGGGCATGACTGACACAGTAAGGTAGTTTCCTGCAATATCCTTGGGGAAAAAATTGAATCAAGTTTGTAGTCCATCATATTAATGAAAGTTGAAGTGTTGCGGTGGGCTGGGATCACATGCAGGTTTTTAGGGAGTGGGAGATGGGAAGTGAACCCTGGGAAGTGTCATGAACTAAAAGCACTATTAAGTGAAGTATGGCAGATAAGAATGTATGTTTGGGACAAAACATCAAAAGTTTGCCTGAAGATGGATGTAAACTCCTGACCTCCAGTTATGTAAAAAGACGGCAACAATTTCAATTCATGCATGGCCTGAGGAGATGGCTAGTGTCAATCACTATAACTGGAGTCTCAAGATCTTAGGCTCATGCTGCATAAAGGAAAGACTAACCTATTCCTAGCTGTACTAGTTCTGAGAGCTGTTATGAATTTGTAGCCACAGGAAAACCCCTTTGAGATTTGAAGGGCTGACTCCTTTGAAGTCACTGTTGGAGCTGGGGGCTGACCTAAGCTTATTAGCATGCATCTACATTCTTTTGGTTTCAGTGTTTTCACTTTAAGTGAAAAAAGTTTGATTACAGATAGCTCCCATAACTTACAACTACTGGCAGTTACCTCATTCATAGCCTTCAAAAAGCAAAGTGCAGACACTGGCCTGTTTTAAACACTGTAGCTTGCAGACAATACAGTATAGACAGGAAACTGCAGCCTGAAAAAGGTTTCTGATCAGGATGGAAGAGAATGAGTCTTCACCCAAGAAAAGTGACTGAGGAATGTGGATCCTAAATAGGGTGCCCTTCATGGGCCAAAAAGGGGGAATACAAGTGCATCTGTCCTGAACTGCAAAACAAGCCATTTATCTTATCTTCTCAGCTCTGACTCTAGTCTTGAGGCAAGAGTGTGGACACAAGCTGAAGATCAGGAATCATATCAGACAATTCTCCCCAAAAGCACACAGTTCATAGAAGCTTGAGCCTGCTGCTCACACCCCTAGCCCCCACCACACCTTCTACTAAGAGTCCTGCAGAAAAAGTGAGATGGTAGATCTCAGCTTGATCATTTTAAACCCTTCAGCAAAAATGTTTCCCACATTTCTTGCAGAGGCACTGAAAGTAGATGCTCATTTAGCAAGCAAAATCACTTTTAGTTATAAGATTTCATCAAGAACCCAGTAAAAAAAAAACAAGCAGCAGTTGTGTGGCACTTTAAGACTAACATTTATTTTTTGCATGAGCTTTCGTGGGAGAAGATCCCACTCTTCTCCCACGAAAGCTCATGCAAAAAATAAATCTGTTAGTCTTAAAGTGCCACACAACTGCTTGTTGTATTTTTAGACCCTGCTAAATTAATCCATGTTATGAGCTTAGTGAAGTCAAGGTGGTCGTACTTTTAAGGTTAACTCTTGTTAACTGGTCAGGATAAACCCTATGAACAATCTAGGATTTGTCTCAAAAAACTCACAGAGGTTTCCAGAGGGTTAGCTGTGTTATTCTGCATACAGCAAAAACAATGAGAGTCCTGTGGCACTTTATAGACTAACAGATTTCTTCGGGCATAAATTTTCACGGGCTCCAACCAACTTCATCAGATATTAACTGTTTCATCAGCGGTTAAAACTACAACTACATTGTCTTACATGGCTAAGTTAACACAGATAGAAAACACTTGGGCTTTATCTTAACTGCCATTAAAGGTGTGTTTCTACTTCAAGATTATTAACACCCATTAGCTTTCCTGCTGTAAAATCCAAGTGGAGATAAGGTATTGTACTTTTTGAAGTAGCTAAGCCAGGTCAGTAGTATACTTTCACCTGTGCCTGAATTCACCTATTTATCTTTTTTCCTAGTGAAGACATAACTCTTTTCACTAGCAAGATGCATCCTCAGTTGGGATGTAAAAGGCTCTTAAATGTGGCAGAAACAGCTCCCTGAGAATAACTCCTACACAGGAATGTTCCTGCCCCAGGGAAAGACCTGGGGCACGGGTCCAGGCCTGGGCCCCACTCCCTGGCCACAATCCAGAACCTGGGCACTGTTCGGTGTCGGGCTCCTGCCGCTGGCAGCCTGGCCCCAGATCCCTGGCTGAGGATGGGGCTGGGAGAGGTGGGTGCCACTGGGGGTAGCCTGGCCTCAATCCCCGGCCAAGAGAGTAAGGCACCACTGCAGGCAGCCCGCCTCAGATCTCAGGTTGGGGATGGGGCCGGGAGAGGTGGGCATCGCCCCAGGTACTTGGTACAATGGCGCCAGGACTCAGGGCATGTGCCCTGCATGCCAGGTGTCAGCGATGCCCCTGCTCCTGCATAGGAGGCTGCTTGACTAGAATAAAGTTGTCATAAAGACAGTGCTAGATTACAGAATTTTGGGCTCCTCCTGTATATTATGGCAACTAGGCCATTTCTACTTCCCTGCCCGGGGAGTAAGGTCCCACGGGTAGGAGGCCTGGGGAGAGTTGGACAGCAGCTCCTGTCTCATGATATCGGCCCTGCTCCAACCTGTTGGCTCTCCTCACAATCAGCATGGAGGTGGGGCACTCTTCCTGTGGTGCACCCTCCCTGAACCTATGTTAGGGTTTTCTCTGTAGGGCCTGTCAAGTGATCAGGAGCCTCATGCAAGCGCACTGAGACTTTTTTTGTGCCTATGCCTAGTCTTCCTCACCTAGTGCAGAGGGCAGACTGTCTGACTGGAGCATACCTTATTTTGGCTATTTTTGCTTTCCAGGGGCCAGGAGAAGCAAAGCACAAATTAGGCAAGAGAAGGAGTACTTCAAAGAGCTGCAGAGCTGGATTCACAACCTTTTGAAGCAAAGGGGGAAAAGAAGCACTTCTGTTCAACATAGCTCTCCCACTTGGCACAATCAACTCACTCCTTCTCAGCATTGTAGAAAAATGGTCTTAATAGGGTTTAGGGTTGTTTTGAAAGTTGCAAACCAAAAGAGTTGGAGGATCACTGGGGTAGAATACATGAGGGATTGGCTAACAGAATTCACAGAAGCAAACCCCTTTCCATTCTGGTCAGGAACCACATGGACTTTATGTTTTATTATTATGCTAATAGTTTTGACTGTAATGTGTGGATATTACTAAGTTTTTACTTACTGAGTACTGTGATGGTATTTTATGCCCATGTGGGATGAGAAAAGAAAAACTCTACCGTGAGATAAAGAGTATTATATGAAAGAAAGATCACACTAGATCAGTGGTTCCCAACCTTTTCTCTGCTGTGGCACACCTTGATACCTTCAAATTTTTCAAGGCACACCACTATTAAAAAACTCATGAATATTCAAATTAACTTGGCACAGTGTTTCCAGAGGTGGCCTTAGGAAACTGGTGGCCCACTACCAGCCCCCACTGCTACCCTCCCCCAGCCCCAGTCCCCCCTGCACTCCCTGTTTGTTTTGCTGAACCGAGCTAACATAACTATCCCTTTGGACCTCATAAATTATTCTTGGGTATGATATTTTTAAAGATCTTCCCATCATGAAGCTTGTAAGTTGATCATCTTTCACTTAACATAAATCAGCTAATGCTGAACTAAAAAGTTAAAATGAACATTTTAAATTTTTTTAAAAAGTATGACCATTAATTAATAAATAAAAGTAACATTAATGGTGGATCAAAAATAGCAAATATCACATTTAAACGTTTTGCAGTCAAATCTTACAAATTTTTCATATAGGCTTGGGGTTATGTGCACTAGACATTTAATACAAATAATTATAATAAATAAAAATAAGTAAAAAGAAGGTTTCTAGTGTGTAGCTATAAATGAAAAACACCAAATTTCAATGAAATTATCTGAAGTACTCAAGTTTATAAGACTCTGGCCCCCTCAAAAATATTAAATAGTAAGTACAGAAGAAGCTAAAAAATTACTTACCAAAAGAAAGACATACAGCACAGACATCACACACAGGTGTAATTATTGCCTAAGGGCAGCACTGTATTTATATGTAGTAGCCTGTATGGACCTACCTAGTAACCTGAGCTAACCAAAGCCAAAGTAAAAATTGTCACAAAAATCAAAGGAGATGGCAAAAGAATAGGTAAAAAAAGAAAAGGAAAAATTAATATTTCACAAAATTTAAAAATGGCAGAAAAAATGGCCACACTGAGGAATTAAAAGCTGAGGCCACTGGAAAAGTTCTGCTATTGTGCTTTCTATTGCTTGCTCCTGCTTTTTTAGCATGTCAGTGCAAAAGTGATGGGCAGATAATGGTGAAATCTGCAATTCAGATGAAGCAAAGATCCTAATGATAGCTTGCCTTGATGAGCCAAGAGTGAAAAGTGCTTATGCTTCCAGCCCTACTAGCTCTGCTAGTTAGGAATAATTTCTATCTTTTTCTATAATTTTCATTTCTGTCCACCAAATTGAGGATGTGGCCCCTTATTGCTTGGGGCTCTAGGCGACCACCTGCTTCGCCTATCCCAAAAGCCGCCATGAGTGTTTCAGAAATGCTGCTATGTGGGATGGTGGGGTAGCAGTGCAGGGGTGGCAAAACAGGGGAAGTCAGGAGTCGTGTACAGTGGCAGGAGTGAGTGTGGGGAGCAGAGCAGGGCAGGGGTGGCAAAAAGAGGACAAAGGCAGCCATGCGGGGAACAGCACAAGGGTGGCAAGAGAGGAGAGAGAGGAAAAGGAGAACACGAGAGGCTTTGTGGGGGGGGCAGGGGGGAGCCTGGGGAGTGGGAAGGTAGGGCAGAGGAGCAGGGTGTAGCATTCACTTCCCCTTCTCCACAGTGGCTCCCTGCCACCCAGGGCAAATCCTCACCCCACTGCTGCTCCCTCCCACCCCAGTGGATCCCTTCTTCCCCTCCCCCAGCCCCCTGCTGCCTGTGATGGACCCTCCCATCACTGCAGGGGCCAGAACCAGGCCTCCAGCCCTCTGCTACACTCCCACACACAGCCACCTCATCCCCAGCTACACCCCCCCC
>ML681971.1:26079761-26104806 GCA_007922195.1 Podocnemis expansa
CTTTAAGACTAACATTTATTTTTTGCATGAGCTTTCGTGGGAGAAGATCCCACTCTTCTCCCACGAAAGCTCATGCAAAAAATAAATGTTAGTCTTAAAGTGCCACACAACTGCTTGTTGTTTTTTTTACTGGACTAGACTAACATGGCTATCCCTTTGGAAACTATCTTTGCTATACTGTTTTTCATTATTAATGGTGACTCACCACTTTGATATGTTGTATAGATTCAAACACAGCTTGATCGATCAGCTAAAGTAATCCAAAACTGATTCAGTGAAATGCAAATCACTTCTATACTCCAAGTTCCTCCCCCACCCCCCATGCAAGTTTTCTCCACTCTGGCATCTGATGAAGTGGGGGACTTCACCCACAAAAGCTCATGTGGAAAAATACATTTGTTAGTCTTGTGACACTGTTAAAGACCGTTTGTTTTGCTAAAATATGTTAAGTTCCAAATGGTTGTATTGTTTGAACTGTGTACATGAAGGTGGCAGAAGTTCTAGTACCTTTAGCAAATGTAATGCAGATATCAAGCACAGATATTATATAATTTCACCCTAAGGCTAGTTGTGTGGTTACACTGCTTTAAGATCCAAATTTGAAATTGCCTGGATTCTGTATGCTGAGTAGCTTTCTCTGTTCAGTTTAAGACTAACTTTATCCTTGACTCTTTGGGAAAGGATCAAGTTGCATGTTAGAAATACATATGATGCAATGTGTCAATTGATTTTGCACAGGAAACATCTGCATAAGGAAAGTCAAGAATTAATATTTTACCTTGGGTATCTGGAGAGCAAAATGAAAGCCAATGCAAATTTTTGTCTACAAAAGTGCTATCTGCATATTTTTCTAGCATTTTAATTTCACAACAGTTCACCCTAAGAAACTATTTGCATAAAGCTTCAGGTTTCAGGTCAGTATTCTTGCTTCTTTTCCCAAATAAGAACTTTAAGACAGCTGGAATTATCTGTGCAAAGAAGTTCATATTTTCTTATCCAGGTGTTCCACGTCAAGCTTTCCAGATCACCATGCATATCTACTTTTGGCCAACAGAAAAATTCAGTCCAAAGAATTCTCACTCCCCATGCTTTATTAAAGGGGCAAGATAACCAATGTCTCAGGCCCAAAGAGTTCAATGATTTCCACATGAATCCTACTCCTTGCTCAAGCTGAAACACTCCACCAGAACAGGGAGTGGCATGCTCACAGCATGACTTCACTTACCACAATCTTACTGTAAGCAACAGCTTCTTAAATGTCACATGTAAATGGCAATGGCTAAAATATACCATTCCCTTCACTAACAGGTACACTTCATTCACTCCTTTGGAGAGTCATCTTAAGTGAAAATTACCAATAAAAGCTCTGAAGGGAGTTTTCCTCCCTTGCTCCCTCCCCCACCTCCACACACTATTCCTGAGCTACATCATGGTTGTGGTTGTGTAATTACCTATATTCTATAGAACAAAGGCACTTGTACACTGATTAGCAGCCTTCAACTTGAACACACTGCTCCAGAATTTGGTTACTGGTACCTGCCTAAAGCACTCTCCTGTGGTGAATGTAATGTGCATTCCACCTCTGCCTGAAGATGCTTCTTTGCTTGCTGTGAAAAAAGGGAAGTTCAGTTGGAATATTTTCAGGCTAATTGAAAGCAGCAGTTAGATAAGGGAACAGTTGTTCACATGCATCATGAAGAAAAACTTTAGATTTCACTGCATTCAAGTCAGTCAAATTTGCATTTTCCTGACCTGATCTTAGGAGTTAGCTTTAGGGCTATCCAGAGATGGCTGACAAGTTTGCCTGTTCTTCAAATTCTAGTTACTCTATCTGTAATGGTTGAATTATAGCAGATGGTAGTCAGTCATCCTAGTGAAGACAGGGCTTAATGTTCAGTATCTAGGCAACTTCCACTCAAAAGCAGAAGTACCTTAAATAACCATGATCAAGTTCTACCATCTGCCAGAAGTAGTGCTTCATGTCCTAAAGCTTATGCTGGTGCCACAACCGTTATCAGATTGCTTAGGTTCATTGCTACTTGTCTGTTGTAACAACAACATTGTCAAGATGAACCTTAGTTATGTTGGTGTGGAACTGGAATCTGATCTTGCCCAATCTTTAGATGTTCACCATGTTGAGTGAAATATAGCACCCAGTCTGGATTTACTAGTATTTGCACACTTATCAAAAGGCAGAACATGACCTTCCAAGCTCTGATGGTGAATACACCAAAGCAATGCGCATTCACTGACATCCTGGATGTGATCATGTTAGGTTCATCCCTAGCCAGCTTTCAACTGACTACACTTGTGTCTAGTCAACATAAAGCTCCAGCTATTCTAATCCTAGGATGTGCTGGAATTTAGAAAAGCCAGCTTTGCGCAGGCCTACCTAACCAATAACTAGGTACTAAACTTCACTGTCTTCAGATCATTTATGTCCCAGTGCCAATTCCAAACTCATTTGTAGGCCAGGCAGGACACAGTTCTTCCCCATGAGAACTGTAGTTCAACAGTAAATGTTAGAAATCTTTACAATACAATCTGCCAATAGAATTTATTTATAGACAGCAAAGCCAATTGAGTTCTCAGATGGTTTAAATCCAACTAGTAATGTTACTGTTTGAAATCATCCAACCTCAACTTGTCTTGAATTTGCAGAGCACCAATGTACTTGTGTAGGTAGGAGACAAGTAGTTTACAATTAAAAGTAAGGCAGAAAGAATCTGAAGACATGAAAGTTAGTTTTGCTCAGCACCCCTCTAATAACTGCCAATTTAAAAAGAGGTCATTTAACTTGGGTTAGTGTTTGTGGTCTCTGCAGAAGTAGTTTGTTCCATAGTAGTCTACTGTGCATGGAAGTTTAAAGGAAACCCAGGTGTGCTAACATTAGAATATAAAGGACTGGATAGGATTTTTCTGAAGACACTCTTGCCCAGGAATTCAAGGGAAATTCAGGCCACCTTCATTTTTTCCTACAAGGCAATAAAAACCTCAAGAACTAGGATAAGTAACATAGCCAGTATCAAGCAAGTGAAACCACAAAAAGAGGTAGTTCTTTGATTAATAAGAATCTTAAAACCCACCATCATAACACCTTTGGCCATTTAAGTAAAGGGATCTCTAAAAAAAAAAAATTCTGCTTTGCTAAAGTGTGAAGCTTTATTTAAAACTGCTTTTGCCTTTCAGCCTTTATGAGGCCTACAGATGACAAAGATACACATTTTTTCCTCCACTTTTGTTCTACATTAACTTTACATAGGACCCCATTTAATCAGCAATGGTGGAATCTTCTCCAGGAGGTTTTTTTTAATAATCTCATGTTCAATTTTAAAAAGTTAGATAGCCCTTTTGCTGCAGATAACCTGGAAAGCTCAAGCCAAGTGTAAACCAATGCACACCTCAAAACATAGCCATTGTTTTTCAGGTTCTCTAAGACATAAGGATTGCTCCAGTCAGCTCACTCAGGGGTTTTGTTACTGCACCACCATGGAATTTAAAATTTTACCCATCTGAAGACCCTACCAGTCAGTGGTTGTGGTTTTTTGGGTTGGGGGGCAGGCATTGATTTGTTATAGCCAGGCAGCCATAACTGTTCCTATCGCCCACTTCAGATGAGCAATTGGTTGGCTTCCAATGCAGGCTTCCTCCATAATTCTATAGAATTAGAGTGGGACAGAGTAAGCCAGAATCCAGCTTGCTGCTGCTAAAACAGGAAGAGCCAGAAGTTCATGAGGCCTAGGAAGCTGAGACAGACCAGGGAAGCAGACCACCACCTTCCCTAGTGTTTCATGTTTGAGAAGACAATTCTTAGCTGGATTTACAAAGCTTAACTTATGAGCTTGATTTGTGTATGTGTTTGCCAGCCATTGCTTAAAACTGAGTTGTACAAAAATATTCATTAATGGTCAAGCCATAATTGTGCACCTGGTTAACAATTTAACTTCCTAGGTCCCATTCTTTCATGAATTCATAGGGGTCTTCTTTCTGCATATGAGTAACTAAGGGGGGGATGCTGCAGTGACAGATGAAGTTTGATTATTAGCCAACAGAGTTCAGAAGTTGTGTTCAGAGATGCAGCAACAATCAAAGTGGAGAATAGCAGCTGTGAACAAGGTTACCAACGGCTAACCCTATTAATTATTTACAAATTCCATAAAGAAACCTGGAACAATTTGCTGAATTTGACAAATACCATCATAAGGATAATGTGTGTGGCATATGCACCCCCACATTTGAATGATATCCCATCACTTATAAAGCACACCCTTATGGACTCAAATAAGAACCAAATAAGACATTGAGACCTTTAGATTTGTATTAGAAACACTTAAGTCTCAATATTTGAACCCTCCAATTCTTGAATGAAAGCCAATACAACTGTGTACACAATAAGCTTAATCATAAAATGCTACTTGCCTGTTTCAAATGTAAGAGAGCAACTTTAGACTAAAATATGGAAGAGCCAAAGGTTCCACTAGAAACTTAATGGGTTCCAGGGACTTTAAGAAAGTCTCCATGAAAGACAAGGTAAGGTGAGGTGAGAAACCTCTAAGCTTCTCTGCTAGTTAGCAAGGAGGACTCAAAACAAAATAGCTAGTCTACTCAGACTGGAAGTTCTGGCTATTTCTGAAGGACTCTTTCCACCTCAACACCAGCCAGAGAGTACATATAAAATCACTCATGTATTGCTAGGAGTTCAGAAGGTGAATAGTGGCAACATCTCAATAGAACATTGCATTAACTACTGTCAACTTCTGTTACCCTTAATATGTAATATTACTGTATTTACCACTTAGTACTATCAACACCTTTCAAGTCCAGTGGCAAGCTACCACCACCATGGTGAAGCTAGCAAACTGTTTTAAATATTGGAAAATGCTGGTTGTAAAGCCAAAAGTGTTGGCATAAATTGAGGCAGAAACAATACTTGACATTATCTGCAAATTTAATTTGCTACATCTCACAACTGACAATATTCCAGAGGGAAAGAAACATGTTAAGTGCCACTATACTATACTGGAAAACAAATCTGTTGCCATTGGTGTTGTGGCTTCTAGGGGAGGAATTAGGGAAAAAAAATTAAAAGGTTAACTTAATTTGACTAACTAAACATGGGATGAGAATCATTTCTTTACAGCTTAGATTTTACTGATATCTTGCCATTCTGGAAGTAGCCAAAAAGTGAGCATTTCCAATCTGCTGCTATTTCATAAAATGGTTCTAGAAACAAAAGTTATTGTAATGCTGCTTCATAAAGTTTTGGCAAGAGCAACTACTGTATTTAGCTTCAGACTGGATGCAGAAGCAGTTTTTAAAACAGAACCGAAGATTGAAGAGTTCAGTGAAATCCCATGGTGTGCCTAAAGCCGTTCATCTGAATGCACTATTTGTAAGATCAGGTGCCACTGAAGTATAGTAAATTGAAAGCCTTCAGTGATGTAAAATGCCAGCATCTTGAGTCATTTACCCTTAGAGATGTGGCATCCTTCCTGAAAAGGATGCTGCCTTATGACGATCTGCTGAACTTTCACCAAGCTCTCCCCCACCCCCAGGGTACAAAAATGCTGAGAAAGCATTATTTCCTAGCTTCAACACTGAAAAACAGGATACGAGCCATTGTTCTTACAGCTGAAAGAAATCCCCCCCCTCATCTCCATCACCAAAGAGAGACCTGGTTTATCTTAACACACCAAAAGGAGACTGGTGGAATTTGCAAAGCCTAACAAATTTACTTGAATGATTTTTTTTTTTGGGGGGGGGGGGGGGGGAACGGACGACGACACAGAAGTTCATGCAGTAACTCAGTTTGTTAGCTATCAGATGACTTGTTTGTTTTGCTGAACTAGACTAACAGCTAACCCTTTGGAACTGGTTTATCTACGGGACCAGGAAGCCAAAAAGCCCTGAGCACTGCAAGATTAGCAACATTTTGTTTTACAGAGGATGTGAAGACTAGTTTTCCTAAGGAAATACAAAAGGTAGTCTGATATAACCAATTCACATTATAAAAGACTACAACTACAACACTGAAAAGAGCACGCACATTTAAGGAAGCCTTGCTGGCACGAGTTGATGGGGTGGAGTGCAAGTTGAATCTTACGCTTTTTGTGTAAAATGTTACAGAATGTTTAAGTATCTAAGACGGCACTTTCCAGAATGCACCTTTGGAGTAATTCTTGTTTAAAGAGCTAAATGCTATATTGCTGGCTGTTACCCATACAGCGAGAGTTTTGGATTTGCATAAAAGCATATCCTCACACTTTTAAATAGTGCAAGTTAGTTTTACTCATACCTAATGGACATTCCTGGGTTGCCCAACTCCATATTTTAGTGAAAGACTGCTAAATGCAAGTCATTTAGGAAAAAAGCCACAGAACTTTAAAAGTTTTAAGAGCACTCCCTTCCAGAAAGCTTCTTAAGAGCTGAAGTTTCCTTGTGCTAGAATGCCTATGATATCCCTCAGCAAGACAGAGGCTTTCAGAACTCAGAAGTAGTAATTATGTATCAAGATTTCAATAACTCATCCAGATGCTATGTTAATATGAGTAAGAAAGCAAGCTGTATTAGCTAAAGACTGAGTTATTTCCCCATTAAATTCCAACAATGCATAAAGCCTTGTAAAGAAACCATCCACATGACTCAGCTCTATCCTGGTCAACTTCAAGGCTCCCCTGTGTCTCTTAAGTGACTACAGCTACTGTATAATTTTGCCTTCCTGAATAAGATGGCAGAACAGGAATTTCAAAGTCAAGATCTAGCAGATTCCACTACAGCAATTGTGATTGCTCCACTCCTACTGCACTGTGCTGGCATGCTGTAGATACAACAGTGAGAACAGAAGACAGCATTTCAGCTTCAGCTCATCCAGTGTTAGAACATACTGAAGATGCAGATCATCTGAACCCCACAAATTTACTGAGGCCTTCCCTACATCATCATGTATGCTGATAAAGCTTTTGTTGCTCAAGGGTTTGGGGGAAGACACCTTAAGTGAGATGAGTTTCGTCAGCAAACACTAGTGTGGACAGTGCTACATTTGCAGGATACACAAACCCACCAGCACAGCTACTGCCACTTGTTTAGGTGGTTTTGTGTCAGTGGAAGAGCTCTCTCCTGTTGACATAATGAAAACTATACAAGTTTTAAGTGTAGACTAGCCTGGGACAAAGGATGGTTAGTTCTCTGCGTCTGTTACTCTACTTTATACCTATGGAACTCCACACTTCCTGTAACCTTCCTTCCCAACTGCACTGCTAAATAGCCACCTATATAGAACAGGAGCACTGTAACAAAACTGTACATTACAAGGCAGTTTACAGTCATTTGAAAGTTAAGCTGTACAACAGTTTTAGTAGTTTTCAAAATGATATTATTGAGTAAAGCTACTGCACTACATCAAAAACACATGCGCACTAAGCCAGTTACTAGATTTCAATGCTTAATATGCATACTTATAAAACCACCTACTCAAGTATTGAAGAAAAGTGGTTTAAAATGCTTTTCCCCAAATAAGTCAATATATTTTCTCCTCCAGAGCTACTTAGGAGATGGGCACAAAGTTGAGTGATTCTGAGGAAGTGCAAAGCAAGTTCACATCACAGGAGAACCTACACAAGTTTCAATTAGATTTTTTTCTTAAAATTCAAGCATGAATATTTCGGCCCCAATTTTCAGATTTGTAGCAAACAATACGACATCTGTAACAGTACTACAGCTATATATCACACAGTACAGTATCCTCTATTAAGTAACTATTTGCATTACTTGAAAATAATGCTATAGGGTTAGACTAGTTAAAATACTCAGTAAATAAGTTTACTTTTCATCTTTAGAATCTAGAAAGAGTCTCTTGGGGCCAATAGTTATGAATGAAACATTTAACTATACAAAGATGCAAGTCATCCTCCAAGACATTTGACTTATCCTCAATCCCAGTCTTTAAAAAAGTCAGTGTTGAGCAGGGGTCTCAAACTCAAACCACCATGAGGGCCACCTGTGCCCTAGTACAGGGCCACATGAGGACAAGTATATTAGCTCAAAGGCTACACCACTGAAACCTTTTTCATACAATGACATTGGAATTATCTGTAACAATAGTGTCATTACAGGCCACAGGAAATAGCTTTAGGGGCAGTATGTGGCCTAGGGGCCACGTGTTTGAGACCCCTGGTGCTGAGTATTATTCCTGCATAGCCTTTATAATACTAAACAAATACCTAACCAAGGAACATTCTTTTAAAAAGGGTTTAGTCTTTTCACTTTCCTTTGCAGACAGCACATGCTTGCCAATGACAAACTTGTTAGTCTCTTTGAATGATGAGGTACATGTTGTTTAAGGAAGTTTTGATACAGCCACAAACTGTTACGTGTTCACCCCCCAGCCAATCCCCACCTCTTCTAGTTTCTGCTAAGTTACAAACCTCATTGACTAATGACTTAGACCCACTACACTTATTTTTACTCTGCAAATAGGCAATGTTTTGACAGTTTGTTTTATATTAATTTAGTGGGGTAAACAATGAATTTTGTAATGAAGCCTTTGAAATATGAAGCCTCACTATCACAGCTATTCATCTGGCAACACTGGGAGAGGCACCTGTTGGTGTAAAGTAGGGCCATGCTCATCTACGATCACCAGCATTAGTCAGACTACTGCAAGAAGTTTATTTTAATACTGTGCACAAGTAATTTATACTTGCTTCATAAACCAATCTGACCATTGTTGTATTACTGATAAGACTCAGGGTCACTTAAACCCAACTCCTATTTAATTGTTGCTGGTTGCTAATTCACGGGCATAGCCAGAAAACAAAAAGTTACAATTTTCAGAAGTGTGCAGAACATGCTTTGATGAATTAGACACTGAAGGTATGGGACAGTGCAGAAGAGTCTCTAAACCAAAGACCACAGCAATGTTACTTAACTCTGTTTCTTCACTGTTCCAACCCCTACTTTTTCTGATACTACAGTTATCAGAAGACAAATGCACAAGTCCCTTGTATAGTGTTTGTGAATTATTTTAATCTAAAATACTCTGAATAGAAGAAATTAGACTATACACGAATTACTCATGAAGTCATTCATTTCCACTCCACAGGCAACACTGTAGTCCTAAAGGACACTACTACAAAGATTGCTCCTAATAATACAAATAGCAACTGATGTGAACATTTGCAATTCACTGCAAGCTGTTATTCTGACACAGTCTTCTCTGGAAGGAAATGACCCCAATACCACAAGCCTTTGCAGGAAGTGTTAAGCCAGCACCACTAGTCCACTTTCCACTGCAGCATTTACCACTATGTATTCAGGCTACAGAAGGGAGGCACGAATATTAGTCATTCCACATGAGGCTAGCACTACTGCACTCAGATTTTTCAGAACTCAAAATACTCTTTTTAGAAATTTGGCCCTGAATACCCATGGAATTGTTAAATTGTAGCTAGATATTCACAGCAAATGCAGTTTCTCAAGTCTTCTCTCAAGAGATTTTGTCATCTTATCAGTAAGAGTTTGATGGAAAGAAAGAAAGGACATAGTGGCTAGTACCTCTGCTTAACATGCAGAAGGTCCTGGGTTCAATTCCCAGGGGGTTGGACTTGATGATCTCATGAGGTCCCTTCTAGCCCTATGATTTGATTTGACATTTGTAGTTTCAACAGGACAGAAACACAGGTTTTTATAAAGTCTTAAGATTTCTACTGAGTCTCTTTAGATACGCAATATTGAGAGTCAGTGAATGTGTGATAAGGTATAACCTATATACACAGTCCATTAGTTCATTTGTGAATATATTACATGTTTATCTTTATTCCACAGTGGAAGTCATTTGATACATGACCCAGAGAGCTTCAGGAACAGGCCTAAGTGGGATCCTGACATGTACTGAACGCAGAACATTTCATTTTGTTGGTTTCTACACTTAAGTTTTACTAACCTGTATCTTAGATACAGAATCTGTTCAAATCATATTCATTAGCAAACTTGTGAAATTAAATTAACAGGTGTCATCTGTATATCCAGTCTCAAGTTGTAAAGAAGAACTGTTAAGTCAATTAGTTTTTGCATCCGTAATGAATACCTACATTTGAACTGTAATATGTGCCACCTCAAAGTCAATTATAATACATTAGTCAATGTGCAAAGAGTGCCCTCCAAATGGCTTTTAAACAGAAATATTTATTCCTTCAACAGACTGAGAAGCAATCAATGGTCTTGTCTCATCCACACAGCCACTTGGACACGCTACTGAGGCAGCCATCGATTTTCAGAGAATGCTCACTCTCTAATGAAAATCAAAATCACATCATTACTTCATAGAGTAGGGGGATATGACTACATGGGAGTTAGGGTGTATCATATCAATCTTTAGACATGCTTAAAAGCAGTTTGCAACTTCAGAATTGGGTGGATGTTCTATCCAGATCCATGATGCCAGCCACCATAAACCCAAGTATGCTATATATCAGGGGGACCAAACTCATAGAGCTCAAGAGCCACACAAGTTGATTATCAAACCTTCAAGAGTCACACTGAAGCAGATAGCCATATGCTTTTACTTACTAAATTCATTTGCTGACATTCTTCTGTGAGCCACATTTTTTCATTCAAGAGCCATGTGCAGCTCCCAAGCCACAGTTTGGCTACACCTGCTATGCATTTTGAAGCTTTATAACAGGTGTGGCCAAGCTGCGGCTCAGCAGCCACACATGGCTCTTGAATGAAGATGTGCAGCTCATGGAAGAACATCAGCAAATCAATTTAGTGGGTAGAAGTATATGGCTATATGCCTCAGTGTGGCTCTTAAAGGTTTAATAATCAATTTGTGTGGCTTTTCAGTCCCATAAGTTTGGGCACCCCTGCTTTATGAGATATTACAAGTCTATTATCTGAGCCACATTGCCAAAGGTTGTTTCCAACTACATGCATTCATACTATATCTTAACTAGAAAGTTCTGCCCCCCCCCCGGTATTTTTAAATAAAATAAAGAGAATCAGCTATTTGATCAGATTATTTTTCATGTTAGTACAAGTGAAAGATGGTATTAAGAGACTGCACACATTGAAATTGCTTGAAGGGCACACTTCAGATGACTCGTGGGCAACTTCACTTAAATCAGGGGACTCAAACACATGGCCCCTAAAGCTATTCCCTGCGGCAACAATTTGCAATGTTGTTGTATGAAAAGTTCAGTGGTGCCACCCTTAGGCTAATGTACTAGTCCTCATGCAGCCTTGTATTAGTCTTCACACGGCCCTTGTGGTGATTTGAGTTTGAGACCCCTGCCTTAAAAATCAAGGAGTTTTGTTTCTA
The DNA here is from genome assembly GCA_007922195.1 of Podocnemis expansa. Lineage (NCBI taxonomy): Eukaryota > Metazoa > Chordata > Testudines > Podocnemididae > Podocnemis > Podocnemis expansa. The sequence goes on from ML681971.1 coordinate 26,091,079, forward strand.
GAGTTTGCCAATGCCACTTGCATTAAAAAAACTTAACAGGTTTCTTAAGTTCTCACTGATGTTTTGTGTTCTGTTGCAAAGTTTACTGGTTCAGTGCAGAGCAAGAAGCCCCCAATGTAAGCACAATGCAAGGGAAATCAAATGTAAATTTGGGGAAGTGTTTTTAGACAGATTATGGGATCAGTAGCACTGAACTCTGGGAATGAGGAGGCTAGACAGCTACAAGTATAGTAGCTCAGGAACAGTACATACAAGAAACCTTGTTTATGCAAATACTTTGGCTAGTTATTCAACCAAGTGCACAAAACAGTATGCAAATGTAACTGTAGAAGCTGTCAGACTGCAGAACACATTTAAGGAAGGGGACCGATTTTTAGACTTAACAGTTCAGCTCTAGAGCATCTACTGGCATGAAACCCAGTTATAAGCTCTTAACATGAGCCGATAGGTTTCATGTCACTACAGCGTGACAGAGGTTCACATTCACAGCTTGCATCTTAAATGTATTGTAGATCAGTTTTTCCACAGTAGCTGATTACATAGCATACAAGTTATTTCAACTGGTTTATTCAGTCCTTCCGAAATATTGAGTTTGATCCAATCTGTGATATTTTTGCATTTAATTAGAAACAGTTCCATTGGCAAAGGAATATTTAAGTTATAGTAGATAACTAAAATGCACATAACAATTAAGCTGTGTCTTGACTTCATCCTTGAGGTTGCACAGGACAAATTTCCCTGGAATTTGGGTTTAAAAATAGTTTTGCTTGTTCACTTGGAATTTGACTGGTCAATTTTGTTTCTTTTTTTTTTTTTGCTGTATAAAAGTCAATTTTGGATAGGAAACCAACTATAAAACCTCAGATAAGAGGGGCAACTCATACGCTGAAAGGACTTCACTTGTCCTTTGAAGATACCCTTAGAAAGTAAACAAATGTAGTCAGTTCCAGTTTCGACTGATTTGCTTGCTTAAATAAAAAAAAAAAAACTCTATACCCCAAACTAACCCAACACATACAAGAAGTTTCCTTCATTTAAAGGAATACTCAAGTTATGAGGAAGAGCTCCACACAAAAAAAATAATCCATAAGGCTTCAGAAAGCTATTAACTGTGCAAGGGTACTAGCTCTACCTTTGTAAGAGAAAATACAAGGCAATTCTCCCAAAAATATTTTGTTCAATAGTGTAATTTATACAGTGTCCTTCACAAGTTTTCACATGAAGACAGTTCACCAAATCAAAAGGCATAGGGAACATCAGACCAAGTAGAAGCACTACAGAACATGATTCCTTGACCCTTCACCACACTCAAGGTTTAAAAAAAATTTGGGTAACTGTTAGATTGTAGATTTAAGTTCCAGGCTACATGCCAGTTGAAACTTCAGTTCATTATTAGAGACTTTATCAACTGCACACAGCCTTAACATTGTGGGAAGATACTTCTGCTCTTGAAGAGACCCTACAACTTAGAAAGAAAGTACTTTAAGTACGCTTGGAAACTACTGCTGGGTTAAGAAACTCCTAAAGAAAACACATGCAAGAAGTTAATCACCACCATAAGGAAAACTATAGACTATGCATTAGCAGGACCACACTGCCACAATTATATGATGCAGTAACTTCCATGTTATTGCTAATTACATGGTTCTACCTGACACAAGATGTTAGAAAACTAGTTCCCCGCAAGGAAACTAGCACTTTTCTACCTTGATGAGTAATGTTCACCTTACAAACAGACAATTAACCTCACTAAAACAAGAAGAGTCCTGTGGCAACTTAAAGGCCAACATTTCTTCAAGCATAATCTTTCATGGGCTGCAACCCATGCCATCAGGTGCATCTGACAGAGTGGGTTGCAGCCCACAAAAGCTTATGCCTGAGGAAATGTGTTAAGTCTTTAAGGGGCCAGAGGATTGTCTTTTTGTTTTAAACATACAGACTAACAATTACCCCTCTGACATTAACATCACTGTTAGGAAAGGGTAACTTTGCCATCTATGACAAGTTCTATGGGATAACTGTGTTAGTCTAGTTCAGCAAAAAAAAAAAAAAAAAAAAAAAAAACCACCCAAGGAGTCCTATGGCACTTTTAAAGACTAACATTTATCACATGAATCTTCCTGGGCAGAATCCTGCATCACAGAATCCCGTGTTATTTAGGGTGGAAAGCTCCTTTCAAACAACGTTCAGCAATTCTGCTATAGAAAGAGGAACTCAGGCAGAGACCTTCTCGGCTCACTCCTCCCACACACCGCACCGCCCAGCAGGTGCTGGAAGCCAGATCCAGCCTCACCCACACAAGAGGCTGAAGTACACGGCGCCACACACAGAAAATCAGGCGCCCTAACGAAGTCACAGTAAGGAGGAAACTAGCTAGTCCCTTTCCGCGGGGATCTGCGGCTCAGGCTGGACCTTGGATCCCAACGGAGAGGAACGGCCCATGTGAGGGTCGGGGGGAATGAGACAACGAGGAACCGCGACAGGGGAGCCACCTCCCCCAAGCACAGGGCAGCGTTTCTCCGCACCAGGGAGCCCGGGCCGCGGCGCGGCGTCCTCGCACACACCAGGGAAAGGTGCCCCTGGAGCAGGCTACCGGCGGGCTCCACCGTCCGGACTAGAGAGGCCGCAGCCGCCCTCCCACGCGGCAGGTGCGGCTAAAAGCCGAGGAACGCCAGAGCCACCGGCAAAGCGGAGCCGCCCCCCCGCACACACAGGGGCCCTCCCTCCCCTCCGCGCTCCCCCTCCCGCCCCTACCTGGAGGTGCTCCTGGAAACGGATCGGCAGAATCTGAGCCATGGCGACGGGCGGGGGCTCCAGCCCGACAGCGGAGCGGGCTGTCTCCTCAGGGGCGCCGGGGCGAAGGCAGGCCGGGCCGTGGAGCCGCAATGGCGGAACAGACCAGGCAGCGAGAGAGCCGTTCAATCCGGAAACGGCCCCCGCCGGCGGAGCGATACACCAACGGGAGGAACCTCCCCTTCACCTGTCAGGACCCCGCATTAACAACGCCGGCCGAGCGGAAGAATCCTGAGCCTGGCAGTGAACAAACCGCTGAGCATCCAATGGGAACGGCGGAGGGATCCTCTTCCGGAAGGGACTATTTCAGGACTCATCGCTCTTCCCTCCCCCGACCTTTTTTTTTTTTCTGCCACATCATGCGACCGGCGTGCAGCAACGTCATTTCCGTTCCGTGGTCAAAGGCGGGTACCCTGCTCACGTGAGGGAGGAGCAGCTTAGGGCAAGGTGACTATTCTGCTGAGCCCCCCCCCCTCCCCCCGCGTTCATCAAAGCCATCATTATGATAGGCGCCGCCCCCCCCCCCAAATCCCTCACTGGTTGTGCCTGTCTGCTGGAAACAATGTTCTTCGGCGGTTAGCGCCGCCTACTGGGGGCTGGGTTCAAATCCTAGCTCCGAAGTTACCTAACCCTCTGGTGGGGGTGACCTTGGGCAGTCCCTCCTAAAGGGCCTTTGACTGGCAGGGCATCCAGAGAGTGCCACTCTTGCCTCTATCAAAATCCCAGGCCTGGGGGAGTTTTATTAAAGCATATCCTCCTTTTCATGTTATAGAATCACAGAACCATAGGGTTGGAAGGGACCTCATGAAGTCATCTAGTCCAACCCCCTGCCAAAAAAAGCGGGACCACTCCCGCTAAATTATTCCAGCTAGAGTGTTATCCAGCCAGGCCTTAAACATCTCCAAAGACGGAGATTTCACCACCTCCCTAGGTAGATTATTCCAATGCTTTACCGCTCTCCTAGTAAGAAAGTTTTTCCTAATATCCAGCCTCTACCTCCCCAGCTGCAACTTGAAACCATTGCTCCTTGTGCTATCCTCTGTTACTACTGAGAACAGCCGAGCTCCATCCTCCTTGGAGTATCCCTTCAAGGTAGTTCAAGGTTGCTATCAAATCCCTCCCTGAGTATTCTCTTCCACAGACTAAATAAGCCTAGTTCTTTCAGTCTTTCTTCATAGATCTTGTGCTCCAGCCCCTTGATCATTTTTGTTGCCCTCCACTGGACTCTTTCTAATTTGTCCACGCCCTTTTTGTAGTAGGGAGCCCAAAACTGGACACAGTATTCCAGATGTGGGCTCACTAGTGCTGAATAGAGGGGAATGATCACATCCCTCGATCTGCGGGCAATGCTTCTTCTGATCCAGCCCGGTATGCCATTGGCCTTTTTGGCAGCAAGAGCACACTGCTGACTCATATCCAGCTTCTCATCCACCAGGACCCCCAGGTCCTTTTCTATAGTGCTGCTACTTAACTGATCGCTCCCCAGCCTGTCGCAGTGCATGGGGGTTTTTCCATCCCAAGTGCAGGACTTTGCACTTATCCTTGTTGAACCTCATGAGATTTCTATTGGCCCACTGCTCCAATTTATCAAGGTCTTCCAGAATCTTCTCCCTGCCCTCCAGCGTGTCTACCATTCCCCCCAGCTTGATGTCATCCGCAAACTTATTGAGTGTGCAATCAATCCCATCATCCAGATCATTAATGAAAATATTGAACAGCAGGCATTTTAAAAATACATGAATTTGTCTTGCCTTTTATTTACAGGGGTTAAAGTAAGCTGGAATACCCCAGAAGACTCTATTTTTAGGGGGAAGCATTCCAGGGCCCTTAGAAACAGATTGTTACATTAATACTACATTTTCTCCATGTGTCCTCCAATGTACTCCCTTTCTTACTTCCCTGTCCTCCTTTCCATGCTTCGGTATCTGGTAACCCTAGGCCTGCCTGCTCCTGTGTAACCCCCACCCTTTCCAGTGTGTTCATTTATTTATTCTTCAGTGTAAGAAGGGTACCATCCGTGCCCCTGAACAAAACACCAAGCCACATCAAATTAAATCCTAAAGCAGCACATTTCAACTTGTGCAAAACCCTGCACTGTTGCTAACCCAAAATGCTCAAAACTGGTGAGTCTGGGCCCCAAGCATGAGGCTGGAGTTAAACGAGATTTTTTTTAAAAATACATTTGGGCATTTTATTCTTAATACTTAGAATTCATATTTTTTAAAGCTTTTCAGAGGTCATGATGGCTAGCAAATTGTCTTTTTTAAAAAAAAATCCAATTCTCACATGTCCATAAAAAACACCAACTGTTCCACAAACTGGCAATATTGATAAGTGCTCTCATATTGGGTAATCCTGTATCCTATGTCAATGACTGGTAGCAAAACTTTTAGGGGAACATACAGACAGGATAATTTTTTGAGAGATCCACCCATTTTCCCCTTCTGGCTTCTCACAGTCAGAGATTTAAGTTGTCTTGAGTGTGGGATTGTGTACCTAACTCTCTTAGCTAATAGCCATAAACTTACCTAGTTCTTTGAATCCAGTTACACTTCAGCACATTACAGCATGCCGGGACAATGAGCTCCATGTGTTATTTATGTAAAAAAAAGTACTTCCTCTTGTTTATATCGAGCCCCCTGCCACTTCATTTCATTAGGTGAGTCCTGCTTTTTGCATGATGGGGAAAGGATGAACATGGTTCTCTTCCCTTTGGCCACACCATACCTAATTTTACAGACATGCTGTCAGTTGTGGGTTGCATATGTGTGCTTTCTCTGTATGCTACATTAAGTCTACACAAATAATTAAGAAGGCAAGCTTCTATCAAATAGACCAAGAAGATCACAGACTCAGTTCAGTAGTAAAGGGTCTCATCCAGGTTTATGGACAGCAATGGATGGTGCCAGCTCCCAAGCACAATGGCTACAGTTACACTCACACATGTACTCCCATGATGATGGACAGCTCAGTAAGCACTGGGATTTTCTGCTCTTCCCCTCAGATGGACACACTTCCTCAGTGACTCTATTGTTGAGGTCAGAGCCAGCCACAGTCCAGCACGCAGATCACACATAGCTCACCAACACTCATCATAGGACCTGTTCTCACATAATTCACCACAAAACAAACAGTCACAGTAAATCAGTCAGGCCAGCACCTGCTTTCATCTGACTTTTGTTCTTTTCATCTCCCACAATGTCTTTTTCTTTGGTTAAAAAAAAGTCCTCTCAAAAGAAAAAAAAAATGCTGTCCCATCTGTGCACTCTCAGTCTGTAGAAGATTCTTCCTCTATAGCATTTCTTTTTAATATTTTAAGCTGGGCTAGTCTAGCTCCTCAAGACCTTTCAAAGGCATTAGCTTTTCTGCCAGGAATTTTAAGATCTGCTTCCATAATCCAATCTCAAATCTGCAAGGCATACATTTTGTATCTCCTTTTCTTTATAAATCAAGTGTTTCTCCTTTGTCATTGCATGAGAGCACATCCCAACAAATCAAATCTCCATCCAGAAGCTAAGAACTTTAGTGTTCAATCAATATTTTTCTTTCTCACAGGGAGATCCTTCAACAAGTTCACCATTCTGCCCTCTATTCAGATGTGTTTGCTTGCTTGAGTGTGACATTTTGTTTTCCACTTCAGATTAGGAAACAAACCTGTCACACTTCATAGAATATAAAGTTTTAATTTACAGTGCATACATTAGTAGTTCCTCATAACAAGCAGAAAAAGAGGTCAAAATACAAGCTGATATCAAGGGGGTCCAAGATTACCTTTCATCTCTTTCCTTCACAAAAATAGATAGGCCAGGATCTTTCTAAAAAATATAGTGAGCCATAGAAAAACTAATATAAAAAGTATTTCAAGCTGTGAAGACTCCTTTACAGTAGTCAGCCTCCAGCACTTAGAGGAATTTTTAATAAAATGTTCTTTTGTGCAGTTACAAAGAAAATGGTTTCACATTTTACACAGCTCCTACCTATAGTAACTTTTAAGACAACAAGAAAAAATCTTCTTGTAACCTAACACCATGAAAATCTAAGAGGTATTGCATTAAATCTGTTCGAGCCTCTTTAATTTATTCTATTTTTTAAGCTACTACAGTACACACATGTAAGATCCTCTGATAAAGGAGCATATATGCTGTAACACACTGTTCCAAGTGGGTAAGTAAAGGACACTATAGCAGACTTAATTCATATTTTCCTTATGCTGTCGGCTTATGTTGCAGGGATACTTTTTTTTTTTTTTTAGTATAATTTATTTGACCTTAAATTCACTTTTTCAAGCCCGTTTGTCAGAAATACAGTACAATTTAGTAGGTTAGAAGGGGTTAAATCAACAGATGAGGCTCAGTATATTCTTACATGTTTAGTTAGAATGATGAAACATTAAGTAAAGTGTAGAGCTTTGGTAAAAAATTTTAAACAAATAATTTTGCCATAACAAAAAAAACAGTTGGTTCTTATTTGTTCAGGACTTCATGCCTGCAAAATCTGAGATACTGATGATGCATTTCAAGTTTAAAAAAAAAAAGGATGCTTCATTGCTACTAATGCAGTCAACAGAAAACTCAGAATAATTATAGGTCGGGAAAGACATGGGCCTTGAGTAGGAGTGAGTGTTACACCTCCAAATGTTAGACTCTGTACATGGTGCAGACATCATCTAAAATGACACTGCAAGTGCATTAGCAATCAAACTATGGTACTGGGTTGCTGGCCCATTGTAAAAACAGGGAAGAACATATAAATTAGTGAGACCATGCTGGCTGCTAAAAGGCAGAGTCTGAAGTAAAGACTGTGAAAGAACAAAAAGCTCTTCCATCTGAGTATGCTGCAAAACACAACAAAATAAGAAACTTAAACATACTACTGATTTCACCCAAGAATTTTTTGATTCACTCATTCCCATAAGAAGAAAGGCATTCATTTTGAAGCCACCTGTGCATTCACTATACACACAGAGAATTAAAGAAGAGGTGGACTGCACTGAATCTCGCATTACTAGAGGTATATAACAGATTTACAGAATTGGCAGCTGTCAGCCTTTGCTCCTGTTATCACTGTTAATATCTATAGCGTTGCTTTAGCTAATCCTTTTACAATCCCTGCACGTTAACACTGTCCATTTCAGTGTGGCATAGAGACAGCTTTGCAGCCTGTGTAGTTCATAAGCTCATTGAGGAAGGGTGCTTCCTTCTTTGTTTGGAAAGTTTGGCAGACATGATGGGACCTGCCAGTAATGCAGAATATTAATATTAATCACAACTGCAGTACAGAGTACTCTAGACACATTGTTTTACATGCAAGACAGAACAGCATTTTCCTGCAGTCTCATTCAAATTACTCCCCTGCAAGATTGAGATGACTTCCTAAAAGTATTCTACATCTCACAAGCTTTTATTTCTACAAACTGCATCCTCTACTGGCCCTTTCAGAGCACACCATCAGGGAAACCTCCGCATTCCAAGGCCTGACATGCCACAGAGTTCCAGCAGTGTTGTCTTGTCAGTGAGGTTGCTGTATTGGCACTAACATTAATATAGGCTTATATGTGAGAGGAGCTAACCAGCTGTATCTCCTGCTTAAGGGAACAGGAAATGGAACTGCTCAGTACACCATCTGTGATGCCAACAGAAGTTTCACTGCTAATTTTTACGGGAATAGAATGGAGATTCTGTAAAGCAGCAGTCTGGGTTCATGTAAGCTCTTTGGGGTAGGGGCTATTTTTTTGTTCTGTGGCTGTACACCACCTAGCAGACTGATAACAGAAATAAAACAGTGCAAACATGTCAGCCAATTAGCAAAGAGTATGGGCTAAAGAGAGCACAGCTGTACACTAGCACGAGCTCAGAAGCAAAAATGTTATCCTATCATTTGTGGACTCAACTTTTAGCTGCAATAGCTGTTTCATATGAAGTTCATTATTTAACTGAGAAATATAAAAACTCAGCTCATATAACAGAGGAAGATATGGTTCCTTTCTTGTGACACTATCTACATGACTTCACTTTAAAGCTATATTATAGGATTATTGTAAGAGATGGATGCCATATGTTTTCTGAAAGCTCATCCACCACATTTCTGTCACATAGACTACAGCTTCTAGTGACAGTCACTCAGTCCTGCCCTCTGTCAGGGCCTTTTGGGCATGATATGAGTGATGCACAAAAGTGACAGCCAGATACAGGTGACTTATGTATGTATCTCAATACCTCACTGATTTGTACATATTTTCAAATGAAGGTTTTGATCTTTATTCCAGCCCCATTGTGCTCTCAATGAAAGGGCACAAACTTTGTAGGTTTCTTCTCCGAGCAACTTTAACATCAGCAAGGAAAGGTTACACTCCTCCCAAATGCCTTACACCAGGGGTTCCCAAGCTGGGATCCGGGGATCCCTGGGGGTCTGCAGAGTTATTGCAGGTGTTCTGGGAACAAGCTCTGAGGCCACAGCAAAAATGCCCCAAGTTTTTCCCCCCGATTCAAAATCCAACCTGCTTTAGGTGTCTATCAACTTTAGTTAATAAACAAAGGATGACTCCAAACCTCTTAGGTAAGTACAAACAGTTACAAGATGTTTATTGAAAGGGGAAGCAAAACTCTAAAATCAGGAGACTAACATTACAGATACCATGAAAGAAAAGGTAGAAGCCGCAACACAAACCCTTGACCAATGACGCCACCCCCCCCAAGTCCCTCCAGAAACTAATCACGCTTGTGCTGCGCCCAGCTGGGCATTGTTTCCGACTGAAGCACCGATGAGCCCCCATCTGCTTCTCCTCCTGGTCCGCCGTTGTCTACTTCTGGGTCCAGGTCTTCAGTCCTCCTACCTTGGCCAGACGGGCCCAAAGGGCCAGATCCAAGTCCTCCGCAGCAAGTCAAAGATCTAGAGACCCTGAGTTCCTCTGTGGAGCCTGAGTCAGCACACTGTTGAACACCCGAGGTGGAACTAGATGCACAAAAGCTCTCTCTCCAAAGCCCCAGGAGCTCCAGATATTCAGGGTATCCCACATAAAGGTCCCACCAAAGAACCCCCTCCCTGAGCAGGGTTCCCCTTAAAAACTGTCCACACCATACAATCAGAGTCTGGGATGTCTCCTGCCACAAGGACTCTCCATCATAGCACCCCTTCTAGAACTCTGTGCATGGCCCTCAAGTGCTATGAATGGCACACAGTCTCTGGGCAGATTCTGACACTTAGCAACTAGCCAAGTGTCCTCACCCAGCCTGTCAGTCAATCCAAGTTATGTAACTTTAAGTCTTCTCCACTTCTGGGGAGAGGAAATCTAAGTATACAACATACCATTACAACAATATCAAATTTCCCTCAACAGTTCCCCTCCTTGATGCCTAATAGCAGGAAAATATTTCCCATTATGAGTGTGTAAAACAGGCTTAGAAGCTGTGCCTAACAACTTCGGGGGGGGGGGGGGGGACTAATCTGCATGGGTCCTGTATTAGCATGAGCACAAGGAGCACAATTAGGTATTAGCATAGTGGGTGCAGGGCATAGTGGGTAATGGTATTTGGGGTTAATCTGATCACAAATCTGTCAGTATCTGTAATTCTACTGAAGGAAAATATGAAATACTGTCTTTTGTGATATGTTACTCTCATTGTTCCAAATCTGTTTGGGTTAGTTAGAGGATAAAAGCTACCCTTAGCTAAAAAGAGACTTGTAAGAGGCCACTGGTTATTTCAGCCTGGAAAAGTTTAAGTTGGGTGGGGTTTGCACAGTTCCTTCTGGAGAAATGCTTCAGGTATTTTGCTTCACCCTATGGCCCCACTGTCAAGTGATAGATTTGGTTGGGCTCCTTTTGGAGACCTCTGTTATTTTAATGGAAGTAGCTGTTTGCAGTTACTTGAGGTTTAAGAGCTGAAATCACTGAAGAGGAGCAGCAGATGGATTGACCAGCAGTGAGCTGGGCAGCACCAGTGGATAGTGGTAGTGGCTGGCACCAGTGGGTGGCTGGCATGAAAGACACTCCCTACATACCCTAGGGTTAGTTGGGAACCCAGTTAGCACTGATTCTCCAGTGCTGATTTTTGCTAGTGAGTTTACCTTTGCTGTTATGGTATGTGGGATCATGTTGGAAGCCTGATTAGCACTGAGTCCCCAGATTGGTGCAGGTGTTGCCATTAAGTCTTGTATGTTCTGTTGTGCAGTGTGGGTTGCTGGGAACTATGGTCTGTACTGATTTTCTAGATAGGTGCTGATTTCTGTTATTTGACCTTTTACATTCTGTTTTACTACTATTAAAAGTTATGCATACTACACTCATCTTGTGCTTGCAAGTGGGGAAGCCTTACCCCTTTGGGGTGCGCAGGGAACAGTGCAGGATTCCCCAGAAATGTGGGTGGGGGGCTTGAGCCAGTTGGTGTTGTTACATTATTGGAAAACCCCTAAATATAGAACCCGGCCCTTGTTCTGCCATCTCACCCTGGCAGAAGAATTACAAGTGCATCACACCTTATTTTAATCTACCCTTTAACCACATAGTTAATACACAAAGATAGAAAATTATAACTCCTTGTATTATACAAATCATCACAGACCACACTGGGAGCATTTTAAAATCAAACTCCAACCATTCTGCTACATTGCTACCAATTTTGGACACTCTTATTTGTCCCACAGCAAGCCTAACTGAGACAAGTGTTCCTTCTCCCTTTTCAATTAGTTCCCAGAGATGCCGGTCCCTCTGTGGATGTTGAAGTAACTGCCCTGAAGCTTCAACTGGCTCCACATATTCATACATCTTAAAATCAGATTCGATGGAGCTCACTTTGTCTCTCATTGTTCTTAACTCTAGCCCGCATCCTTCAATTTTCCTGATCCCACAGGCATACAAATTTGTTCCAGACTTATGTTTTACCAGATATAACCATTCAGTGATGAATTTGGGACACTGACCTCTTACACACACACACCCCTCTCTGACCTCAACGGCCTCTATTTTAGGTGTTTTGACTTTTCTCAACTGGCATGAGCATACCCGTTCAGTATCAGTAAGGCATCTATCAATGTGTTCCATTAACCAGGTGCTGCGTACGAGTCCCTTCAATGACACAATCCTCCATGTTTACCATTCTCCATCCTTCTGGATTCTTATCTGCCCATTTAGGTGTATCCAAGGACATCATTATTGAGGAATTCATCACTACTCCTAATGGAATGATGGGGAAGACACTGGTGAGTTCAGCTTTTGTGACAGTCAAAACATAGGCAATAAGCCTTCCTGTACTGCCCATGTAGGTAAAATTCAGTAACCTCCACCACCTTCCATGCTTAATCTAAAATGGGGAAGCCATATGATTCTCAATCACCCTTCTCATCTCAATAGGTAACCTTCCGCTCAGGCCATCCCATATCATGGCCTGAGTGATGGTCATTAGCCATGACTGTGCCTGTGAGCATGCAACGGCCAGGGATACATTGGCCTGGAACTGTCCCAATGCTTTAACCAACTCCCTTTCATTTGAGTTGATTAACTTCATATTTGAGCCAGTGTGGTCACTGCCAGAGACGGCCTTAGGTGAAGGCCCATTGTGGGGACCCCTCAAGGGCCCACTGTCAGCCCCCACTGCTACCTTCCCTGTGGCCCTACTCTCCCCTGCACCCTTAACTACCCCATATCACCCCCCAGGACTCTGTTTGTTTTGCTGAACCAAACTAACATGAGATTATCCCTCTGGAACTTGCAAATTATTCTTGGGTATGATATTTTTAAAGATCTTCCCATCATGAAGCTTATAAGTTGATCATCTTTCACTTAACATAAATCAGCTAATGCTGAACTACAAAGTTAAAGTGAACGTTTTAAATTTTTTTAAAAGTGTGAGCATTAATTAATAAATAAGTGGTAACATTAAGGATGGCTCAAAAATAACTAAAATACCACATTTTAAATTTTGGCATTCAAATTTTACAAATTTTTCATATAGGCTTGGGTGTATGTGCACTAGAGACATTTAATACAAATAATTATAATAAATAAAAATAAGTGAAAAGGAGGTTTCTAGAGTGTAGCTATAAATGAAAAAACACCAAATTTCAATGAAATTCTCTGAAGTACTCAAGTTTATAAGACTCTGGCCCTCTCAAAAATATTAAATAGTAAGTACAAAAGAAGCTAAAAAATTACTTATCAAAAGACAGACATACAGCACAGACATCACACCCAGGTGTACTGATTGCCTAAGGGAAGCACTGTATTTAGATGTAGCAGCCTATATGGACCTACCTGGTAACCTGAGCTAAAAAAAGCCAAAGTAAAAATTGTCACAAAGTCAAAGGAAAAGGCAAAAGAACAGGTAAAAAAAAAAAAAAAAAGGCAGTATTTCACAACATTAAAAAATGGCAAAATAAATGGCCATACTGAGGAATTAAAAGCTGAGGCCACTGGAAAAGTTCCTGCTGTTGTGCTGTCTATTGCTTGCTCCTGCTTTTTTAGCATGTCAATGTGAAGGTGATGGGCAGAGAATGGTGAAATCTGCATTTCAGATGAAGCACAGATCCTAATGATATCTTGCCTTGATAAGCCAAGAGTGAAAAGTGCTTAGGCTTCCAGCCCTACTAGTTCTGCTAGATGGGAACAATTTCTATATTTTTCTATGTTTTCGTGTCTGTCTACCAAACTGAAGATGGGGTCCCTTATTGCTTGGGGTCCTAGGCGGCTGCCTGCTTTGCCTACCCCAAAAGCCGCCACAGGTCACTGCCTCAAATTGAGTGCCAGACAGTTCCTCTAGAGCTTGTAAGGGGATAGTAATTTTTGCCATATTGGCCCTTAACAAATTCAGTCTTCGGGTTATATCCACTCCACTTATAGCATTGTAGATGCCCAAAACCAGCACCAGCACCTCCCAATAAGCTAGAGCTCCAATTTCTTTTTGTTCACTTCCCATCTCCTCTGACCATTAACTGGTTCCAAGC
>ML681971.1:26105206-26200108 GCA_007922195.1 Podocnemis expansa
CCCCACCCCTTGCGCCACCCGCAGCTATATATATGGCCGCCTCCCCTGCCCCCTCTGCACTTCCTTGGAGTCGCCAACTCCAGAAGTGGGGATGGAGGGGAGAGACCTGAATGGATCTGAGCAGCACATCTTGAAGAAGGACGGTTACTGAAGGAGTAACCTACCATTCTTCTTCGAGCACTGCTCAGATGCATTCAGTAATAGGTGACTACTAGCCAAGCTGAATGGACTACTTGTGGAGTTGGTACTTCCGCCTTCAGTACAGCAACAAGCCCTGTACGGTAGAGGCCCCACAGCAAGATGCTTGCTGAAGCCAAAGGCGAGTGGGCCTAGATGGCCCCAGAAGAAAACGGGAGCTGCAGGTCAAGCCATAACAGGACCAAGGCCGGACCCACCAAGGCAGAGCGCAAGAGCAGGTTGGCAAGGTCACCAGCTAGAGAAAAGAGGATGCAACCTCATCAACACGGGTTGTGTAGGTACTCCGCATAGGAGGAAGAGTGAAAAGTGACAAACGGACTACAATGTCTGGTCATAGGCCAAGTCACGTGGACTCGGAGGAGAGCACTAGAGACTGGCAATTGAAAACTAACCATATGCACTTGTCTCGCACAAGAACTAAAAAGGGGGCATAGGCTGCCTGAAGGCTTGTGGGAGCCATGTAGCCATGGACTGAGCTGGTGACTACTGAGTGCACAGGGAGCGATAAGGGAAAGACAATGCCCCTTATCTAGTATGTGACAAGGTAAGTCATCTGGTTAAAGAGAAAAACAAGGGGATAGAAGTTTGAAAGATGTACTCGGGGCCACTGAGAAGGCCACAAGACCTTGGACTGTGGCATGTAGAGTCAAGGCAAGCGGGACAGGCCTGTGCTAAGCTAATTAAGGACCTGGTAATGCCCATTTTCAGGCAGGCAGGCAAGATGACCAAGTTTTTGGAGGAGAGAGGTTCTGGACAGGTCACTAACAGCACGGTGGCCTGAGGCAGTGCTGATGAGAAGGTCGTACTAGAGCCCACAGGGCATTAGGCTGCAGAGGTGGGCCTGCTGGTTTAGCTTGCAGGGGTTCATTGCGAAACTCTCACTAAGGCGTGGGGAAGGGGAGAAGAGAGACGGGAAAGAAGTCTTACTACCGTCTAGAAAGCCTCCTGATGAACAAAGGAATCAACGGAGAGCCGTAGAAGGCCGCAGACTATAGAGTTTGCCTGAGGGATGACATAACCACTTGCCATGCCAAGGAGAACTCTTCAGTACATGGATATCGAAGAGCTCCGTTGCCCAGGGCAGATCCTTCCCAAGCTAGGGAAAAAAGACCAGAACAGGGAGGCAGCCACCACACCTGAATGACACCCCTGGATTGGAGGACCGACAGCGTTTTTGTCCCCGGAGGGAGCCAGAGGTGAATAAAAGGGGAGGGTACAACCCCCAAACTGTTATATGGGGGTGGGTTCACTGTCTGACACTCCACCGGATCAGCAGTGGGTGTCGACGGGTCCTTGAGAGTGGGAGGGGAGGCCCACAGAACTGCCACGCGCCATCAATGCACATGGGGAGAACCGTGGTAGCACGGAAATCACACGCGGCATGGTGGGGTGGTCCCACAAGAAGGCAGGGTGGACGGGGGGCGGGTCGTGTTCTGCCTGGGAATAGGACCATAGAGCAAGGCAATATGCAAGTGCCCTGGAAGTATAGAAACATCTGTCTGACGTCGACAGCTGTCCGGAAGGCAGTGGGCACCGAAGCAGGGAAATATAGGTGGGAGAGCACTCAAAGGGCGGACCCTTTGCAGCTGCCCAGTGTATAACTGTCACTGGGTGTTTCCTCACAAGGTTTTACGAGGTGCTCCCAGCCATACCTTGGTGGGGCAGGGTAGAGTGGACTACCTTGACGAGGGTTGACAAGGAGGCAGGTTCCTGAGATGGACCCTTGGTTCCCACTAGATCACTGAAGGTGGAGACGTGGGTCCATGCAAGGGAACAAGGAAAAACTGAGCCGTACTTGGCCCTGTGGAGGGGTAAGACCCACTGCAAAGGATACCTTCCCAGTAAATAGGTTATCCTAGTAGCTGCTTGCTACACTGATGTGTCCTCTTAGCCTGCAGGAGATATTCCTGTTGAGTGGGGTTGAGCTTGCAGCACAGAGACGGAGGTGCGACCAGAGGTATGCCCTTCCCTGGATATGAGGGAGCCTACTCGGGACATGCATCATGGCCACAGGCACCATCCTGTTGCAAGTAGGCTTTGGATGTGCGCGTCTTGGAGCCCTGGCCGCAGCTGAGGCTACAACGAGACGCGTCTCCATCCCTGAGTTAGGGTTGTAGTGGGGAGGGTGGTGGGGAATATTCAGGAAGGAAGGCTGCTGGGAGCAGAGAGGGGTGGTTTCCATCTTCGAGGAAGTCACTGTTTAAGGGGGGGGGGTTAGCTACGGTATTGGGGTACCGGCAGTAAAGGCGGGTGTCGCTGTGTTGTCGGCGTCCTGATCTAAGGCTTGCTCCTGCAATCGGGAGAAAGACAAGAAAGGATCAGGAGTAGTTCCCACCAGACGTACCTTCCCTAGAGGAACAAAAAGGTGCATGTGTGTGGGGGGGGGGGTTGGCCGTCTATGGCAATGATGCCCTAAGGCCCCCTGCACCCTAAGGGTAAAGGGTGGTGCTGGTCAGAAGGGCCCCTCCTCGGAGGGTGGGGGTGAGGGCCCACTTCCTGCCATGAGTGAGGCAGCGGGAGATTGTCCCACCCAGGGAGGTGGGTAGCTAGGTTGGGGGGGTGGGACCGGGAGGGAGAAGGACAAGATATTTGGCCTCTCCTCAAGCATCCTGGGCTGTGCCCACCACCGAGAGGGTTTCAGGGGGAAACAGGATGTTCCCCTCAAAGGGTAGGTCAAGCACTGCCTGCTGTGCATTAGGGGGCGCTCTAGCCTCCCTAAGCCATGCTACCCTGCAGAGGGTAACCGCCGAGGCCATAGTGCGGGCAGCGGTATCCACCGCATCACGAGCTGAAAGGAGGAGTCTTGAGAGATTATGTTACCTTCCTCCAGGAAGGCATCATACTCATCCCTGGCCTCAGGAGGAAGCATATTTCTAAATTTCATGAGTGACTCCCAGACATCTAGCGAGTATCTGCTGGTTATGGCCTGGTCGTTTGCCACTTGCAATTGAAAGGTCGATGAAGAATACACCTTACGGCCTAACAGATCCAGCTCCCTAGTTTCCCTGGAGGGTGGGAGGGGGTCTCTGGGGGGTTCTCTGACCCCCACTGCCATCTAGACCACGTCCCTAGGAGGGACTGGGTGGCCAGCGAGCGAGGGGTAGTCCAATTCGGGTACCCAATACTTCATGCACACCGTATCCAAAACCGGGGGAACAGAGCCTGGGCTCTGCCACCGGGAGCGTGTGAGGTCCCATACACTCGGGTGGGGTGGGACTGTTAAGGGCGCCATGGAGACGAACGCTGATCCCAGCAGTGTATCAGGAGGGCGGCTCAAGGGCACCACCTCCATACCTAAATGGGCCATGGCCCAGCACAACAAATCAAAGTGCACCGAGAGGTTTCCCATAAAGGACTCCGGTGCCGGGGATAGCACGGTACCGGGGATCCACAGAGGAGGGGAGGGAGTTCCCTCAGGGGACCATTCTTGCGGCCAAAACCAAAAGGGTGATGATGTTCGGTGCCGGGGCTGTTTGGAGCCCCTAGAAGGTCCCTCTTCCGGGCTGGAGATAGGGGAAGGGAATCAAGATTTCTGACCTGGTGCCAGCAGCGGAGTGGTGCCGGCCCCCACTGTGGAGGGTGAAGGGGAGTGTCCCAGTTGAACCATGGCCTTTGAGGTGAAGGCTAGTTTGCCCCTTCGGATTGGAGGTGGGGCAGGTGGAGTTGGGAGGAGCAGCAGGGCTTGTGCTGCCTCCACCGCTTCCAGGCTGGATGGGACGAGGAGCATCTCTGCATGGGTCGGGAGCAAGTCCTCAATGGGGAAGGGAGGACTGCTCGGGCGGGAAGGCTCCCGTTCCTGCAGCACCGGGCTCTGCAGTGCCAAGGGTGGGGTCAGCTGGTGCCAGGGTGAGGTCAGCACTGGTGAGGACGGGCTGTATTGTGTCACCTGCACCGGGGATGATACAGCGTGGTGCCAAGGTGAGCCCGGCACCGATAGTGCTGGGCTGACGGAGGGCAACCTTGATTGGAGCCAAGGCCCCAGGTAGGCGCCACAGTGCCGGAGTCGGCACCAAGGTGGTGTGATGGTGGCGGTCACCAGTGGCATGGTGCCGCGTAGGTGCCGGCGCCGAGCTGGGTCTTAGTGCTGGGCTTGAACCCGAAGCTTTGGGTGAAAGGTGCTGAGCCTCCTCCAAGGCTAGGGTGTGGCGTCGTTGTTCCCTCTCCTTGATCGTTTGAGGTTTGAAGGAGAGACAGATGGAACACGCTGAGACCATGTGGTCTTTGCCTAGGCACCTGAGGCACTTCCCATGGGGATCATCCCAGGGGAAGGCCTTGCCGCACTCGACACAGTGCTTAAACCCTGGCATGATCGCAGGATGTTCTGTTCCAACGATGGAAGGCTCTTGTGGTGGAATCAAATCCATGAAGAGATTCTCACAGTCAGGTGAAAAAACATGAACGACGGACAGGCTGCTCGCAATAGCAAGGAGCAGACGTTCTAGATCCGATGAGCAAGGCAGAAGAAATGAAACTGGGGGGGGGGGGGGCGGCCCTTACAAAAACCGGGGGGGGGGGGGGGGGGGGGGGCCCCCCCCCCCCTCTGACAGGCTAGGAGAAGTTCCTCCCCCCCCCCCCCCCGACCAATCCACCACTCCGGCACAGAGACGCCTATTACTGAATGCATCCGAGCAGTGCTTGAAGAAGTAGTATTTTTCACCTTCACATTAAAGTAACCATAAAGCCAGCCACTTTAAGGCATCACAAAATTAAGTATTTAATATTTATATTAAGGTGCAAAGAGAATCATACTGCAGAACTCCTATCCAGATTGATATTTTTACATTATGATTTGCAAATGGAAGCAAAGCTCCAATAAATTTAATGTAGTAATTATGGACAAGATTAAAATCAGTTTTAAAATAGTAAGTTCTTCACAGAATTCACTCTCACTGTTTGACACACGGAGGGGCAGGCCCTTGACTCCATTAAGTCTAGCTGAATTTGAGATGTTGGCTTCTCAAAGAAAAGTAACCTCTGTTGGCAGTATTTTCCCCAACACATGAAATTAGGGGGGTGCATGTGGAGATTTGGGGGTGCTCACTGATTTAGTATAATACTGTTACTAGCTGACAACTGGGGGGGGTGCAGGAGGGATGTAGGGAAATCACCATCTAGCCTCAGTTTTGAGCCTCACTGTGCAGTATTTAAAAAAAAAAAAAATCACAGACAAGCTGCTTAAGTTTTACACACACAGGGAAGGAGAAATCAGAAGTGAGAGCTACTGATTTTTATGTGCAGACCTGCCTGAAACAAACACATAAAATGCAAATTTCTAGACATCATATCCTACTATGTCCACCATAAACCATAGATGGAGATATATTTCTTTTATGACAGTTGACATTTTGTTTGCTTTTATGTGCTCCACACAAGACAACAGCACCTATTCTTAGATGCCATGATCAGTTTTTCCCTAAACATACCAAAAGAAATGCTCTCCCTAAAAGTAAAATAAAAAGCATAGACTATATAAGCAAAAGGCAAAACCAAGCTGCTTGTTTTCTGTGATTTGATAAACTACTAACAAAGGGACAAATATTGAAATCCTTGCTCAGTCAAATTTCTCACCGACTTCATTTAAACTACAGGATCTGGCCCAGCTCGGCACCTACTTTAGTCTGTATAATACTTGCACATCAGTGCATCTTAATAAAATTTAAGGATGCATCTATAGTGGACTAATCTCATCTTGGAAAGGAGAAGCAAATTGAGAAAAGAAATGCATTCAAACCACCTCACAATCCAAAGTGAACTTTCCTTGACCTATAAATAAAAAGATTTGTTACAAAAAGCCAATGCCCATTAGGAGGAATAAAGATCTAGCTTAGCTGAACCATTAGGGAAAGAAACCTCCCCAGAAACTTTAAGCCAAGTAGGGTAGTAAAGCAGAAAGTGAACCAGCTGCCACAGAGACCCCATCAAGTTCTAGAAAAGCCCCAGCCCCTCCGAAAAATAAGATCAAGCCTTCCCCAAAATCCAGCGGATGGGAGGTGAGCAAACCTGAGCTGGAGCCTGGAAAGAAGCTGGGGGTGAGGAGGGGAAGCAAGGAGGCAAAACGAACCTGGCCGCCCAGGCCAGCCAGCCCTCTTCACTGCCTATTGACATGCAGGGGCCAGCAAGGGACCATCTCCAAATTCCCAACCCCACCAGGCGCTGCAGCTGCTGGGGTGAGCAGCAGGGGAACACGTTTGGGAGCTGCGGGCTGGTGTGCCCTTGTATTTTTACAGTGCTGCCCCAGGCATCCGGCAAAAAGCCGGACAAATTGCACTTTTTCTGAAATGCCTGGAGGACGGAGGACAGCAGGGCGAAAAGGACGACATGTCCTCCTTTTGCCGGATGTCTGGTAACCCTAATCATAGGGAGATATTGTCTATATTTGGGTCGTACCTCTGCAATGTCAGAATGCAGATTGATTCTAATTTTCTTCAACCCCCACTCTGGAGCTATGAGGACTTGTTTTTCCTCCATTTCATTTACTACCACGACCCCAGCATGAGTCAATCTGGGGGGGTGACACTACCTTAACCCTGTGGTGAACCTCCCCCCCAAAATAGCCAATCATCCACTACAGGCCTCTCTCTCTCTCAGATACATTCATCTGTATCACACCCTCACACCAGCTTCTGATGGAGACATCATTCTCACTACAGAAGGAGTTCGAATTCACAGCTAGGTGTGGTATATTTATGTATCTGCTGACACATTTTATATACTGAATTTTTCAAGTTAGCAGGGGTTAACAGAATCATGCCCCCTCCGCACACTACATTTACCAATCATCTTGGTTCCACTTGGTCTGGAAGTATTGCTTGCAAGAACATGCATGCACCTTCTGAATTGTCTAGGACATGTTCACAATGGGTTAGGACCTATGTTCCCTCTAAGCTGTGCACATGTGCACACACACAGGTTATGAAATCCACGCACACAACAAAATGAAGCACACACAAAAAATTCAACAGTGCTAATATTTTTATGCTACTTTAAGAAGGCGATTTCAAGTAGCATGTTTCAAATACGGTTTTGTAATTTATAAAATCATTTCCATCACCATATCAAAATAAAATTTAGACATTATCTGCATCATACGCACTTCATTGCACTCACAAGTATGATCGCGCTCACTGGCATGTGCACAAATTTGGACACTGGTTCCAAAATTTTGCACAAAAGAAATTTTTTGTGCACACAGCCTATGAAAAATTAGAGGGAACACTGGTTAGGACATCTATTGATCTCCCACACACATACATTAGCCTTTTTCTTCGCATGGGCTAATTCCTGACCTCCTCTGCCTGGTAATTTCAGGTCTGGACTCTCCACAGACAGGCCATAGGTCATTACCCTTTTCTCCCTTAGGATCTCGATCCATTCGAGACGGCATCAATTTTCCTCTATGTATGCATGGATGTCTACCCATCCTTCCCTAATTTCTAGGGATACCAGCGTTTTCCCCTTTTCTCCACTCCCACTCTTTTTTATAGCCATCAAGAGACCAGCAACATATATGCTGTCCATTTTGGACATCCATATCCCAGCCTATTTCACAAATCACAGAGATTAAAAACAAAATCTTGACGATTGAGGACATCTTTTCCTTTCATCCTGGAAGAGAGGAATGGACAGGGCTACTTTACATAGGCACCTTTCCAAGGCTTTAACTGTGAACTGTGGAACCATTTACAGAATCATTTCCCCTTTTTATCCACCAGCTCTAACTTATACACTGTAGGACCTGCCTTAGCCACTACCCGCACAGGTCCAACCCATTGAGGACTAAAAGCATGTCCCAATTATGAAAAATACTTATATAGGAGTTGGTGTCCCACATTCCATTCTACCACATTCCAATTGTCTCCCAACCTCTTATCCATGCCCAGTATGTTAGCTTTAAGCTGTCTAGCCACTTGGACCTATACCTCATAAATATATGTCTTTGTAAGATCTCAGCGTACTCCTGCATTCACAGCAGCAACTGCATAGAATCCAGAGGAGCCCCTCCTTCCAACCAACAGACTTCAGGAGTCCTCATCTTTCTACCAAGGAAGGCCTCATGGGGTGTGCACTTGTGAGACCCCACAGTCGACCTCATGGTCATCAATACCAAGGGAATTTTTACATCCCAGTCTTTCCCAGGCTCTGAGACCAGCATCCCCAGAGCAGTCTTTAGGGTGCAGTTGGTTCTTTCCACTAGGCCTGAAAACTGGGGGTTGCCAGCTGTGTGCCACCTCTGTCTCATTCCTAATGCCTGGCACAGCTGCTTTACCACTTCTCCAATTAAATGGGGCCCCTGATCCAAATCCATACACTCAGGCAGCCCATACCTGGTGAAGATCTCATTCAGCAATACCTTAGCAGTGGTCATAGCAATGCTATTGGCCATTGGAACTGCCTCAACACACCTGCTGGTGAGTCAGTAAGGACCAATACATATTGTTTTGCCCTGCTTGTCCTCAGCAGTGGTTCAATATAATCAATTTGCACCCTCTTCCAAGGGCCCACCACCCTTTGGTGCCTCAATGGACGTTTTATTAGTTGTGGGTCTGGGTTGTTACTTGCACACTCTATACAGCAGTTAGTAAAATGTGCCATTTGCTCTGCCATGCCTGGCTACCATGTGACCTCTGGCAATCTTGACAGTTTTATCACAACCAAAGTGGCCCTGACTATGTCCTAACTAAAATGAGCTCTTACCTCAAGCACTCTGGCAGCACTGTGTGAGGGAGCTCATTTTCTGCACCTTCTCTCTTAGTCCATATAAAGTCCATCCTTGACATTCTCCCTTCTCTAGCAAGTCCTGAATACCCTTGTCCCTTTTCTGCAAGTTGGTGATACCTAGCGTCACTTTCTCCGTATGATCAGTGGCCACTTTAACAGGCATCTCAGGCACTCTGACCAAATCAAAGCCCTTCCAGACTGCCTCTGGACCCATTCTGGCCATCTGTTTTGCCAGCTGGTCAGCACACATATATAGGCTGACCATGGGGAACTAGATTTCCTATGTGCTTTCACCTTCCCTAGATAGGTGGGAGCTGTTCTTTCCTCACACAGGTTCCATGTCTGCAGTAAGTACTTTGTATGCACCACTGGCTTTCCATCCCCAGTGGTCATAACTCTACTCAACCACACAGGCATCCAGTCATGCAGTGCCCACAGTGACCACTGTGAGTCAGTAACAATCGTTGCCTACTCCTGCCTATCCACCTTGCATAGCACAGCAGCTATGGCAATAATCTCAGCTGCTTGTGCAGACACTGGTATTACAGTTCCTTGTAATATCTTTTCATCTGAAAACCTCACTGCGGCATATCCTGCCACTAAGATGCCTTCATGGTAGTAGCACCTCCCGTCAACTGCCCAAACATTATCCGAGTTTTCCTTTGATATATCATCTAATTTTACGATCTTAAAGGGAGAGGGCTCAAGCTGACTAGCCTCTTCAGGGAGTGGGCATTCGTGGTCAGCCCCGATACATAATAGAGCATAAGGTGCCAGACCTGCCTGCTGGGACTTATCAATACCATTATCCCTATTAGCCAAAACCAAGGCCCATCCTGCAATTCTTGGATTTGAGACTCTGCCCTGATTAATTCTACCCGACAGTGTTATACCAAAAAGGGCACCCAGGAGAGCACCCCCTATTAAAAAGCAAAAGACTAGCAGGATCTTATTCAGGGGGACAAGGCAATATGCCACATTTATTGTAAATAAGGATAGCAAAAAGCACTCACACACGAAGTTCTGCAACTTGGTATGATATAATTACCAGTCCTTTCATGTGTTGCTTGAGCCAGCCTAGTGGCCAACTAGGCTGGGCACAAGGATGGAGCCAGACCTCTGTCGGTCATGATCCGATGCTCCAAGATGACAGTTGCAGAATGAGACCCAAAGTTTTCATGTTCTCACCCATCTTTTATACTTGCTGGCCCTCTGGTAAGTCTATGGGATTTGCTGTGTCATGTTGCCTCAGGGTTCCTGTGAGATCATTGGTCACCAGTCCCTTGCAGACTTGATTGTATTTTGTTCTTTTCTTTCGGGGGGGGGGGCCTCCTTCTGTTTGCTTTAATCAGAGATGTCTGCATTGTTCAGCCAGTTAGATGGTACTTGTGCTTCATCAGGACAGCTGGCAGTTGAGGCTGGCCTCTTTACACACACATCCTTCATTCACACACCTTGTTCACACATTTAAAAGAATATACACAGCATACGCCTAAACCAGATTTCATCAAGTATCCAAAATGGAGTATATTGTTTAAGCAGGAGTTCCAAACTGACAATATGGAGTCTTGTTAGACATTGGTTATAGTGTCTTTTACACAGGGTTACAAAATTATTTTACTTTTGACACTGAAGGACAGATACAAAATATTAACTATCATATACTTTAAAGATAAATTTAATGCATTATCTGTCTGTCCCCCTACATTATTTGTCTGTGCTCCACAACAGGACATACCTGATGGGTGTATGGGCGGTTCTCAATATTATTGGTGACAGGCTGGTGATATATTCCCAATGGCCCAAAGCCCAGACCGGGGCCAAAGCCTCCTTTCCACAAGGCGAAATCCCTTTTCCACGTCACTGAGGACCTTGGAGCCATATGCGATCACCCTGCCATCAGTGCCGCTATTCTGGAAGAGTTCCAAAGGGGCAGCCATTTTAGTCTAGTAAAGCAAAAAAAGCAAGGAGTCTTGTGGCACTTAAAGACTAATAGATTTATTTACCACATGTCTGATGAAGTGGGATTTTCTCCCACAAAAGCTCATGTGATAAATAAATCTGTTAGTCTTTAAGTGCCACAAGACTCCTTGCTTATTCTGGGATAGTACTGAACTTAGCCCATCGGAATTCACTGCCAGCTGCAGTCAAAAGGGTATCTCCTACTTAGGGAGGGCAAAAGCAGGAGCGCTCATCAACACCTCCTTCAACTTAACAAAAGCCTCCCTGTGTTCCTGGGTCCATTCCCATTCTACTCCCTTTCTGAGTAGTCTATACCAGGGCTTGGCAATTAAAGAGTACTTTTCCATAAAGTCCCTCGAAAAGCCTGTCAACCCCAAGAATGATCTCAAACCACTTACATCTTGCAGAGCTGGAAGTTTTGCAATCAGCTCTATATGCTGTAAGTCCGGGCATCTTCCTTTAGCACTGAGGTTTGTAGGCCATACTGGCCTAAATTATCCATAGACCTTAGCAGCAGACCAAAGTAGAGTTTGAGCCTGGACTTGTCCCCCCTCCTTCCCTCTTATACAAAAGATAATTGACTAAGTAAAAACAGAAGAACATCCTGTAACCCTGAATGATTTAATAGTCTATAGTCTTCAGCAAACAAACATCACCTTGTAACACCAGACACTCATAGCTTAAGATAAGCTGGCGGCTGGGCTGTAAAAAGGACAGGAATGAGCAACAATTATGTTTTAAAGGTGCCAGACTAATAGTAAAGACCGTAGCTGATGTTTTAATCATATGTAACTTCTAAAAAGGATGTAATTGTAAAACCTTTTCTACCTCTCTTTTTACGTAAAGGAGTAATAGCAGGGGATGCCAAAGGGGAGTGATTGAACTGATATGCATGTGTAATTTGGGAGGTGAGAAGTGCCAGACCAGAGATAAGCGAGACCCAGGTGGCCGAAGAATGAGATCACCACCACACCAGCATGATAAAGACTGACAGGAATAAGACAATCAAGAAACCATGTTCGAAGGATGTAAACAACCGACATGCTAATTTCTGGCTTTGGTCCTATAAAAAGGGTAAAGAAAATAATGGACTCTGGGTTCATTCTGCAACTCCAGGAGCATCATGTTGTGACTGACTGGGCCCTGCTCCAATACTCGAGATCTCCCACCTGGCCAGCGCATAAGACTCGAGCAACGCGAGGCTGGTAACTATCTCCCTCCCTGTTGCAGAAGTGTGTGTGTATATGTGTGAGTGTTGGGATTTAAGCTTTGAACAAGACCAACTGTTGACTTTTCTCTGTACCTTTAGTTTAGAGAAACTCTTGTGTTTTCAATAAATGCGGCTCATTGCCTTGTCCCCCGCATAAGGTCTCATTGTCAGTTCTTGGTATAACAGGTTCACCTCCAAATAGGTAACCTCCCCCTTGCTAATTGGGCTTTACTAAGATTTGTCTGTGACTCATAACTGTTACTTTGATGGCCGCCCCTCCCGGGCCATCATTAAAGTACGTAGAACGTAGAACGTGTGAAGTGAACAATGGCTCCTTCACCTTAACTAGATAGCCCCCTTGAACTCAACTGGATGCCTGTTACCACCCTGGGGGCCCATTGTCTTGCAGGGCTTGGTGTAGGTGGGCTCTGCCTAACTGCAAGGTTCTGCAGGGCATGACTCATACCCCCATTGTTCCCCACATTCCCTGTAATCAGGGAAAGGCAGGAAATAGTCTTTAAAAGCTGAGGTTCTGGGGTGCTCAGGTAGGACGGTTTTCAACATCTCTCCTGGCCTGATCAACCAGAAGCTGCCTCCTCCGCTCAAGAGTTCCCCCTAGAGCCTATCCACGAGTTACTGCCGGCTGGATTACAAGTCTCCTCCAGCCTGTAATGCTGTTACCCTTGCTGCTAGGAGTGGTAAGAGTCTGCCCTGCAACCTTTCTCTAAGAAAAAAGTTATTCTATTTCTTTAGGGCTGCTTTAAAACTGCTTTCCCCAGCTTTACAGGGGGTGGGGGGGTGTGCCTCTGTCTGAGTTTATTTCCCACTTCAGTGTGTATGTTAGGAGCTCCCCGTGTCTGTAATTGCCTCTTGCTACTTTGTTTCACTCAGTGTATCCCTTTCCCTTCTGGGTTGTTTGAACTTGCTTTAAGAGTATCATTGTGTTTTGCAACATTGTATAAAGTTAATTGGTAGCCGTAGAAATCTTAAGTTAGCTGTTAAGATTGTTTCCTTTCGTTGGTAGCCTTTAGAATTGTTTGGTTAAGTTGCCTTTGCCCTCCCCTCTGTAACCTCCCCAACTTAAGTAAACTTTTTCTCTTTAACTTTCCTTGTCCCCTCTTTACTTCTGGAGCCCCCCCCGTGTGCCCCAACTTCCTTTCTGCCCTTGTCCCCTGTCCCGCTGCGGCTCCCGCGGCTCTTTTCCCCTGCCGCCCGCTGCGGCTCCCGGGGCTCTCCTCCCTGTTGCCCCCGAGCCAGCCGCCGCGGCTCTGCTGACTCCGCCACTTCCTGTGGCCCCCCGCCAGGCCTCCCGGTCCTCCGCCGCTGTCTGCGGCGCCGCTTCCCCCGAACCCCTTCTGCCTTCCCCGCCAGCCGCTTCCCCCGAACCCCTTCTGCCCTCCCGAGCCGCTCCCGCGGCCACTGCCACTTTCCCCGACCCACTCCTGCCTTCCCGCCGCCGCTATCACCGCACCCCTTCTGCCTTCCCACCGCTGCCTCTTCCCCCTTTTCGTACCCCCCCTTTTGCAGCCGCTTGCCTCCCTCTCAACCCTCTGACCCGCCGATCCCCCGCTTGCTTTGTGCCCCCCCTCTGTTCAGCCCCTCTTGCTTCCCCGAACACCCATGTGTATCCCACCTCCTTGCGTGCCTCAGTTTCCCCTGCCCCAACTCCCACGTGTGTCTCCCTCCCGCCATTCCCACTCAACCCCCCTTCTCAGCCGCTCCCTCAAACCCCGGACCCATTGCTCGACCCCCCTCTCCCCTGCAACTATCCAATCTCCACCTGCTTCCCCAATTGCCCCCAGCTCTCCCGTGCATCCCCATCCCACTGTCCCTAGACTCCCCCCACACTTACCTCTCTCTTTTTGTGTCCCCCAGCCTTTGAACTCCTGCTCCCCCACCTGCTTCCATTTTGTACTGTACCCCTTTTTCCTATAGTGTATTAAAGTAGCCTTTAGGTTATAGTGAGTAGGGCTATAGTGTTAGTAGGTTAGTTGAAGAACCCCATTGTTCCCCAACCTGTCCCCACTCCTGAAAGTTAGGTACCCCCCAACACTTTACAGAAACCACTGTGACAAAAAACATACACCAACCACTGCTCACCTCACCCTATACTCATTTTAATAAAGTGTACCCCAAATCCACACCATACCCCACGGGTGCAGTGGCTGCCCCCCAAGATCCTCAAATCTTCGAACCTGTGGCTTCCACCCAACTGATCACTTCCTCTAAAATGGTTAAGTTCTCATCTCAGTTTGGGTAGCTTTTAGAATGTCATCAACGTACGACACTACATTCTTTTTGTAAGGCAAGTCCTTCCGTATTTTTTAGACCTCCTGATGACATTATGCAGCCTCTGAGGCAACCGAGTGAATGCAAGTTGCCACTCCTGGAATGTGAAAGCCAGTTTATGGCAGTCTCTTTCATCCACTGGAATGGAGAAGAATGCATTAACTAGGTCTATCACTGAGAACCAGCATGCTCCCTCATTAATTGCAGTCATAACCTCCTGAAAACTAGCCACCACCAGAGCCAACCTTGGGGTTACTCTATTCAGCTCCCAGTAGCCCACGGTAAGTCTCCAAGAAACCCCGTCCACATTTCTGACAGGCCAGATAGAAGAGTTACAGGGGCTCTGTACTTCTTTCAGTACCCCCTGTTCCAACAACACCGTAACACACTCTTGCAGTGCATTCTCAACTTGTGTGGGATACTTGTACTGCCTTATTGGCTTAGGATCAGGCCCCAGGATCCTGACCAGCCCTTCCGTCTTCCCACACTGCAATTTATTTACAGCCAATGCAGCAGGGTGTCTACTCATCACCTGGGCTACGTCAGCTTCCCGGGTCAGCAGCACAAGGGTGGCTCAGTGCCTCAAGGGCTCCCAGTTTCCAAAAGGATATCTGTGTTAGTCTAGTCCAGCAAAACAAAAATAAAAAAACAAACAAACCACAAGGAGTCATGTGGCACTTAAAGACTAACAGACTTATTTTTCACATGAGCTTTCGTGGGAGAAAATCCCACTTCATCAGATGCTTCGAAGATGGGTGAACTTACAGAATGGAATGAAAATAAATGCAAGGGGGTGTAAAACATAGGATCAGGTCATACAGTAACAGCAAAACCACTGGCCTATCTGGCTATGTGGACTCCCTCCTCAGACCCTATGTTATCAACATCCCTAGCTATCTTCAAGATACCACAGACTTCCTGAGGAAAATACAGTTGTGACCCGGGCCTCCTGGGGTAACCACCTGCATTTGCAAAGATCAGGGCAAGCTACAAAAAGGAGAGCAGATTCTCCCAGCACTGGTGGGTTACCTGGAGATAAACTCCCCCAACCAGTCACAAACAATGCTTCTGATCCCCCACAATGGATACCAAGAAGCCACCATATAGTATAGCCAGCTCCCTTTACTGCATTCCAGTCACTGGTCCCCAAGTCCAGCCACTAGGTCTGTTAAAGAAACAGGTTCTTCTGATCCCAAGGGCTGTGTTCACACAGCCTCCTTATTTCAAAACAACCGAGGTTGTTTCGAAATAAGGTTTTGGCTGTTCACACGACGCACGGTTGTTTCGAAACAAGTTAAACCTAGTCTGTGGGCGAAACAACGTTGTTTCGCAACGGTTGTTTCAAAACAACGCCATGCAAACATGTTGTTTCAAAACAACAGTGGTTTCGAAACAACTTGTTTCGAAACAACCGTCGTCTGAACATGTTTCGAAACGATGGTGAGTTGTTTAGAAACAACTGATGTCCAGAACTGCTATTTCGATTCCAGCTTTTCTCCTTATTTCAAAGTGACTTTTTTGCTAATTCGAAATAAGTCATTTTGAAATAAGGCGCTATTTCAATACAAGTTGCTTCAAAACAACCGTATCAAAATAACCCCGTGTGTGAACACAGCCAAGGGGTCAGCCACATTACACAGAACGATATAGGCTTGAATCTGACCCAAAATAACATGCTGCCAGCCAATCCTTTAGTAACTACAACTAAAGGTTTAATATAAAAAGAAAAGAAACAAAATGAGAAATGTTATAGGGTCAAAGTGAATCACATACATACAAATGATTTAGAGTCCAAAGAAGATAAGTCCTTGTTTCACAGCTTCAGTTGTTACTAATCCAGTTTCTAGGAATAGAGACCAAATAATCCAAGGGTAGAGTTTGTTCTAATTCTCCCCCATGACAATCAGCAGGGCAGTTTCCAGGCCAGTGTTGGCTGGGATCTCAATCCTGCGGCCCAAACTTTCCCTGAGAAGCTTGGACAGATTTGAGACAAAAGGAATTCGGTTCCCAATATCCTTTTATAGTTGCAGCTAGCAAGGTGGGCATTTGCAGGTCAATTCTTAACGTGGGCTTTGATGACAGTTCCAAGGTACTTTCTTAAGTGGAGCATAGCAATATATATTGTCCTTTGAAGGAAAACCTTCACCTCCTGGGCACCCCAGGTAATTAACTGCATTAGCACCATTAACAGACAGTTTAATTGGTACATCAAAGGTCCCTTTAGATGTTAATGTTCCCTCTTGACCCCTTCCAATAGGACAATGGTAACAGAGAAGCACTTCATTCACCTTGCTAACCTCTAACAGGATACCTGTAAATATCATCAAGAAACCACTAAGGATACAAATGCATATCAAAGCCTTAGCCTACTCATACATTGCATTTCCATATAATATGTCTTCAAAGGTAAGATTTAGGTCATGTATTTTACAAAGATGGCTTGGCCTTTTCAGGCCTAGCATGACAACAGTCCATTGGTGAACTTCCAAAAAACACCATTCTGGCCACTATGGATGTAGAAGCTCTTTACACCAATGTCCCACACAAGGATGGATTACAAGCTGTTAGAAGAACATCCCAGATGATGCCACAGCACAGCTTGTGACTGAACTATGTGACTTTGTGCTCACCCACAACCACTTCAGATCTGAGGATAATTTATACCTCCAAGTCAGTGGCTCTGCTATGGGCACCCGCATGGCTCCACAATATGTCAACATCTTTATGGGCAACTTAGAACCACGTTTCCTCAAGTATCATCCCAAAACACCTCTTCTTTACCTATGCTACATTGATGACATCATCATCTGGACCCATGGCAGAGATGCTCTTGAAGATTTTCACAGAGATTTCAACAATTTCCACTCCACAATCAAATTGAGCCTGGAACACTCTGCACAGGAGATCCACTTTCTAGGCACTACAGTACAAATCAGGGATAGACACATCAATGCCAGCCTGTACCAAAAACCTACTGATCGGTATAGTTACCTACATCCCTCAAGCTTCCATCCTAAACACACCACACGATCCATTGTCTACAGCCAAGCCCTAAGATATAACCGCATCTGCTCTGATCCCTCAGACAGAGACAGACATCTTGAGGATCTCTATCAAGCATTCTTGAAACTATAGTACCTACCTGGGGAAGTAAGAAAACAAATTGACAGAGCTAGACGGGTTCCCTTTAGTCATCTACTACAGGAGAGGCCCAAGAAAGAAAAACAACAGAACACCACTAGTTTCCACATACAACCCTCAAGTCAGACCTCTGCAGCAGATTAAGGACCTACAGCCTGTTCCAAAAGATGATCCCTCACTCTCTCAAGCAGTGGGAGACAGACCTCTCCTTGCCTACAGACAGCCACCCAATCTTAAACAGATACTCACTAGCAACTACAGATCTAACAACAGAGCCATTAAAGCAGGCACACACCCCTGCAACAAACCACGCTGCCAAGTCTGCCCACTTATCTGCACAATAGATACCATCATAGGTTGTAATCAAGCCTGCTACTCCATCAAAGGCTCATTTACTAATGTGATCTATGTCATCATGTGCCAGAAATGCCCAACACCTTATACGTTGGACAAACAGGACGATCCCTGTGCAAAAGAATAAATGAACTTAGAGCTGATATCTGAAATCACAGAACAAAAAAAACCAGTTGCTGAGCACTTCCATCTTTCTAATCACTCAATAAATGATTTGTTAACAACCGTCATCAGAGATGTGACTGGGACATCAAGACTTCAAAGAGAAACAGCTGAACTCGAATTAATATCCAAATTAAATTCTGTGAAAGCAGGATTGAATCGAGACTGTAGGTTCTTTTCCCATTACAAAAGGTAATTTGACTTCAAGCTTCCCAGAGTTTGAACGTAACAACTGCTCTGATTTCCTGTTACTGTATGACCTGATCCTATGTTTTACACCCCCTTGCATTTATTTTCATTCCATTCGGTAAGTTCTCACATCTTTGAAGCATCTGACAAAGTGGGATTTTCTCTCCCATGAAAGCTCATGCAAAAATAGGTCTACATTCCTTCTGCATTTTTTTTTCCTTACTAGGGAAAGCCTCTCAATGGATCTCAAAAGCCTCCCTCATTTTTGATTTAGTTTCCCCCAGGGTAACTGCACCTGGGTCCACACTTCCCACAGTTACCCTTAGGGTTGGCAGGAACTCTTTCAAAGTTCTCATTTGAACTCGGGTGTATCTAGATTAGTCACCTCAGCTAGAATATACAATAGCTGCTTTCAGCTAAAATCGCTCTCTGGGTGCTCAGTGGGACCCTGTTTTTCCAAATAAAATCTTCCAATTATACTAGACTCTGGCCAGAGGAAATCAAATTCCCTTAAACAACTCTACTATATCCCTTACTGCAGCCAACTGTATCTGACTGGGTAAAGCTCTGAAATCTTCAGGGGACATGCACTCTCTAGCTAAGCCCCCGCATCCTCCAGCATGATACCGCCCACATCCTCAACTCTAGCTAACCAGTCAACAACTTTCTTTCTATTGAGGGGACCCATCATCTTTCCCCTGGCTCGAGCCTGCTCAGGAGTATACAGCTTGATCTCATGTCGTGTCACCTCAGACCTTCCCTTACCAGGTAGTATCCTAGTACTAGTGATGGGATTCATTGGCAACCCTTCCTCCTGCAGCTGAGTTACAGGCTCTGGCTCCTGGACCATTTTCCCGTGATCAGGTTTCTCCCTAGCCAGCTGCCACATACCCGAGCTTGAACTCGATTGGCAGCTACTAGACAGCAAACTGGAATCGTTACATTGCCTCCTTCTCTTACTTTTAGAGATGCCTTTCATCTCCTCGATTTCCTGAGAGCAGCAATTCAGCTATTACATGAGGCATGATCTGCCTCACTTCTGTCTTTTACTTCCCTAATCATACAATTTACAGAAGCACTAGCTTCCTCCAGTTCCCAATAGGACCTTTTAATTTCTTTCTCCCTCACGGTTAGGGCTTTTGTTAGGTCTAATATCTCCTGCTCCAGTCTATTGATATGAGTGGTTTTACTAACTAATTCTACCTCATCTCTTTCCTCCTTTCTGGACCATTTGGATACCTGTCCCTCCTTTCCAGTTCTCAGAATATCTATAATAGTCTCCCTCTTGGTTACATTAGCTTTAAGGAAATCAATCTGCCCTTCCAAGTCCTGCACTTCCTGGGGAAGCTCCTGGGCTACATGATGCTGTCCATACCAATATGGCCTGCTTTTTCTCTTTGTGAGTCAGCTGAGGTTTCGACGCTACAAAAACCTCCCATTGTCACACAAACCCTGATATACACCTGCCCCCACAAACAGTCCCACCTCCCAAGGATCCTTCCCTTTCCCCAGAGACTCAAGACTGTCAAGAAGGGTCTCTTTATTTAGCCTTTGACTTGCTGCAAAGGACTTGGATCTGGCTGGCTCCAAATCTGCATACTCTGCTCATGGTACTTGTGATTCAAAGGGGGTAAACCACACCAAGGAAGAAGGGCCCACACCGAAGGTCCCAACCTTCCCTCCTCTGTACCCCCCTTGACCACCAAGAAATCTCCTTTTGGATTTTCGAAACAAACCCCAAATAGCCGTTATCCTTTGCCTTTTAAACTCAGCCGGATCCTGCTGTGGTCGTCAAATTGTTTCAGGAACAAGCTCTGAGGCCACAGCAAAAATGCCCCAAGTCTTTCCCTGATTCAAAATCTGACCCTGCTTTAGGTGTCTATCAACCTTAGTTAATAGACAAAGGATGACTCCAAACCCCTCAAGTAAGTACAAACAGATAAGGTGTTTATCAAAAAGGGGAGAAAACTCTAAAACCAGAAGACCAATATCACAGATACCATGAAAGAAAAGGTAGAAGCCACAACACAAACCCTTGACCAATGACCCCACTCTCACTGAGTCCCTCCAGAAACTAATCATGCTTGTGCTTCACCCGGCTGGATGTTACTTCTGATGGAAGCACTGGCAACCCCCATCCGCTTCTCCTCCTGGTCTGCCGTTGTCTACTTCTGGGTCCAGGTCTGCAATCCTCCTACCTTGGCTCGTCTGCTTCTGGGCCCAAACAGCCAGATCCAAGTCTTCCACAGCAAGTCAAAAGGTCTAGAGACTCCAAGTTCCTCTGTGGAGCCTGAGTCGGTGTAACCTGCTAGGGTGTGCTCAAATTCATTTACTCCCCCTCTCCAGTGCCTCACAGAGAAACCCCTGCAGAAAGCAGCTGGAGAGCCAGGATCCAGTCTATTCAGGACTCACAGTGAAGACTGCTCTGAGTTCCCATCCCACATTAAACTACTACTCAGCATAAACATAACAATGAACTTTATTAACTAAGTAAACAGACCTTATTCTAAGAAAACATGATAAATTTAAACAAAAAGTAAAAAACCCAGGAGTCCCTATGTTCAGTTGGAGTCACCCTTATCTCAATTGCAGTCTTTTAAGTCCTTGAGGTTTGAATGCAAAAGAGAACCAATCCTCATCTTCTCTGGCTGCAGGAATCTTCAGCTGGAATCCATGCAGTCCTTCCTTCCTCTCCTCAACCAGCACCATGCAATCAGGTCACTGGCCATCCAGCTTTCAGGTCCACAACAGAAAACTCCCCTGTAAAACAGTCCAAGGCAGAGAGAAAACATCCTGCACTCCACTCCGGGCTCAGCTCCTCTCACTCAATCACTGGGCACATGGACTGTGCAACTCTCC
Source organism: Podocnemis expansa (assembly GCA_007922195.1). NCBI lineage: Eukaryota > Metazoa > Chordata > Testudines > Podocnemididae > Podocnemis > Podocnemis expansa. The sequence goes on from ML681971.1 coordinate 26,126,289, forward strand.
ATCACCGCTCCTCTCTCAGCTGCTGCTCTCAGGCATCTCCCCTGGCATGTAACTCCAGCATGCCAATAAAACTTCTGGAGCATGCTCAATGTGCTCCCACACCCTCTTACCAGAAAGTTCTGGTTTCTGGGCTGCAAAATCTGCCCAGCAATGTAACCCAGCCATAAGGGCTCCCCGAAAGAGATTGCACCTTTTTAGGCACACGGGTTACATCGGCACACTGTTGAACACCTGAGGTGGAACTAAATGCCCATTAGCTCTCTCTCCAAAGCCCCAGGAACTCCAGATCTTCAGGGTAAGAACCCCCTCCCAGAGAAGGGCTCTCCTTAAAAACTGTCCACATCATCCAGAGTCTGGGATTTCTCCCGCCACAAGGGCTCTCCACCATAGCACCCCTTCTAGAACTCTGCACATGGCCCTCAAGCGCTGCGCACAGCATATAGTCTCTGGGCACACTCTGACACTTGGGAGCCAGCCAAGTGTCCTCACCCAGCCTGTCAATCAACTCAAGTTATGTAACTCTAAGTCTTCTCCACTTCTGGGGAGAGGAAATTTGAGTATGCAGCATACCATTACAACAATAACAAATTTCCCTCAACACAGGGGGTCTGTGAATACATCCAGCCCCAATAACTGCTGACCCGCGGCAGGCAGCCCACGCCCAATCTGGCCCCAGCCACTGCCGGCCAGCGATTCGTGTTAGAGAGGGCTCTTAAATTCTAAATGAATTTTATTTGCCTGCTGTGGGCAGCCTCACCCAGGATACATCCCCACACCATTTAGGAGCAGGTCCTCCACTGTCCTTCTGCAGCACCGCTGCCTGTAGTCAGTCCCTGGTAACAACTGTTACCATTTGGGGGTCCAGCAGGGGCACCGCTGGCGCCTGGCACATGGGGCTCATGTCCCAAGTCCCAGTGCCCTGAGTCCTGGCGTGGCCCCTGCCTCTCCCAGCCCCATCTCTGGCTGGAGATCCAGGGCTGGGCCGCCCATGGCCATGGCTGCCACTTCCAGCCCTGTCCCCGGCTGGGGATCCGGGTCCAGGCTGGCGGCAGCAGGTGCCTGAGGACAGATCAGGCCTGAGTGCAGAATGGGGGCTGGAGGCATGGCTTGGGCCTGTCCCCAGCTCCTTCCCCAGGGCAGCAATGCTCCTGGAATCCACAAAATTTTTTGACCTTAAAAAGGGGTCCTCGTACTTGAAAAGGCTGGGAACCACTGCCTTACACAAAGCCTAAATGCAGGCTGGATGAGACATATTAGAAAGTAAGCCAGCATCTAGAAGAGGAGCATCCTTCTATAGTTATCTGTGACTTAAGAGCACAGACAGCATCTTTTTTTACCCCATAAATGCTTCTCAGAAACCACCATAATTTTAAAAACATTTAACATTAAACAGCTTTGAGGAGGCAGCCTGTTGGTGGTTTGTGGGATGTAGCCATATGGAGACGAGAAATGGACAGACTGCTGTTCCTTTGCCAGCTGGATGATAAAAGTGCAGGGCAACTTACCTATGACAAACAGGCCATCCCTTGACAGTAAGATCGCAATCATCCATTTATAAAATTTTCATCCAAATGAGACATTTTAATGCCAAAGCAATCGCTGTTTATCATACAGCTGAATACAGAGCAAGTAATAATCCTGCATGAGGCAGAGCATAAGTAAATGACTTCAGCCTGGTGATTCTGGATTCCATTGTTAAAAGAGCACACGTAGAACTATACAACTTAAAAATGGTAAATGTGTGTCATTTAGGGGAACAATTACCCCACAGATCCTGGAAGCCGCCAATTTACAAAAGGAACTAAAACAAATATATTTTAAAAACTGTAGCACTGGAGAGTTACACTTGATTTCAAAACATTTTCAAGAAAAAGTGACTAACGATTGCATTTACGCAATGCTTGTTTCTATAGGCCAACTCCAGTTCCAAATGAGTGACACAGAACAGGAACAGGCTGTAAATACTACCTCTTCAGCTGCGTTTGTGGTGAGTAAGTTACTGCCTATGACACACTGCAACGAAAGTTCAGCTAATCAAACCTTTTGTTGCTATCTGTCTCAAAAACAGCATGGAGAATCAGATTCATGCACCCAAGCAGACAGACTCCAAGTACTGGCAGCTTCCTTCAGTTCTCACCTTCATCTTTTTGGGGGTCAGGGGTTATGGTGCAAGTCTATCAACAAGCAATTGCACTCGGTCTTTGAAAAGTTCTCATTGTGTTACCCCATCTCCATCAGTGGGGTTTTTATACACTGTGCCCTTTGCTGTTTCCTCTGGAGGTAACGCTGTCGAGCATCCTGTATTGATTTATCATCATTCCTTTTCTCCATCTTCTTTGCAGAGTCATCTTTTGCTCTTTCTACAAAACAAAATTTACAATTCTTGGTCACAAATGGCACTTCCATGCCCTGACTTCACAATCATAGGGTTTAGTTGATCAACCAAAACTAGCAGAAGCTCCAGTTTTTCAAGTGCTACAGAATAATCCAGGATCTCCAGAAGAGACCAAGTGTTCGCAAAGTAACTAGGTCGCCCTTTCTTTGGAAAAATTAACCAGTTTCAACAAAGACAAAAATATACAGTACCTCTATCTACACTTCAGAAGTGATAGCAAAATCACTTTTGTCAATATTTGTACTTGCAGTCATTGGAACCATGTTTGTTTTACTACAGGTGAGCCTTTCAACCTCAAATTCTACACGTTTTACTTTTCTATGCTACCTACCCCTGCCATTTTGAAAAGGATACAGAGACTTGAGGGGGAGGGAGCGTCTTTCTGAATTTTCTTGACAGGAGAAAAAAAATGGAGGCAAGGATGGGAAGAATCTCTGTTCCAGGACTTCTCTACTAGCAAATCAAATTCTTTCTTGCTCCCACTGAGCTGTTTAAGATCATGGCAGTGGATACATTATATGCCATCTTTCTCATACTCACACACCTTTAACATAACCAAAAGAGGTAGTAGTCAACATCTGATCCAGGTTTACGAAAAGCTTAATCCAATTTGCTCACCATACTGTCGTTTGAGGTACTCCTTGTTTTTCCACCTGGTTATTTCCTCCTCAGTCACCTCTTCCCGTGCTATGCTGCTCAGTTCATATACATCAATTTCATGCAACTTCGGCAACAAGTCTTTGACCCAATCATAGCGAATGGGACAAACTGTCCTCACGTACATTTTAGATGTGACAAGGACATCATGGAAGATGATCCATTCAGGTTGCGGTTCCTGGTCATGAAGCTAAAGGTAACATTTATTTTTTTCAGATTACTATCTTGATTTCCTTTCAATAGATGTGCTCTGCAGATCGACCCTGATTCAGATTCTTTGTCACAAAATGGTTAACTGCTAAACCTAAACCTTCTTGCTCTCCTACCCACTTTTCACATTCAAAAATAAAAGCCGTAGAAAGACATGGAGGATTAAATGCAATTTCTCAAAAGGAAACAGTAAATATTTAACAAGACTAATTAAGAACCCAGAATTGCTCTTAGTAATATTCATCAATAATGTTTTTCATTTCTAGAGCTTCTGGGGAGGGTCTCCAAGTACTTCAGATGCATGAACAAATTGATCCTCTTAAAAATCTTATGAAGTAGATTACTATTGTACCCTTGTTGCAGATGGGAAAACTGAGGTTTACAAGTTAGTGAACTCTCCAAAGCGCTACAGAAAGTCAGTAAAAACCAGAGACCAAACTCCAATCTACCAATTATCTGAGTTTTCAGTTATAGCCACTAGATTGCATTCCCTTTATAAAGCAAACATTTGTATTGATTCTAATTCTGTGTGGTTCTCTATGGAAAGATATGGCACAGGCTAGAGTCCTATAATATTGACGCTGTGTGCAGTGTTTCACATGGCCAGAAGCTAGTTTCTCTTTTACACCAAGAACAAACAAAATGTCAGAGAAACTATTTGCATTTCTGGCTTTATTTTTCTATTTACCTGAAAAACACATCCACACAACCCCTACAATTATTAACAGACATAAATAACTTACTGCTGATGAAGGATGAATATGGACTATGCTTCCATGTCCGTCCATTGTGCAAAATGTCCTGCCTACAGATCTAAAATTATGAGGAACATTTTTTATACTCTGGTATAGTTAGACTGTATCACACTCAAAACACATCTGCAGCAGGATAGCAGAAAATATTTTAGCATAGACAAAATAAACTTTCCATCAATGAGTGTAAAAACTGGATGAGAATTAAAATTTCTCTTTACTATTGCCACACTACTATGTCATATTAACTCTTTTCAATCCCAACTGATGCAGTGACAAATATGATTTTTTTTCCTTTCATCTTGAAGATGAAAGATCATTGTGACATCTGCAAAACCCTTTACAGTTTAATCAGGCCTCCCAACAACCCTGCAAAGTAGGTAATTAAATGTCATCTCTCCACATTTCACAGATATGAGACTGATGTACTGAGAAGTTAAAAAGATTTGGCCAAAATCACAATGAGAGTCAGAGGCAGAGCTGGCCCTGGAAATTAAGACTCCTGGCTCCCAGCCCTGCACTCAGACATGACTCTCTTGTCATAAGAAGTGAAACTGAACCTTTTAATAAGCTGTGTTACAGTTCTGATACTCTGTCTGTTTTGCTTTCTACTCACATACTAACAAATGCAGCAAATCTTTTCCATTCAATTCCCTAAAGGCTACTCCTTACCTTCTGGCTACATTGGTGAAATATCCGGTGCACAGACATCTTCTTAGTATCTCATCTTTGGAGCCATCAAAACACTCTCTTGGGAAGTCTGACAGCTACATAAAAGAGCAGCACAACATGGATTGGTTGGTGTCTTTGTTAAAGGAAAACTGGTCACACTTTTCCCACTCAGGAGCTTAAGCCTTTGTTCACATTTCATAGTCAAATCATTTTATAAAACCCTCCTTTTGTCTTGCTACCATTACACAACATATGTAGGGAGAGGGTACAATGAGAAGTGTAGTTTAAAAAACCCTAAACAGACTAGTTTAGATTAAAACAAAGATGGCAGCCATCTAGTAAAGAATCCATACTGCAGTACATAACTAACATAGGCGCTCATGAAAAGACAAAATGCCATTTATTTACACGAAAAGGACGTTTGTTCACCTGTTTAAGCTTACTGGTTATTTCCTGAAGTTGTGTTTCCACAGAAAAAGCAGATTTTAAAGCTCTGAAGTGGACCCAGTGTTTTCGGCACCAAGCTGCAGGAGACTTGCTGGAAATACAGAGGCTGGTGTTAGATAGCCCTTTCGTAAGTGCAAGGCAGGAAATTACTGCTTTTTTATTGTGATTGTACAAAGAAAGCACACATACACATTCAGATAGCAGCTTCATTGTACTATATGTATATTACAGCATGCAAACAGTAAATGTCTTCACAGTATTGTCTTTGAGTTTTATCTTGTGTGCATTAAAAATACCTACAAACCTTGATTTGCACGCTTCAAAGATGTTTAAAAGTGTTGCAAAATCATTGCATCCTCCTGCTTGTAAGGACAGTTCCCGGTGCTGGAATTCAGCTTCCTTTTGCTTCTGAGGCTCCCCTGAAGTTATATTTGACAAATTCAGTTTTAATTTGTTAATTCAGACTTTGCTTTTTATAATCTCTAACATCCATCTGACAGTCTTGGCTCTTTATTTAGATTATTTTAATGTGCACTTCTCCCCCGACTTCCCCCATTCAGTTGGTCTCTCCCACTTTGAGAGCATGTAGTTGCTATTAAAGCTGTGATGAAAACTGTCAGCCAATGCTAGAGATGTAGCGCTGAAGTGGCTGCCAAACACCTTCCTTGGGAAACATTAGTAATGAGCATTGTTCTCTTGTGACCAATTCTCAGTGGTCATGTATAATGACAACATGAAAAAATACAGAAGTAGAGTTTTAAAAGTTTCTACTAATCAAGTGAGTGAAAAGTTTGTCTGAGCAGCAGGACTGTATATTTCAAATGAGACAGGAAAAAACAGAGCCTGCTGCTACTATTTTGTGGGCAGTTTCATTTAACCCGTCAAACCTAATTTACATCATGAGATCCAGACACCATAGTGATGGATAGATTTTTTTTAAAAATATTAATAATTGGGCATAAAACTCAACCCATAAGTCTACAGGAACCTTCATCTAGTTGCAAGAAATGTGCCATGCCAAAGAAATTACATCTCAGAACTTTGACCTCAAATTTAGAAACTAAAAGAATTCTCCATCTCCCCGCCCTATCAATTGATGCCCCCCCCCCAATAATGACAGTATGGCTGCTTTAGGCCAATGTGGCATCCTGCTTTACTCCCAGAGGCCATAACCACACAGGTATTTAATTTCAAGCAAGTAGCTCCATTGCAGTCAGCAAGTACTCACACCCTTTGCTTTAAGCATGTGAGTGTTTCCAAGATGGGAGCCTATACCATAATCCCTTGTTTCTAAATTGACAGGTCTATTATTGAACAATGTCTAGAGCCCTTTCACTGGTTTGTTAGCTGGCTGAAAAGGAAATGTGAACAAGCTATAAAGGGAACCAGAGGGAGAATGGGAAAACCAAAGAAAAATATGAGAGAGAGTACAAGGAACTACAGAATACCACTGAACAATGAAAGTCCTCTGATAGCTCACTTTCAAGTTGCTGACTGTCTGAACACCCTTTGCTGTTATACCAACAAAATCAGGTTAATACATTACAAAGATAACCACACACTGACAATGAATATAAGCAGAAAGGACAAAGATCTCCCCAAGACTTGCTACGCACATTTTTAAAAGTGCGTGTGCTCTGCGCTGAAGGGTTTTGACCTGAAAGCCCAGCAGAATTAGATCTTCTGTTTAGTCACAAAATTGGCACAGGACCAGCAGCAATGGTTCATGCTCCCCACACACGAGGGGTCACCTCTAGGGCAAGTTCATTTTTTTAATCTGGCCAGCTCTTGCTCTGTCACTGCAGAGTGACCAAAAATGGATCCAGGTAGCATCTGCTGTGGTGTTACTTTTTTGTTAAAATATTACATGTGAGCTGGCCAACCACTCTGGCACTGATCAATGGTGATACTCCCCATGCAGCTAGAAACTGTGCTCAATTAATATACAGCATACAGTCAGCAGCCATCTCTCCCTCTAGTGACTGGCTTAGTTGAGGACACAAGCTTGCTCCTTACTCATGGAGTCATTCTTCTAGTTCAAGTGAACTTGTGTTTCTTTTGCTGAAGATTCCCAGAGGATTCCCACTGATGAAAGAAGTATATGTATGTAATGAGCTGTGCCTTCACATACCTAACGACGTTAGGAATGGAAAGCTAGTAAAGAAGTGAAAGATCAAATGCATTAGAAAATTAGACATTTTCTCCAGCCAGAGCACAGCTTGTTGACCAAATCACCTCCTGGCAGATATTCTGCTCATGGCAGAATCCATAGCCCATGCTGACCTGCTTCTGGAGACCTGGTTTCTTACCGGGTCGGATGAAGACATTTTCCACAGACAACATCGCAGCTATGGGAAGCAAGAGGTCTTCACAGTCAAGAGAAGCTGCCTTTATGACAGCACAAGTCAGGTCTGGAGGAAGAGGAAATTGCACCAGAAACTCTCCCAGTCTTGTCACATAGCCTCTCCTAATTGGAAGAAAAGATTCAGGCAACAATCTAAGTCCAGAACCTAGAAGCAAGACCAAGTAGCCAGGACACATCTCCAACACAGCCTTCATCAACTTTTGTATAAACACACTACCCAGAAGCCCAGGAGAGGCAGAGGACTGGCAAACCACCACAGTACAGGATCCTCTAGCTTAAACCCTCCTTCAGCCTGCCCATGTCCTGCCACAGCTATGCTGACAGTGAGGGTTTCAGTTTACCAGGAATGCAGGATTAGTTTGAAGAATTCTTTACTGGTGTGATGAATTGTTAAGATGCTTAGAATAAAATGTATGCACACACATCCGTGTTAAATATTATATAGGCCCCATTACCAGTGTGGGTAAGTGTCTCACACACTTTAGAGTATTTCCCCCGTTTTACAGATGGGGAAAATGAAGCACAGAAACATTAAGTGACTTGCTCAAGGTTACACTGGGGAATCTGGAGCAGAGCATGGAACTGAATCCAGACTCCTGAACTGCAGGTTAGTGCCCTAGGCACTGGCCCTTCCTTCCTCTTAGATCAGAGCATTTTATTCAGACTGAAAAGATATTTAAATTCATAGGCAAACTAATGTCTTCTAGTGCTGAGGAAAGCAATCTAGCTTATGTTGCAACTCAACAACAGTATAAAATTTCACAAAAAACTAAGTTCCAAGATTCTGTTTCTGCCTTTTTTTTTTACCTGTCAATAGCATCACACTGGTAAAGCTGTTTAAGAGCCTCTAAAATATTCCTCTCTTCAGGGCGGTCTAAATAGGGAAACCTACAAAGAAAAAAAAAAAAAAAAGACTAAATTCCATTGCTTGGGCACAAGGTAGTTTGTTAAAGCTCTGTTTTATATTATGATACTCCTGGAGTACTTCAGTACAAGTTAACAATCGAGAGGGACGTGTGGGCACGTGTTCACGTACAATACTTACACATTTTTCTTTAATAAAATTGGGCCCAGATCCCAAAATGTCTATCTCTGTATACACAAATATATTAATGTTTAAACACACATACTCTGCACATGGGACCCTGAAGTTAATTATTCCACACAAGTCAAGTTTTAGGCATACAAACCTCAATACTGTTCCTTTAAACTATTAACAAAGATCGTTGTTATTTCAGGAGCTAGTTTTGACAGATCCCCTAAAAGTTATCTAGAGCCCAAGACACAGACTGAACCTTAGGTTTTGTGCAGGAGAGTAATGGCAGAGCTGATAATGTGGAATTGTCCCATTTGCCCAGATATCTCAATCCATTTTGCTACCAATAGGCCATAGTGTTCCCCCCTTTCTTTTTCTGGTGTCAATGCTCTCTAACATGCATTGCCAAGATTCAGGAGGGAGATTAGAATCCCCTCCTCTATGGATTACCTTATGACATCATGCACAGCAAGGCACTTCAAGGTCAAGATCACAGACGTAAGACTAGTCCTCTTAATCTCTGGGATCATGTGATCAGGCATACAATGATCCCAGAACTCCTTGCTGTATACTCTGTAGCATTTTCCAGATGATGTCCTGCCAGCTCGTCCTGCTCGTTGCATTGCTTCACTCCTCCAAAAAGAAAGTAAAATAATATTGTGTATGTCATCAACACAACAAAGCACCTTATAAATATGATCAACAACAATGATTTGAAGGCATCTAGACGAAGATTTGCACAGGAATCCTACTACACAAAATGTAACAGCATGAAGAAATGGTACTATGGTAGGCAAAACTTCCTGGAATGTCTGTGAATTAGCTGAGCTCAGTTTAGAAAGATGATGGGTAAATCATTGTTCAGATTACAGCCGGTACATATGGTCAACACATCTTCTCTGCTCCTAATTAGAATTCAAGTGCCACACTTTACTAAAATGTTTTATTTACTGTCCCTGATATTTTTTAAATGTTGATCTCATAGAACTGCAAATGAAAGTTAATGTGCTGCAGTGTCTGCAAGATCTCTCTGCTCTTCATGTCAGGAAAACTGCAAACACACTGTAAATTTAAAACAGCTTTCAACAGCAACCTGAGGCCTTTTCTCAAAGCAGAAAACAATTACCTTTCTTCTAACTTACTTTGAAATGGGAACCACCTCCAGTATGTCCAAGCCAACCCTGGGGTTATGATTTAACTGCTTCACAAATCCACTATCAACCACATATCTGGGGGGGAAAACAAAAACAAAAAAACCAACCAAACGAGAAATCTAGATCAAGCAATGGCTTAGGTTCCTTATCCTCAGTCCATATTTAATGTGTCAGATGGAATATGGTTGGTCTGTAAATGAGAGAGAAGATAGTTGCACTCTGCTGGCCAGTTACTGAACTAGAATGCAATGGACTTTTCTCATTTTGTCCTCATCGACTCACAGAAATTACACTGAATTTAACAATTTAAGTACTGGGTTTCATTTCAAAGAAAAAAAAACTCTTTAAGAGCTCTAAACCCTATTTAAGAGGGCCTAAGCAAAGAGGTTGCATTAGTTTAATAACCATATTTCCGGTCTGCATAGAGACACTTGCTGAAAAAGAGCACAATTCCTCAACAGCAACAGAAAAGGGAAATACGAGATGAAGTTTTTCAATTCTAATGCAAGTCTGAGTCATTCCTTCAATTTCAGCTTTTACCAAAGAGAGCAAATGGATACCTTATTCCATCAACTGTCAGAGATGTTGCAGCAACATTTGTGGATATTATACATTTTCTAATGCCTGAAGGAGGTGGCAAAAATATTCTTCTCTGCTGATCTAAAGAGGAAAAACAGCCCATCAAGTAATCCTTTATGTTAGGGTACACAAGTCAAATTCCATCTCTAGGATGGACAAAATTACTCACTAAAGATGGAAAATTAATGGTGGTCTTTGCTTTAAAAGTAAAAGATGAACCAAGCCAGGAGATGAATTTCATAACAAACAGTGCTTTAAAATACTTAACAGGAATGACATCACTTCTTTATTATTAGTTCTCTAAGGAAGTCTCTGGCTTACTTGCTTTCAAGTACAGCCCTCATGGATAGCTCTTGTGCAAGAAATACACAGAGCTAGGGAACTAAGCAAGATGCCAGCTCTACATGGAATTTTTTAAGAAGGATTTAAACATGTTAAGAATCAATCAGAGATCTAAGAAATCAAAGCAAATGAAGATCAACGTAAAAGATTTCCCATCAAAATTAGTTCAAAGTTCAAAACATACACAACCAAAACTGGTGGCTTTAACCTGAAGTAACACAACACTCTTCCCTTGGTCTTATTTGAGAAGATTTCCAAAGGCAGAGATAGGCATCTAACTTTCCTTTGTGTTTTTGAAAATCTACCCCTACAGTCCTATGTTTATATTTAGATTATAAACTTTGTGGAATGACCCATATTCCTGTTGTGTTTTATTACATAATGCCAAGTACAGTGGGGCCCCTCAGTCCTAGCTCAATACAAATAGTAATTGTAGACTTCAAGCCATCCAAGTACCTATGGTGCTATTAAAACAAATAACTCCTCTCTCATTCAACTTTCATTCCATCCTTTTGGGAGGAAAAAAGGAATGCAGCCTCCCTGCATGTTATTTACCAATATACTTCTGACAGATGTCTCCAGGCTATGATATTGGTTTCCCACTCTTCTTGTTTATATTTGTTCTACCTCTCAGGATCCGACACATTCCACCCACACACTTAGCATAACATTTAAGAAAATCTGAAAACATATCTGTCTCTTACAAGGATCAATAAAGCCTTCATTTTTGAAAAGTTGCAAAGGGGTAGCCATGTTGGTCTAGTTAAGCAAAACAAACAAGGAGTAGTGTGGCACTTTTAAAGACTAACAAATTTATTTATCACATGAGCTTTTGTGGGGGAAAAAATCCCACTTCGTCAGTTGTCTTCAAAGCGTCAGATGAAATGGGACTTGTTTGTTTTTCATTTTTGAACTCTTCAAAACTAGCATGTATCTTATTAGGAAGTGACACTGCAGACTGACTTAGTTTGGTAAAGTACACCTTCTATATTGGTAACACCACATTCTTAATACTGTCACCTGTATGTGTAATCTTGCTGCCACATCTTATTGGCAACACTATTTGTAAAGCTAATTTCTTACTAAGAATAATGAGAGCAACACAACTGAGCACTTAAGTCAAATCCCCTTCTTAACCGCTATCAAACATACTTTAATTGAAAATGTGTATCATTCCCCAAAATGGACATTATCCACAAATTGTATGTGAAGATTTTGGAATGATACTTTATTTTTAAAACAAACTGTGCCCTGAAAATGAGAAAGACTTTCTGCCACTCAACACCTGTCAGCCACTTAGAGAGCAGAGTTAATGAACTTCAGAAGAGTTGCATCCAGTGCCCAGGTGAAAGGACAACAGCTCTAATATGAAAGCTTAGGGCAAGTATGAGGGTCTACTTATAGCTAGGGAATACTCAGGTTTCTAGTTATAGTACAAGAATTTTCCCTGTTGGGAACAGAAGAATGCAATAGCTTTACAAGAGATGTTACAAGCGCTTTTGTAAAAGACAATGTGTCATTATGAAACGGTATTGATACAATCTGACTATTTAACAGCTTTTAAAACATTACAGTACCATTCTTTTTTGTTAAAGAAAGAAAATAATATCTGCTCTCATCGAGGCTACAGGAGGGAATTTCCAGAGAGGCAGAACACCAATATCAATGTTAAGGTTTAGCCAGAACATCAGAGTCAACAAATTATTGTGAACACCATGATGACATTTTTAATGAGTGCACCCCAGTCAGAACTTTGAGATTTGATACAGATTGAAAGACTGAACTTTGCACAGCAAAATATTCACTTTCCTGGTTGGCGCTGCCATTCTGGACTGATTTGGAGAGAAAAGATCCACCTTTCAAGCCCCCACTGCTGCTTTTAGCACCATGTGGATTTTAATTCAAGGTCCTTGAGCAAGAACTGAGCAGGCCAGATTATGATTAGCTTGTAATAATTCTGCTTTATTCAGAAAGATCCCCACCCCAGGGAGAGACCCGGGGGCACAGGCATGGGTCCTGCTCCCTGGACACGATCCAGTGCCTGATCCGGCATCAGGCTCCTGCCGCCACCAGCTTGGCCCCAGATCCCTGGCTGGGGACAGTGCCAGGAAAGGCTGGCACTGCTGTGGGTGGTCCGGCCTCAATGCCGAGCCAGGAGATGCAGGCACCGCTGTGGGCGGCCCAGCCCTAGATCCCAGGGGTAGGGACTGAGTTGGAATAGGCGGGTGCCCCGGCCCCAGATCGCTGGTTGGGGTCGGGGCCAGGAGAGGCAGGGGTCACCCTGGGCACTGGCGCTGGGACTCAGGACATTTGCCCCCTGTGCCACATGCCAGTTACAACCCAGGCTTTATTAGTCTGTTCAAAAGTTAAGCAAATGGCTCACTTGTTTCTATTCAAAATAAAAAGATATATTACCAGAGTGTCAATTGCAAAAATTAAGTGCTGCTAAAATCTGCATGAACTAAGCATAACATTATGTTTAATTCAGTAAGTCTTACCTGTTGGCATTGATCCATACAATGGTAAAATAAGCAAGCCTTTAACAGAACAATCTTGCACATCATAGCGGTAATCAATAGCTTCTGCTTTCTGGAAAAGTAAGTCACATGTTCTTTCTATTTCAGACTGACCTAAAGCAAAAAAACAGAAACACTTAAAATGTAACTATTTAGTGAGGACTTGACCTTTACCTTGTTAGTTTGCAATAGCTCTACCACAAAGTCATCTTTTACATTTATGTTATGGAAATATCAGCACAATTGTGGAGTGAGGGAACATTTATGCAAGTTGTTACCTTAACTGGTCATTTTCAGTGTTTTCAAACTGGGGTTTCTGCTTATGGTTTTTCTGTGTGACTGCCTCAGTTAGGCATGTATCCTGTATTAATTTTATTGATTATTTTAGCAGCTTGAATTATAAGTCAATGGACTTTTTGCCAGCAAGTTTTTTTTAAGGTCTTTCCTTTTTCCAGAAGATAACAAGGGAATCTTATAATGTAAAAAAACGTACCACAGATTGTTCCATTCTTCTACATTAACACAGAAAAAAACAACCTAGGGTCCATCTTCTCCCCCATTGAAAGAATAATCCACATGATTATTTTATTTGTTTCAAGACCCTTCTGAAATAAGTAAGAGGTTCTGGTGCACAAAGAAAGTAAACACACCAGTAGAAGGAAAGTAACACACCAATCTATTTGTTTCCTCTTCTCACATCCCATGAGACAAGATTTCACACACTTGCTTCCTAGTAAGAGGTAACTTACTGTACAGAATCTGTCTTTTACAAATGTTGAAAGAGCAGTTGTACAAGTAGACATGATTTATTTTCAACTTATTGGCTAATACCACCTCCCTCAAGGGACTCTATCCTGCCCTGGTAGGATAGGAACTTTGATCTTGCAGTTCTCACACTTCTATAACCATTAGTGACTAATGTCAACACACAATTCAAATTTCAAGACTCTGGGTTGCATTTATTAAAGAACAGAGAAGTAGTTACAGCATGTTTTTCCTGACAAATTAAGATAAAACAAGTTCCAAAGGGGGCAGCCATGTTAGTCTAGTAATGTAAAAAAAGCAAGAAGTCTTGTGGCACTGAAAGACTAACAGATTTATTTATCGCATGAGCTTTCATGGGAGAAAATCCCACTTTGTCAGACATTTTGAAGAGGGGGAACCTACAGAATGGGATGAAAATAAATGCAGGGCAGTGTAAGACATGGGATCAGCTCATATTGCAACAGCACCCACCTGGGAAAGTAAAGAAACAGATTGACAGAGCCAGACAGGTACTCCTGCAGTCGTCTACTACAGGAAAGGCCCAAAAAAGAATACAGTAGAACGCCACTGGTCACCACATACAACCCTCAAGTCAGACCTCTACAACAGATCATTAAGGACCTCCAGCCTACTTTAAAAGATGTCCCCTCACTCTCTCTAGCCTAGGGAGACAGACCTCACCTCGCCTGCAGACCAACCCCCCAAACCTTAAATAGATACTCACCAGCAACTACAGATCTAACAACAGAACCATTAAAGCAGGCACATATCCTTGCAACAAACCACGCTGCCAATTTTGTCCACCTATCTGCCCAACAGATATCATACGACCTAATCAAGCCAGCTACTCCATCAAAGGGTCACTCACCTGCTCATCTACTAATATGATTTATGCCATCATGTGCTGGAAATGTCCCCACAAGTTATACACTAGGCAAACAGGATAGTCCCTATGCAGAAGAATAAATGGACACAGAACTGACATCAGAAATCACAACACACAAAAAAAAAATTGAATTGTTAATGATGGTCCTCAAGAAAATCAACGGGACATAAAGACTTCAAAGAGAAACAGCTGAAATTGAACCAATATGCAAATTAGATTGGGTGAAAGCAGAACTTGATCGTGACCAATGGATTTTTTCACATTATAATAGGTAATTTGACTTCACCCTCCTATGTGCTCTTTCCTAGAGTTTGAATACTTACAAATGCTCTGATTTGCTGTTGCAGTATAACCTGATCCCATGTCTTACTCTTACCTACATTTATTTTCACCCCTTTCTTTAAGTTCCCTGTCTTCAAAGCATCTGATGAAGTGGGATTTTCTCCCATGAAAGCTCATGTGATAAATAAATCTGTTAGTCTTTAAGTGCCACAAGACTCCTTAAGATAAAACAGAAACTTTAGGAGTTGAGACAACATATTAGTGGGCTATAACCCCGGTTAGAAAAGCTATTCAAACAAACAAACAGCTTTAGGGAAGGATTTTGGGGAGTGCCTAAGAGACTTAGAACAGGCCTCAACAAATCTGTCACATGCCTGGGGGTCAGTCCAAAAACTGGGGCACCTAGGTGTGCAGCAGTGAAGCCCCCCCCCCACTGCTTAAAGGCCACCATAGCTGCCAGCAGGGCACAAAAAAACCACCCCACCCCCTGCCACCACCCAAAAAAAAAAAAAAAAAAAAAAAAAGAGGGGTGTTTCCAGTGGGGGAAAGGTGGTGCAGTGCAAAAAACAGTGCCGCCGGCCTTTTTTTTTTTTTTTTTTTAATGTGCCAAGGGGAGTTTGGCTCCCTTGCTACCATGGTGCTGCTACGCATCAGGGGCAAGATCCAGGGAGCGATGGTGACCTGGCACCTGGGATTTGTCAAGCCCTGACTTAGAGACGTTTTATAAACTTTCAGTGAGACTTGTGGTCCTAAGCCATGCAGGCACTTTTGAAAATCCCACTTAGAATCTGTAAAAAAAAAAAATTATATGGCTATCACAGTCACCTTCTCTACAGTTGCTATCCATGCCATAGTTCAATGGTGCACTGCTGCAGTTATGCATTTAGACACAGCCCAAATGCTCACTGCGCACTATTCCAGGATGAACTGGGTGCCCAGCAGGATGACAATTCTTTCTGTTGGCAATGCTGTCATTTGACACAGGATGGAGTTTTGGAAGGAAAAAGGAATTCTCACCAGTCAGAAAAACCAAGATGTCTCCTGCTGATTCATTCAAGTGTATATCCAGGGTCACTTTTACAGTCTGAAACAAGCAGCAGTAACAGGATTATCTGATGGAATTAGAGCTTCTCTCACTTAGCCCTTGTAAGTGACCGCGTAAGACAATTCCCTCCCTTTTCTCTTTTCACCACAAAAACTGGAAAGCTTGAGAAACCAGCCTTGCCTGAAGTGTTTAACACTTCATTCAGAGGTGAGCTCATTAGCATTCCACTAACAGAAAGAACATGCCCATGGGCAAAGGAAAATAAGCAATACCTCTGTAACATATGCAGAGTTTTCTGCATCCTTTGGACCAAACAAGCTGCAGAATATCTCCTTGACAGGATAATTCCTTCCTGGAATGTCCACCACTGCACAGCCCCCAAAAAACTCTGAAAACTTGTCTACTTCCAGCGTAGCGGACATCACTACCACCTTCAGGGCTTTCCTTCTGTTGTGAGGCTTCTTCTGTTGGAACAGTTTCTTCAGCAAGCCAAATAAAATGTCCTAAAAGAAAGTCCTCTCAGTGTGGCAGCATAGTTCCCCTGAGCACACAATCAACATAGCAGTGAAATACATGAGGAGGGGTCAATTTTATGCCACAACCACAGGTAAATGAAACAAGCTTAAACTATTGCTTTGGGACATATCTACTTACAAAGGACTTATTCTTCTTGTACATATTCTGATTGCTCTCTAAAGGTTATCAACAAAATGCTTAGCACACTTAAAGAAACTTAAGGTTTTTCCCCCCACAGCTATGTAACAGCAAGCTGAATCAACACAATTAAATAAGGCAATGTCAATACTTTGTCATTAGTTCCCCACAGGAAAACGGCCCTCCTGATTTTTAAGGTGCACTCAGAAGTGGTGTTTCTTTTGTCAGTAGTTATGCCAAAAAAAAGTAATACTCAAAACTGAAATGCGGAGTGGTGTGGGAAGAAATCAGTCTCACGGCAAACTCTCTCATCTTATCACCCAGCTAAAGAGAGAACTGTAAAGAGTAAATGTGCTTTGGATTAATCCCTTTGACTTTATGTCAGAGTTTAACAGAACACTTGAATGTATAGGGATAGAACAAAGCTATGTATTTTTTGCAACATGGACTGCTGTTGTTATCAAGGAAAACAAGGTTGTAATGTGATTTAAAAAGTGTTAAAAGACCATGAGTGGCAAGCTACATGTGCTCCCAATAGCATGGTTTATTTAAAAAAAAAACATCCCACCCACATTGTGCAGTGGAACATTGCTAGCAACATTCACAGTGGAAAAACTGACTGCTTGATTGCTGTTTCTGAACAGGACTGTGGCTAACACTGCCAGGCGCTGTGCTGATGGGACCCTATTTGTCAGATGTTGCCAATTCAGCAAATAAGAAGCTAGTTCATGCTGTGGTAAAATCATAAGAATAAACCAGATACAGAGGAAATCACTGGTTTCAGAGGAGAGCTTCATTCCTCGCTAGAAGGCTCTGGATTTTTGCAACAGCCAAAGGAAGAAATAAGTTGATAACAGTAGAGAAAGTGACCCAAACAGGCTAAAAGAAGCACTACAATCTCATGTAGGCAAACTGTAAACATCAAGACAGCCAAAGAGAAAAAGCCACCTATAAGCTACAGGGACCTTCTCAATCTGGATGGAGCAGAGAAGGGTGGCAACATGTTTAATGGCTAGAAGACTGGGCAAGGAGTCAGGACTCCAGTATTCTAGTTTAACCTCTGACACTAACTCACTATGGTTTAATTCAAACCTTTCAATTGCTCCTGTAAAATGTCACACATGAAGGTCATGAGGTCTAGTTAGCCTGTAATGCACTCTGAGAAAGTGCTATCAAGGGGCAGAGCACCATCTTTTTGGTCTCTTAACTGAACAAAACAGAATAACCTCTTCCAGGAACCAAGAACCATCATGAACTTCACCACTTTCCAGGTCAAGGCATATTTCTTTGATCTTGCCTTCTCTCACAAATACACAGCAATGTGTACTTTATTTTGGGGAAGGAAAAAAACCCACCCACTTACCAAGCCAAGACAACCCCCTGTAAACACTTCTCCCCATGAGGAAATAATGGGAAAAACAAACTCATGACAGATGTTAGTCATATCACTTTATGCACCAAGGTGATGAGTCCAGCATAAGAACCAGCGAGAACAGAATGAATGATGTGTGTCAAATAAAGCAACTCACTGTGCTTAAGCTCCGTTCATGAGCTTCATCCAGTATTATGACACTGTATCTGGTAAGATGGAGGTCTGCCAGGATCTGTCTCAGTAAACAGCCATCAGTCATATACTTGATTGCAGTTCCCTGAATAATTTAACCATCCATTCAGTTATTGCCTTGCATATGCATTCCATTATATGGCTATTATTAGGACTGACTATGGATTGAAATTGATCCTTTAGACTTATCAAGAAGCAGTGAGAAACCTGCCATGCTATAATTAACATGCTAAGCCACAGTCACAAAAGGCACTAGCTAGTTTTTCTGTAATACTGCACAAATGCACAAAGTCCCTGATTTAACATTTATTAAGTGGTTATATTTCTAACCTATGCAGTTCTTTTCCTTCCTAAACTGAGGAATCACAGCATCAGCTCTTAACAACAATCCATTAGTTTTAATGACAAAAATCAAGTATTCACCTATCATACACATTCAGGCTGTTTTAAAAACAACCTTCTGTATGTGAAAGTGTGGATTCTATGGCAATGCTTCATTTGAAAACATGTACAGATTATAAAATTAATTTGAGCCACATTTCATAAGAACAGCCATACTGGGTCAGGCCAATTGTCCACCTAGCCTAGCATCTGGGCTTCTGATGGTGTATAATGCCTGGTGCTTCAAAGGGAATTAGCAGAACAGGAAACCATCAAGTGATCCATCCTGGTTTCAAGCTGCTAAAGTAGCATCTCAGAGATTCACAGCTGTGCTCATATAGCATGCAATTAAAGCAGACCTCCCAGATGACAGAAATCTGTTTTAAACTAATCCACAAAACAGACCATGAGTGTCCCAGCTTTGAAGCAAGCACCTTTATGTACTGTGCAAGGTGCATGTAGCTCAAGGACAGCCTCACTGAAAGGTACTTCCTCATAATTTTATTTTATATAGCAGCAGTCCACTGAGATCATACTGGCAATTTGTCAGGAACTCAAGGGTTGCAGCTAATTTGTATTAAAGGGAACCTCTTGCCAGCACCTCTTAAAATGAAGATATATCTCACAAACTATGAAGCCCACAATGCAATGATTTAATCTTACTCCATCAAGAGATTACAGTAAAACCTCAGATTACAAACATTTAGAAATAGAGGTTGTTTGGAACACTAACCATAATGTTTTGTTCAGTTTATAATTTAATATTGACTTGATATAGCTTGAAGCTTTACTATGCAGAAGAAAAATGGTGATTTCCCTTTATTTTTTAATAGTTTGTGTTTAACAGTACCATACTTTTTTTTTGTTTTGTTTTGTTTTTGACTGTGAGGGTGGGGGGGAGATCTTGGCTGCTGCCTGAGTGCACACTTCCTGTTCCAAATGAGACATATGGTTAACCTGAGAGTTTGAAACACTGGTGTTCATAACTCTATGGTTCTACCATATTTGAGTGTTATTTTTAAAAATAATCTCCAACTCATACCTCAGAGGTGCAGTCATCAAAGCGAATCTGATATCCCACTATACTTCCCAGTGAAGATTTCATCTCTTCAGCCACTCTCTGAGCCACAGACACAGTAGCTACTCGCCGTGGCTGAGTCACACCAATCATTCCATCTTTTGCAAACCCTATAAAAAGTAAGGAAGTTGTTTCATTAATCAATTACCCTTGTGGTATGTTAACAGTTGCTAATACATCTTTAAAGTCTTCACTGACAGATACTGCCTTTCTCCACATCCTATGCCCACCAGTGCAGTTCAATGCGCACTCTCTTTGTTTTAAGAATTAAAAAAAAAAACCAAAAAAGCCACACCAAACATTTTCCTTGATCTACCCTGATAAGAATTTTTGGAGATGCAACAGACCAGTATTTTTGGGCCTCCTGAAAAAGTTGGACAAAAAGCTAGACTATTAGTTAAATATTAAAGAGTATATTTAGAATATTGTCTAACTGAAGGGTTTTATGCTTCATCAATAGCATATGTAGCATTTTAAAAAGAAAATAGTTACCTTCCTCAAAGAGGTACTTAGGGAGCTGGGTAGTTTTGCCACTCCCGGTCTCTCCAGTCACAATAAGAAATGAATTGTCTCTAACAGCCTCAACTAGTTTCTTCCTGTATCTCTGAATAGGGAGAGCTCTGAAGCCTGACTTTCCTTTATCTTTTTCCTTAGGGCAACTGCATTTTCCTTCCATGGGGGTGATAGTTCAAGAAATCCCCTGTGACACTGAAAAGATAAATACACAAAGTTGTAATTACATACATATCTGCTATATGTATCACAATACACAGGAAACACTCTGTATTTCACGTTAGCATTAAGCATGAAAAAAGCAGATCCTCTCTCATACTAATCCGAACAGGATGAAACTCAGCAGCAGGTGGCATCATTGCAGATCTTCTAGACACTTCCCAAGAGTGAAGCAAACAAACAAGGAGTCCTATGCATTTAAAGATTAATAAATAAACTTATTGCATGAGCTTTCGTGGGAGAAAATCCCACTTTGATTTTCTCCCACGAAAGCTCATGCAATAAACGTTTCTGTTAGTCTTTAATTACCACAGAACTCCTTGTTTGTTTGTTTTACTGAACTAGAGTAACACGGCTGCCCTTCTGGATCTTCCCAAGAGTTGAATTCAATCTCACTAAAGCACAAACCTGGGAGCCTCTCAGGAGAGAGGCCACTCAACCCTTTACTGAGGAGAGGCAAAGCAAATACTGAACCTTACAGCACCAGCCCAAACCTGGCAGGATCTTGGCAAACGCAACTATACCTGTACACATGTACCCCACCACCCCGCACGCCCCATTAACCAGGGAGGGACCCTAACACCCCCCCCAACAAACAGGGGACTGGGGGGGGGGAGAGTCACCAGACTTCCCCAAATGCCCAGTAGCCGGGGGCGGGGGGGGGAGGAGCATGACACCACCCAGTAAGCGGGCGTGGCGAGAGGGCCGCGCAGCAGCCACGACACCTACTCGCTCTTGACAGCCCCGGGAGCGCGGAGCGGGCGCGGCGGCACGAGACCCTGCGCAGCTTGGGGAGGGGCCCCACCGACCGCCCCATCGCGTGTCTGCGGGCGCGCAGCTTCCCCATACCTGTCCCTGCCACGTGACTCCGCGCAGGCCTCACCGGCCGGGAAGTCGGAACCCGGCGCGCTCTGATGACGTCACGCGTTTACTTGGGGGGCTCTGGAGACACGGGTGGCCCCAGAGAAGATCTCAGACTCCGCCCCTTCTCGTTAGGCCACGCCCTCCTGTCAGTCTTCGTGGCCTAGCCCCTCCCCCACATAACCCCACTGGCTGAGGGTAGCACTTTACCCCCACTTGCCATAGGTCAGGGGTCGGCAACCCAAAAGATAAGAGCCGGTTTTTTTGAGATTCCTTCAATAATCAAGAGTTTTGTGAGCTACAATGGGTGTAGCCGTCTGGTGGGGGGTTGGGAGCTGGGCCAGGGTGCCCGCCACAGGGCCCCGGTGGGAGACGAGGAGGTAACCCAGAACCAGGAGTGGGCCCCCTGCAGGGTCCCTTGGTGGTGGTGGTGGGAAGCCTGGAGCCTGGCATGGGCTTCCTGTGGGATCCCCTGGTCGTGGCAGGGGGAGAGGGGATGGAGCCAGGAGCATGGCCCCCCACTTCCGAGGCGCTGGAGTCACCCCCACCCTCCCACCACAACCGCAGGAGCCTGAAGCAGCCCAGCAGTCGCGCCGCAGCCCGTAGCACCAGTGGGGGGGTGTGCAGGCAGTGTGAGCTCCCTCCATGCACTGGCGGGGTGGAACCTAGAGGCCCTGCCTACCCCCAGCCAGCCGTCCCTCCCAAGAGCGGCTGGCAGAAAGCTGCGTCTTACGGGCCAGGGCCCTGGAACAGCCCCTCTGTGGATTTTGGGCTGCTTCGACCTGCCCACCCCAGGGCTGAACAGAGGCCTCCTCACTGGATCAAAAAGTGGGGGGCCAGCATAGGCCAGGAGCCCCCTTATTCGTCCCCGATGCCGGGGCCAGCCAGGAGACCCCTTTGCAGCCAGGCATCCCTGGAGCACACTTGGCTCCCTGGAGGAGATTGCCAGGGAACCAGAAGGGGAGACTAAGGGAGCCACAGGTGGCTCACTGAGCCTGTGTTGTTGATCCCAGCCATAGGTGAACTAGGCTCTCCCCCCTTTATCCAAACCCATACCACTGCCCCAAAAGAGTGTCACTTTTCAGCCTTGATGCTGGTGGCTGCATTTCATTTAGCTTGGAGAATGTGACTACAACAACCTGTTTCCGTTTACTTACCCACACTCCTGCATTGATTTCACTTCCTGGTTCTTATCCACTAGCTTACAGGTTGCAAGGTTGGCAGCAAACCTGGTATGGAACAGCTTAAATCATAATAAGAAACACAGAGTGTTTAAATTACTTGCAAGTGATTGATTAATAAGAAATAATTTCCCTACAATAAATAAACTGTCACAATATAATCGGAAATATTACTGTCCAGTTCCAAACCTAACTACATTGTAAAATGACATTAAATATATGATGAGACAAAGACCATCTGGACAAAATCAAAAGCCGCCTTTGGTTTAATAGAATTTAATATACATCTGTGATATTTTCATTTTGATTGAAGAGCCTCTGCTGAATGTTTTCTGGTTTTGATATTCTGGTGTGTAAAATCCAATACAGCCTGAAGGTGGCAAACTAGGTACAATCCTGAAGTAAAAGATAAATGCAAGATTACTGCTTCCATTGAAAGTATGATTTCTATGATATTTAAACGATAAAAATCAAGAATCAAAGGATTAAACATGGAGAAGGACAAGGGTTTGGGTGGTACTTACTATTGTTAAAATATGCAAAAAATGTATGAACTTCCTCAGATTTAGTCTGTCTTAAGATCCTTCTTTAGAGAAGGTTTCAACTCTCGCTGGGATAAATAAGTCATGAGTAACACACAGTAAATTGGTCTTACCATGTAAGCACAGAACTGATCGCCAGAAACGCCTAGATTCTAATTCATCTCCTAATCACTCCTCTTGCCCTTGGGAAAAGGCAATTTAATTCTCTGCCTCAGAATTGCCAACTGA
Organism: Podocnemis expansa; assembly: GCA_007922195.1. NCBI lineage: Eukaryota > Metazoa > Chordata > Testudines > Podocnemididae > Podocnemis > Podocnemis expansa. The sequence goes on from ML681971.1 coordinate 26,149,613, forward strand.
AAAAAATTGGGATAATATTTACATACACTATTGCCTACATAACTCATAGGAATTTGCAAAGACTGATTAATGTTTGCAAAGCACTTTCAAGATAGAAGGCAATATATCATTGCCAAATATCATAATCATTAGACACCTCCAAACATATATATACACATTTGTTATTATCGTTTCATCAGTGCTTTGAACCATTTGTATACAAAAACTAAAACTCATCTATTAGCCAAAAGCCCACAAATTGCTCATCAGCAATTGATAAATCATTCATATACTGTTCTGTCTTGCAGCTTTCATATTTCCTTGTTTGATAACAAGATATTCAGACAGACACTCAGCAATCATAAATTCTCCATATCTATTGGAAAACTTCTACAGAAATTACCCAAAATAACTTCAATATTCATCTGACAGCACGAAAAATATATTCAGTTTTACATCTAAATTAGAATAATCAATACACAATTCTATTCACTCAGAGTGCAGTATGGGCTGTGACAATACACAATGTGCTATGACTTCATTTTCTGAATATGTACCTAATTTATTTTTACCTTAAAATGTGCTAATGGTATGTTGCTACTAGTAACTCACTCTGTTAATGGCATTCAAATTAACTGTTCTACTGTTCCCCAGTGAGGACTAAAAACATCCTATCATTGCATTTTCTTGGCACATTTTTAGAGATGGTAATTTATTAAGTGATATTGGTATGTACATGTTTTTCTTCCTAACAGGTTTTATTTTAATCACACATGACTCACACTTCATGCACAGACAGTTTTACACTGTAACAGTTTGTGGAGCCAGGTGAGGTGATCTGTTAGTTTGTTTGTTTTGTTTTTTCCTCTTTGAGTAGGGATGGCATGTTTGATTTTAATCAAACTCTTTGGCAATCTTGAACTTTGTCCTTGAAGTTGATCCTGCCTTTTAATCAAAAATCTCACCCCGCTTAAACATTAATGAATTACACCCCACAATTTCTTGTGATATTATCACTGTTTTTTGGATGGGGAAAACAGAGATGGATTATCATTATGAGGTCTGCACTGAGTAAATTGAGAGAGCTGGGAATAAAATCCTGGAACCTTATCTCCCATTCCCTTTGCCAACCACTAACAACATTGAAACCTCATCCTTATAGCTGCTATGCTAATGAATGTGTGATGTGGGGTTGCACTGTTGTTTTTAGGTTTGCTTAAAAAAAAAACAAAAAACCTAGAAATTGCTTGTAGCCTACAAACTAAGTTTAGCGTGACATTCCTGTAAGTTTACTCAGTGAAAGAGGCCAATGCTAGTTTGCCACCTACCCATGCTGAATTATGCTGGACATGCATGAGTGAATATATTTTGCTCTCTGCTGAATACAGAAATAGTTGGGTATAGAAAACATTTCAGTCCTTCACTAGTTGTACAAACCTGTCTCTGATTTCCTTGGAGAATCTCCCTCTTCTTGCTCTGGAAGAGATTGTCTGTTCCATGATGAACAGAGCATCTCTTGATGACAGGGGAGAAAACTTACATTGAAACAATGTAACTATTAATTAGTTGAGCAAGTGGAGACAGATAATCATTCTGAGCCAGAACCTTCATGTATGAGAGCTGTCAAGAAGAAAGATTCTGGTTGCAGACAAACTTAACATAAGCCTGTGTTGTACATACCCCAACCACATTACTGATAATCAATAGTTTTCCTTTTTCTGATATCAATTTTGTTAATACCCTTTGTTTGTCTCACTAACTATGACTCAGCAACATTATTCAAAAAATGTATATCCCTACCTGGAGGAGAGCTGCTGTAGACATAACATTATTGTAAGATTTTTCCAAGAGAATCACAGTTGCAAGTAGATGCCTCCTATACTCTAATTTTTCACTGATTTCATTTTATAATACTTAGCCATTCTAGAGCACTTTCAAAGGAGGAATTTAAAATGTTTTACAAACAGACAAATTTTGCCCCGAGCAATCCATGGCAGCCCAGGCATCCTATTATGGCCCCTGCAGCCCCCGACACCCTGCTCAAGAGTGCTCAGGGGTGCTCAACAGTCTGTGTATTCCACAACCATTTTGTTGCACACATGATTAAAGGATAACCCACCTCTTTTCCATTACCCCTCTGCCTTGCTTCTGTTTTGAGGAAACTACTAGGAGCACCTTAATTAAGGAGACAGTTAATATATGATCTGCTAATCTAAGAATACTTGTGCCACCTATCACCATAGTGTATGAGTAGCTCAGTGCCATTAATTATTTCATCCTCATCACCCTTGTGAAGTAGGCAGCTATTTCCTACATTTTACTGCTACAGAACTGAGACACAGGGATTAAGTGACTTTCCCAAGGTCACAGAGAAAAACTTTGGCAGAGCAGGGAACTGAACTGAGATTTCCTGAATCTGGGGCCTTAAAGACAAGTCATACCTGCATCTTAAGAGGAAGGTGTAAGTGAGTAGTGCACTGTGCTCTGCACAGATAGTGTTGTCAGCGATTGACAATAATATTATACACTGGTATTTTTCTTTCAATTAAATACATTTTAAAAATTCCTGACTCTCAGCAACATGTTTGTTCTTAATTTGTAAGTTTCCATCATACACACTGTGTAGCCAGGTAACAAAGCTCACCGTCCCCTCCCTCTTTCTTGCCATTATTTGCCAACATGACCAATTCCCCAGTGTTACCCTGCACACTTCATAGGTCTGTCTGAGCATCAAGCAACAAAAGGAGAGCACATGGCAGCAGCACACACATCATGTTAATGATTTAGTTTCTTTCTTTGGCACTGAAAACCTCTCTGACCCTACATAATTGCAGCCCTGTAATTCATGGATCTTAAATTGTATCTCTTCATGAATTTTAATAGGCAGTCCATTTTCTTTCCACTAATCCTGCATTACACTGGGAACTTTCTTGCAGCAATTCCCTTAGCTCTTTCTTCCTTTCAGCATCTTAGCTGCTGTCCCTCAATTTACTGTGTTTTGAGTTGTTGTCCTCTTCATAAAGAGTTGGTCTGACAGCTAGACAGCTGAAATTAAAGTGCTTTAAAGGGCTTTGTCATTAGAGACTCAAGGCTTTGAACATCTTTGTTAAAAGAAGCAGGCCTGTCCAGTGGGCATCCTCTGAATAGCAGCTCATTCATTTTGTCCAGGATTTGCCAGACAAGCAGTTATATCTCCATGTTTCTTCTTTTCCTTGCGCATGACCCCTTTCACCATCCCTGGGGAGAAGTAGCATAATGTTTGGTACAGTACATGTCAAGTAATTCCCCTCTTAGAATGCGCTTGTGGAATTTTCCACATTATAATTATTATTACTATGATTTCATAAATGAGACATTCTGTATGTAAGCAAAGTATTACTGTTATTTGTACAGTGATGTAGGTGTGCACAGTGCCCTAAGGCCAAGTATTTTATCTGATGCATTCTTTGAGTTTAAAGCCAGAAGAATTATTCGGTCACCTAGTCCTGACCTCCTGTATATCACAGGTCAGAGAATTTCACCAGTTATCCCTGTATCAAACCAATAACTTTTTTTGACTACAGCATATCTTGCAAATGGCATCCAGACTTGATCTGCAGACGTCAAGAGATGGAGAATCCACCATTTCCCTTGGTAGTCTGTTCCAATGGTTAATCATCACCCCCTGCCCTAAGGCCCAAAAGCTACTCTGCTAGCATTCAGACCAATACACCCTTGTTTCTTAAGATGCCAGCCTTATATATGATGAATCCTGAATTGTGTGGTAGTACAATGTTCAATTTGTAGGACACCTAGTACTAGTTGTCTAATGGTTAGAACAAGGGAGACTACTAGGTTCTATTCCCAACTCTGCAACTCGCTCTGTGGCCCTAGACAAATCAATCTACTGCTTTGTACCTCAGTTTCCCTATCTATAAAACTGACATATATATGGCTGTTTTGAGCTTCATTATTATTACCGTTTGAATTAATGTACACGTAGGAGCCTTTGTTATTGATCAGGTAAGTGATGTGCAGACACAGAACCAAAAGATGTTCCCTGCCCAAGAAGCTTACAACCTAGGTATAAAAAAAAGAGGGAGAGAGAACGGTTGCATACAGGCAGATGAGGGACAGTAAACAATGAGACAGTATTGGTCAGCATGATATTGATAGGCAAATCCCCAGCAGCCTAACTCTCATCCAGTTTTTTATGAGCATCATGCCAAAAGTTTTGAGGAAGGATCTGAAGATAGATAATGAGGTAGCTTTACAGAGGTTTACTGAGTGTGCACCCCAAGAACAAAGCGTTAACTAATGTTTGTGATGCACTTTGAGATCCTCCAACGTAAGAGACTATATGCACTCAATGGCTATGTCTACACTTATAGAGTTATTTTGAAATAGTTAATTTGAAATAAGAACTTGATTTAAAATCAAAGTTATTAATTCAAACTAAAGAGTCTTCATTAGCCTCTTAGTTCGAATTAAAGTAGGATTTATTAATGCAAGTTAAAGAGTCTACATTAGACTCTGTAACTCGAACAGGGAGAGGATTCCCCAGCGGACTCCTTTCCCTGTTGGGGGACAGGGATCCCCCAGCGGGCTCCCTTCCTTGCCAGGGACAGGGAGCCCCTGCGGGGCTGCTTTCCCCTCCAGCCAGCCAGGAAACCCGTGCAGGGCTGCTTTCCACTGACTGTCCGGCAGGGAAAGCAGTGCCACAGGGGTTCCCCGGGTGGCCGGTGGGGAAAGCAGCCTCCAGGGATCCCTGCCTCAGGAGGAAAAAGCAGCCGGGTGGGGGATCCCCACCCCCAGCTCGTTAATCTGAACTAACCCTACTCTATAGTTAAAATAGGGTTATTTCAAATTAATAACTTTGAATTACAAGTTAATTTGAAATAAAAGGAGGTTTAATTATGTTGAATTTAGCACTTCCTTAATTCAAATTAAGGAACTGCTTAGTTCGATATAATAAAATGCATGCTTGGCCAGGAAATAAGTTATTTCAAATTAAGCCTCCTTAATTCGAAATAACTTGTCAGTCTAGAAATATGCAATTATTCGAAGTCACAGGTCTTAGTCCAGGTTCTGGAAGAAGCAGAAGTCCCAGTAGAACAAAATATCTCATTTGTAAACTGAGTATCTTTTTAAACTTCCCAGAAAAACTAAAGTTGGTTTTATCAGAAAAAACTTAGTATCATTTAACTTGAAAGAACACAAAAAAAGGTACAGATAGATCTATTCTCTTCCACTCAGTATGAATAGGATTTGTCAGGTCAGTTACCATTAGCACAGAACCTACCCATGAAATATTTAATGCGTTTTGTGGAATGTGGACTAGAAAGTTAAGTGTGGACTGTAAAGGTCCCTGCTGCCCTAAGCCTTTATGTTGAACAGCAAGTTTTTGATGTTTTCCCAGATCCCACATAAGCTAAAGATCTTTTTAAATGGAACTTGTTATTATAGATGCATTTAGTTGATATGCTGCTTTTGTTTAGAAAGCAGTTGCTTTCCATTCATCCTAAGGAGCTCTTATGGTCTTTCAGCATGGATAATCTTCTGACCACATTAAAACACATTATTCACTCAGCTTCAACTCTCTAGCTTAGCCACAGACTTCATTATTACCACTTTAAAGGCCATATGTCACATTGTGTTTGGTCTGTATTGCTCCCATTCTCACATGGTATTCTGTGTCTGTCTTGCTCCTAAACATTCAAGAGCTAGAGAGTGCTTTTCATGTCACTGGATCAAGCCCTTACATTGTAGGCACTTTCAGATAAGACTCCTAGTATGTGGACAAGTGAGCTATTGTACAGCTCCATGTACACATATCCCACAAAAAAAATTAATTATTATTTCCTTATCAATTGCAACTGTCTTAAGAATATGCATCTTGCACATTTTGCAGTGGTTTCCTGGGGAGAAAAGGAGTTGAGGCTCTATCCTCAGTTGCTTTGGAATTTTATAAATGACAGGCCTGTATTTGAAGGACATTTTCCCATTTTTAATATCTGAATATTTTGTTTTTTTTAAAAACAGTCCTGTTATTCTTGTAGGAAAGATCTTGATCCAACAGTGGATGCTTCTTTTCTGCCCTTGATATGAAGCTAGCAACTGAATGAACACTAGCGATTTATTTGAGTGGCGGCTTTTTGGGACTTTCCTATGCACATCTAGATCTGTCCAGTTAAACAGTCACAGTGAAATGTCTGCCTCTACTAGAGACTGATCACCTCAATAAGAACAGCAGTATCAGTGTCCCTTATTCTCAAAGGCAGCCTAAAGTAATTGGGGAACAAAATTACAGCAGCCTTCATCAGAGAGTGATCTAATAGAGACTATTACACCCATGGTAAAGTTCATTAAGGTAATTGATCACGTGCTGTTTAATTATACTATTCCATATGGCAGAATCTGAGCTGATTATTAGTAATGAGTCTTTTTAAAATTGCATTTAGTTTTCCCAGTTTGCTGGTTGCTGTATCTATTTAATTTCCTGTTGATTATTCGGCTCTTACATTCTCTTTCATAGTTTACTAGTGGCTGAACTTCTGTCTCTTGACGTCCCAGTCTGGATTTGGCAGGCCATGTTCTGGTTCACTAGTCTTGTGAACAATATTTCTGAGTTGTTCTGACAAAAGCACAATTTTGCAGTAGGCACAAAATATTTCCTTGGTTTTCTGATGTTGTGAGTGATAAATGAGTGTTATTCAAGAGACTCATGTCTTTATTTAGACCAGGGGTCTCAAACACATGGCCCGCAGTCCAGGGGCGTCGTCAGCACTGGGCACACAGGGCTTGTGCCCCGAATCCTAGCACTAGTGCCCTAAGTCCTGGCCCTCAGCCCCCTGCCTCTTCTGGTCTCCGGCTGGAGATCTGGGGCCCAGCCGCCCGTGGTGGCTGCGGCCGCTTCTGGCCCCATCCTAGGCCGGGCCGCCCGCCACAGCAGCTGCCGCTCTCTGCCCTGTCCCCGGCCAGGGATGCGGGGCCAAGCTGGCAGCAGCAGGCACCCCAGGCCAGGTCAGCCCGAGCGCAGAATCAGGGCCAGGGGCGTGGTCTGTGGCCAGGGGGCAGGTCCTTCCCTGGGGCAGCAACACCCCTGCCGCAGGCCACATGCGGCCCCTAAAGCTACTTCCTTCGGCCCTCAACAACACTATTGTTACCGATATTTGCAATATTGTTGTATGAAAAGATTTCATTGTTTCGGCCCTCAGGCTAACATTTTAGTCCTCAGGTGGCCCTCTACGAGTTCTCATGTGGCCCTTGTGGTGATTTGAGTTTGAGACCCCTGATTTAGACCAAAGTAGCCCAGATATTTCATTTGATTGGCCAGAAACCTACAGTGTGGCCTGTGATGAGCCAAATTTTTAGAACTGAGATGAAGCCCACAGGTCTCAGAAGGGATCAAGATGGAAACTACAGGTCTTAGCATCCAGTGCTTCCTCCATTCATCAAAGCATTTAAACATAGTGAGTCAGGGACCAATAGCTGAACTTCCATATTCAAATGACATTGATTGTAGTCTGCTCTATTTGATGCAAACCAGGACCCAATCCTGAAAGATGCCAATTAAGTTAAAGGCTGGGCATGCCTGGTTGTTTGAATAACCTGACGTGACAGGTCTTTCACCACCAACATGAACATACTTTGGGTAACAATAGCCTTTGTTAGAATGATTTTCGTGTCAATCCAAGTTAGATGAAAACTAAGTAGCTTGTTCTGCTTTTGGCATGAGGCACCCTGAACCCAATGACACAGGGTTAAAGGTATCCCTAGGTACAGAGCTATTGATTAACACTAACCATGACTGTGGGACGTCAAAGGGTATACACATAGTTCTGATACGGCCCTCATTACTAATATAACAAAGAGTCTATAGACTCCTGCAGAAGAAACACAGCACCTGTTATGGTTAGGTCCTTGGTGTGACCCTTGGATTCCCAGCAAACAAAGCCCTCATTTAGACAAAGATGAAATGCCTCGATGTAGCTCGCTTTCAAAAGCATGGGCTCAAACCATATTTTCTCCCACCTATGACAAAGCTAATTTACTGTAAGAAATTCTCCTTTAAGTGCCTCCTCCTCCGATACAGCAGGTACCCTCCAGGACTTGGTATTTCGATTCTATCTTTGCCTAATGATATCAGTCAGAAGGGGCTTTAAATATCTTCGTTATGGAGACAACATGGAGGTGAATTGCTTTGTTGACAATTGTCTGAAATCTTAACTGAGACCAGCAGTGGATGCATTCCAATAAATTGATTCATAATGTCTTAAAAATGAAATTATTGCTTGCTGGAATTCCATCCCTCTGGAGTGGCTCATTTTCCTTTTGTTCAGTAGTGGGTGTGCAGAGATTTTTTAAATCACTAGCCCAAACACCTGGGATTCAATAGGATTTCTTTTTATATTCTGTTCAAAAGCATAACAAAAAATGTATCATCATGTTTTCTTTTCTTGGGCTACCACTGGCCTGTGTACAATCCATGGGATTTGTAAATAGGCTTTTTGCACCAGAATCCTCCTTTCATCATTTCTTCCAGTGATTATTCTAATTACTTTCTGGTCTCTCCTTCCAACGTTTACTCGAGTCACAGTACTAGGTCAAAATACATCCTCTTGTGTCCTGGTCTCACCAAAGAAAAAATGTATCCCATTTCAACTTGTCGTTTGGCTAGCTGCTGAGATAATGAAAATTCCTCCAGGAATTTGCATGCCTACTTTGTTTCTGAAAATACTGTCCTGTGATCATCAGTATTTCCTCTTTCTTAATCAGGCTGAGAAGCACAGTAGTCAGAGTTGGGACCTACTAGGTCCTCACTCACACCAATATAAATCAGGGGTGTCTCTGTTGACTCCAAGTGAGGGTGCTCAGCTTTGTGCAGAATCAAGGCCTTACTGATAATATTCTTTGTTTCTCTGGGCACTGCAGATTATATTGTCTAGGATGTTTCATAGTCAGTGAAAAAATATAATAGTGGTGTAAGATCCAAAGGGGCAGCCATGTCAGTCTAGTTCAGTAAAACAAACAAACAAGGAGCCCCGTGGCACTTAAAGACTAACAAATACATTTTATTGCATGAGCTTTCATGAGAGAAAGTGTAGTGAGCAACAATATGCATTTGGCAGCAAGATGATAGTAATAGGAGCAAAACCTCTGGATTTCAATGCACAGCCATGAAACAGGTATCTAATCTGTGATACTAAGAGTTTATAACCAGGCAGTCAGTATATTTATTTGCAAACAGGTGTGATTCTCTTTTATATTTAAAATATAGGTAACTGAAGCCTGAGTATTACATTCATTTAATCTATTGTTTTCTACAATGACTCTTTAATGAAAAGTGTTAATGCTTAAATTGTATAAAAGTCTCTATTATACATTTAATGTGGTTTTCACATTTCTGGCCTTACCAAAGACTTGCTTGCTGCAGAGGAAAGGAGAGCAGGGGCAGAACGGAAGTTGGTTGGTTATGGGGACTGTTGGTAAGCCTTTCACTGCTCAGTCAGGGGTGTGATGATTGGGGCCCACATGATGAGAATGGCAGTTGCTACCAGCACACTGCTGTTTCATAGCAGATGTAAAATGAGGAGAGGTTTGAGCGGGGTGGGGTGAGGGAAAGAGGAAAGGTGAAAAGATGCCACTTAGAGTCCCAGTGGGTAAGTGTTGTCATCACTAAAACCACTGTCATAACTGGCACCTTCACTGGAAGGCTCAGGAAAAAGGTCAAAGAATTAACTACCCTGTTTCCACTAGACCTAGTTCCTTGAGGTCACAACCATGAACCAGTCTTGGAGAGGTATCAAGGGGGAATCTTCCACTCCAGCTGTGTGACTCAAGTGAGGAACCTGCCCCTCTTGTACTTTTCACTGGCAAACTGAATTTTACAAACCATGTACAGTAGGAGCCAAGGAGTCTGCATATATTACAATGAGAGACTGGGAAAGTACAGAAGTTTCTCCCCTGTCTTATGATTCTGCCATTGCTCCAAGCTGATTTCACTCTGGTTTCTGGCTCAGATCCTCAACTCCACTAAGCATTAACCTAAATGGTTCCCTTATAATTTGAGACTGCATGCAGACTCCTTGGCTCCTATAAAAAGCCTCAGCAAAAGAGCTGCTGAAAGAATTGCTCTGCACTGCATCTCACTGAGCTCTGCATCTGATCGATGCAGAGACTAGAGAAGGAACCAGGCTGCAATGATTCTGATTTCCCTTCAATTCAGGGTCACTGGAAGTGGGGTTTGGTTCAGCCTTTATGGCCTATCTATACCATATTTTTTTTCAACTGAGCTTGTTAACATTAGATGAATTGATGTAAAGGTTATAAGGAAATAAAGTGGGTGAGGTAGTGTTTTTTTAATTGGACTAACTTTTGTCTGTAGAAAGGTCAAACTTTTGAGCTTCCACCAACAGAAATCAGACCAATAAAAGATATTATCTCACTCACTTTGTATCACTCATATCCTGAGACCAACATGGCTACCATAAACACTGCAAATAATAAAGGCTGGAAGGAATTGTTATATTTGTTTAGTCTGCCTGTCTATCACATGTCTCAGAACTTCACCAAGTGGTTCCCTGCAGTTGGTGACTCAAGATGGTTGGCTCCACCCATGGTTTATAGCTAAATATACCTTATTTAGTAACCATAGGTTATGTCTACATTTGCAAGTTAGTTTGAATCAAGGAGGCTTAATCTGAACTAACATAGTACCAGTCTACATTAGACTTTCGTTAGTTAGAACTAAGGAATTCCTTAATTTGAACTAATGAAAGCTTAGTTTGAACTAGTAAGACCTGCTGGTTAGTTTGAACTAAGCCTTTAGTTTGACTGATAGTTAGAACTAAGGACCATGTAGACAAGGATTAACCCTTAGTTCAAACTTAATAAGCTTGAGCTAAGGGCAGTTAGTTTGTGTTAAGAAAGTAGACTAATTTAAACTAATATTAGTTTGAAATAGTCCATGTTGTTAATTTGAACGAATAAGAGTTTAGTTTGAACTAAACTCGAACTTATTAGTTTGAATTAACAAATTTGAACTAACTTTTCCTAGTGTAGACATAGTCATAGAGATTAACTTTGAGTTGGCTAGGTTATCTTCCTGTTCATAGCCAGGTACGTGGAAGCATTTGCGGGCCCCAGGGACTGAACAGTCCATACTTTCTCAAAAATAAGTATCTACTGAAATTCACTATTGAGAGTTTCTGAGACCTGGATGTTTCTAGAAGAGTGAAAGAGCTAATGCTAATATTGTATTATTGTAGTTAGTTTTCAGTTATACATTCTGCTGAGATAAGTTGGGGGAAATTCTTGCCTCTTAAACTGTTGTCTCAGGCAGTTTGCAAACTAGTGAGTTGGTGCTGCCAATAATAAATGTCAGCAGCAGCAGCTTCCCCAGGACTTGAAGTTGAGGGTGAGGTGTAGAGGGGGTGTTGGGGTGCTCACTAAATTGGTGTAACACTGTTACTAGCTGATAACTGAGGAGGTGTTGGGAAATTCAGGGGGTGTTAGGGAAGTCCCTGGTTAGCAACATCTGAGCGCTGTGCTGGGAGCTCTTTGGCCGATGGCTTTCTAAAACAAACAAAACAATGTGTCTCAGACAGTAAAATACCTTTCATTCCAATTTTGAAAGGCATCAGTACATGTTCATAGCCATTAAAAGTTTATATACTTAATGATGGAAAACAATGAGACACAATCATTCAACTCCTCTACCTGATCTATGTACTTTTTTGGTTACTCTTTACGCGTTGGAGCTCTTTCAAGTCCTCTCTTCCGCTTCTTTCATCACTGACCAGTCTGGTCAATGTGCATTCCTGCTTCTCTTCAAAGTATCTGACAAAGTGGGATTTTCTCCCACAAAAGCTCATGCAATAACTAAATCCGTTAGCCTTTAAGTGCCACAAGACTCCTTGCTTATTTTGCTTTACTAGACTAATACGGCTGCCCCTTTGGAACCTCCCTCATTAGTAGCCTGAAAACAAATGGAGAGATTCCCATTGCACTCAGTGCAATTTGGATGAAGACTTGGGAGTGTAAGGTTGCAGTCAGTGGGAGGTTTATTATTAGTATAGTTGGGAGCCAGACAGGGCCTATGACCCAGATCTTGAGAGGATGTAAATCTGACCTACTAAACATAAAGACTGATCCTTCTTTACAAGAAGAGATTGAAGGGCTGAGCCCCTAATTATGTTCCTAAATGAACTTCAGATCTTAGCTACAGCAGTATGATCAGAGTCTTCAGAGACAGGGTGTTAGAAAGGAAAGGTCTATGGAAAGTGGGGGATGCATTCAGTATTTCATTCCCAATGCATAATACATGATTACAGGCAGAAAACCAGTACGCCTGATTCTGATACTACTTACCATAGTATAAAACCAGTGTAACTCTTATCAACTTAAATGGAGTTGCTCCTGATTTACACTAGCACAAATAAGGTCAGCATAAATCCCTCTCAGATCTCCTTATGTGTTGTTTTTTTCTAGTGCAAGCACAATGCATCCCAAACTCTTCTCCCTTCCCTTGGTGTAAATCGGAAGTGGCTAAACCCAAGTCAGTTGAGTTATTCCTGGTATAAGTGAGAGGAGCATCAGGCTCAATGGGTCAAATTTTGCTAAAATTTACACCAGCATAAACTCACACTAAGTCCCGTGAAGCCAAATAAGTTAGTTTACCTTTGCACCTATATGATAATAGAGCATAATTTAGCCCAATCTTTTTATTTGCGGTAAATTATTTTCATATATAGAGGTACAGCATGTTTTCCTTTCTTGGGACCCAGCAATTTAGCAGCTAGTATCCATCATGTCAGGATATGTGCCGTTAATTTGACAGGAAAAATGCTTGCAGCAGATTAGAGAAGCTGCTCTAACACCGAAAAGAAATTCCAGGTAAGTTTTAGTTATCATTTTTTTCCAGTTCCCCTCTTTTCCTCCCCATCCTGCATCCCTGTGTCTCTGGAAACAAGGGACCCAATTCTCTGTTAGTATGAAAACTGAGGGAATGCCACTGAATCGTGGGAAGCTTTTCCAAAGAATATGTCCCATCATGTTTTACAATTAACCGATTTGTCAACCACCCACAAACAGTGTACAAGCTCTCACTTTGGGTTAAGTTACCAAGCTCAAAGCACACTGACCTTAAGCAGATAATCAATGTGCTACTAAGAGTTTAGCTAGCTAGTCAGGTCAGTAGGTAACATGCCATATGCTATAGTATGCGTTTTAATGGGTAGTTCCATCTGCAGACAGAATTTAGCCAGTCCCACTATATAAGACACATTTTCATTCCTGGGGTACAAGGGCTAGAATCTAATGTGCTTTTTCCTCCCTATACATATTCCATCATTAAGCCCTCTGCACTGTTTTGTTTAAAGTCAATCTGCCATGGTAGTTGCATGTCTGAGGTAGAAAGCCTCAACACATGACTTAAAACAGCGTTTCCCAACCAGTGTGCCATGGCACACAGTTGTGCCCTCAGGCCTGATACGTGTGCCAAGGAATTTTTTTTAAAACTGCTTGAAGAGCTCAGGATTGGCTTATGACTATTCATGAGTTCATTTAGAGCCTGCATAGTGGTGTGCCTCAAAACAACTAAAGGTATCAAGATGTGGCATGGCAGAGAAAAGGTTGGGAACCACTGGTGTAAAATGTGCTTTTAACATTCTGAAAACCTAGGAGGATTTTGTTTTATAAATAGATGTTTTCACATGCACACGCGCGCACACTAAATAAATAAATAAATAAATAACAACCCTGAGGGTCTATTGAAATCATTATAAATGTCAGGTAGTAAGACAACATCCCCAGGAGCATGAGAATTGCTATGCCAAGGCTTCACCATGGCTCTGTATGCTTTAGAGCTGATCTGTCAAACAGATGTTTCTCAAGGCACAGTTCCTGCTCTAAGGGGTAAATTTTCCAAAAGGAATATGTAGATGTTACACACACAGCAATTTCATTAACAAAGGATGGGATCCAGGAGCAGTACCCAGGCTTTCATGGTGCTACTCTGAATTGTTTACCCCTCTGTGATGGGATGGACTCACCCCGCACTGCAGCAACCCAGCCAACACTATGGGCAGCAGAAGCTCTGCCCCTTGAGCACTGCATGTTCAGACTGCTGCACCAGTATAAAAGGGAATAATTCAGCTCCGTTTGGGCTGAGCAGCGGAGAGGGAGGATGTCCACTGGAAGCTCCTGCATAGGAATTGCATCAGCCCCAACCTGTGGGAGACTTGGCTGCTGGTGGGAACTCTAAGCAGCAGCTGCCCCACAACGAGCACCCCATGGCTGATGCCCAGGACCCATGGGGAAGCCGACAACAGCTGTCCCAAGATGAAGGAAGCCACAGTTCAGTGCCCAGCAAGAACTTCGCCCCGTCCCAGGTAGGAAGTAGCCATAGGGGCTTGAAGGGTTGAGCTGGAGTGGAGTGAAAACCTAATGAGCGTGTTTCAGTCTGGATCCCTGATGACTTGGTGCCATATCCTTGGCACCAATAAAGCCCTGGGCTGGGGCTCAGTGGAGCAGGAGGGCCTGAGCCCACCCCACCTGGGCACCGATCCACATTGTGGATGCACTTTGTACTGACTCTGACTACTAGGCCACGCTGCCCTGACCCGAGGGCCACTCATAGACTCTCTGTATTGACTCTGTGGCTACTAGGCTGTGCTGCTCTTACTAAAAGGCCAAGTATAGTCACGGTCATTGAACATTAAGAAGCTTGTGAAGGCACCATCCCTGCCAATGCCCCTTTGGCTTCCCTGCAAAGGGGCAGTAGGGAAGGCTTACCCCGTGACACCTTCCAACTTGTAAAATTCTATTCATTACTAATTCTTCCTGTGTCCTTATTCACAGCCACTTTAACCCTGCTTATTCAGACCCAGGGCAATAACTTTTAATAATGAATGACCTGATTTGCTAGCATGTACGAAGATGGCTAACCAAGGGTTGCTTATTTTATATTATTAGACATTTAACCTCAGTAGACCATGTAAGCACTAGCATAACTTGAAACACAAGTCGTTCCAACTGCAAGTTAAGCATTTGCTTGAGTGCTTTACTAACATCAGGACTTTGGTGCTCAGCACCTTCTAACATTGATCCCTTGCTCAGCTGTCATCACTCTTGTCTCTAAGCACAGAATTCTAACGTAAATAGTAATAAAAATGCCAAGGGTGTGATTCTTGATGCCCATCACTTTTACACTGGTGCAACTCCACTGACATTAGTGGAGCCATTCCTGATTTAGATACATGTAGGTAAGATCAGAACCAAGAGCTGATTGAGCCCCTGATCTGAAGAAGCTTCTCTGATAGAGAATCTAGACTGTGGAATGAACTTCCTGGGAAACTGAGAGCCTCACAGACCTCTTTCCATTCTGATCGCAAAACACATTTTTTGGATCTTGCCTGTCATAATGTAGCCACATAGCAAACAACACGTATATTTATTTAATGAAATGAAAAAAAAAATCTACCAAAACATGACACTCCACCGCACCCATGTCTCCCTCTAGGGATAAAGAGAACAAAAACGCAGGAAGATGCTCAGATACAACAGTGATAAGGAAAAAATTCTGTAATAGAAAGAAGCCCCTCCATCTCAGCTTCTCCCTTCCTCCCATACTTCAGAAGGCCCCCTGTTCCCCACACACTAGATTGCAGATTTTTAGCCAACCTGGTTAAAATGTCATTGAAGAGTCACTGAAGAGTGGCTATGAGCACAGCATCCAGAGGGGTCCATTGTTTGTTCTCTTGTTGATTTCAGTGCCCACTTGCTCAGTTTCCAAGTAAAAATACAAGGCCTGATTCAGATGCCATTTGAACAGAAATAACTCCATGGTCTTCTAGGGAGCTGCAATTTTACACTGTGCTTAGAAAGAGAGGCATCCTCTCCAGCTGATTTCCTTGTTTTGTTTTTAAAATGACCAGCCCTTCACACTCACCCTTGGATCTGAAAGTGAAGCTGGCTTGTACCTTGCCAGCCTGAGTAAGACTCCGCTTAGATGGGGTCTTCAGGTGTCGCCAAGGGCAGAGTTTGATTCAGCTGTAAGAATTTAGCCCCAGATCCACAAAATACTTACATGCCTAACTCCAAATGAATACTTAAACTGTCTTAACCAGCTAAATCTGGATTTTATTGGGGTTTGGATAGTACAGACCTAGGGACGTAATGTTAAATTTTACTCTGTGGCACTGTAAACAATTAAGTGTTTTCTTCCCAGTCACTGATACTGGAAGAAGGATCAGCATCAGAAGCAAAGAAAAGGGCCTGAAAGACAGGTCACCTTGCTCCAAGCCACAGATGACAGAGCAAGTTGCAGCAATCACTCTGGGGCCATTAGCACTTAACTGTCAGCTTGTGTCCTTCCCTTTAAGGGCTATTTGCTGCACAGAGCTTCCGGAGGTCTGTCATGAGGATGCTATTTGTGTCCTATCGGTAACTCTGTAAATAAAATGTCAGTACAATTGGGTAGAAACAAAACACATTTTGATATCATCATCGTTCAAAATCACTTCTTGTGTCATAAAAGTGCGCTGATCATGACTTTCTCATTTCTTTTACTTCACATACCCAAATAACCCAACTGATCACTTAACAGCAGCTAAAACAATTGCATAATCCAAATTCCTGTGTACAGAACATCATGAGTGAGTATGTGCTTTTGTGAAATTATTATATCATTTATGGTATTTTTTATATGTATGGTGATGTCAGTAAAAAGTTTACCATGTCACTAAAAAAATAATCACGTTCAGATCTTTATGTCAGTAAAAACTAAAATGGAAGGCTGGCAACCTGCACCAAAGACCTCTCTAGCCATGGGATTCCAGTCCTTGATTGACTCAGTTTAATTTCTACAAAACAAAACTGTTTAACATAATGCCCTTTCCCCCCAACCCAGGTCTTCTGCAGGACTAGTGACTACACTTGTAAATGATTCTAGCACAGCTTCCAGGACTGAATCACTGATTTTTTTCCCTAAATTAATTTCTTCTGGCTAGAAGTTTAAGTTCCTCCATCTAATGTGAATTGATGTTTTCACTAAATCTGATTTGACAGCCTCACAATTTACTGTGCCATTAACATTTCTTGAATAAACCAGTTTGTGATGCAGACACTAATTCTAGAAGTGAACTTTAGATTTTCATATTCAGTGTGACATTTTCCTTGCCAAACAAAACAAGATGCTCAAGGCACCCTGGCATCTTTTCTTTTAATATCATAAACAAAAAAACAAATGCTGAAAAAGGAGCTTTTTCCCAACCCCAAGAATAATGGAACGATTCATTTGATCTAAGTAAAAGTTGTTAGGGTTCTTTAAATAGAAATATTAAACTCTACATGACATTGGGATACCAGTGGAATATAGCAGATAAGTGGAACTTCTCAGAGAGGCAAAGAAAAAAAACAAAGGGGCTTTTTCTATTGAAGAACCAATGCTTTGTGCTATAAAATTAAATGCTTGAAACTGAAAATCTTTCATTACTAAAGGACCTAGGGAATGGTTAAAGAAGAAAGTCAAACACAGGACACTGGACTGGAACTAAAGGGATCAGAGTTCTGTTCCCATCTCTATAGTTGACTTGCTGCATGACCTTGGGCTAATCCCTTCACTTCCATCTACCACTGTTTTCCCTCTCAACCTGTCAGTCTTGTCTGTTTAGACTGGAGTATCTGTGGAGCAGGGACTGTGTTATAAAACAAACAAGGAGCCGTTGGCACTTAAAAACTAACATATGCATTTATTTTATTTATTTTTTAATTTTATTTATTTCATGGGCTTTCATGGGAGAAAATCCCACTTCATCAGCTTTAATCTCAGTTGGGGTTTCAAGGTGCTCTCATAATACATAAGACAATAATAAATTTCATTAGTATCAATGGAGTTTTAGACCTGCAGTGAGGTTGAGAACGAGATACCTGCAATGTTCTCATGGGGGCTGTATGCTGGTGGTGATTTGCACCTTCATCTCTCATTGACATCAGCAGCAATTGTGTGTGTGGTCTGAGAGTGACAGAAGGCTCCTAATTCAATACAACAGCCATTGTGCTCTTCCTCACTGTGAGACAGCTCCTTCCTCCCCATCCAATTAAGAATATCTAAATAACTTTCTGAACCTGGATGAGTTCCTTAATTATACCACACGTTACAGTTTAATTAAGAAATCAATCTTTATACCACATCAAACCTG
This sequence comes from Podocnemis expansa, assembly GCA_007922195.1. Classification (NCBI taxonomy): domain Eukaryota; kingdom Metazoa; phylum Chordata; order Testudines; family Podocnemididae; genus Podocnemis; species Podocnemis expansa. The sequence continues at coordinate 26,167,774 of ML681971.1, forward strand.
AATATGCTCAGCATCCATCTAATGAGCCTGCTGCAGAACATGATTGATTTTTTTTTTTTATTGTAAACCTTTCTTTTGCTCTTGGTCTCTTTGGCTATGTCTACCTTATAATGCCAGATGCAGGGACCTGAGTTTGTGGACCCAGTGTTTCTAAGCCTCCGCTAAGCACACACACTACATTGAAAGCCTGGTCTTCCAGTGCTGAATCCAGGTCTCATAGTCATGCTTACATGGTATACTGCACTGCACTTTTTGAACAAAGTCTCCAGCTTGCACTACGTCCACATTGCAAAATGAAGTTCCATGGGGCTTGGGCTCTGACTCACTCCCCTCGCAGGGTCCTAAGACCTTGGTCATGAATGCTTGCTGACCTAAAGCAGATTTACTTGTGCGTGACTTAGCTAACTTACACCAGAAGCTCATTTCAGATAGGCTATCAAATAGCAGGGGTGTCACTGCCCTGGGGAGGGACCCGGGGCATGGGCCCAGGCCCTGCCCCCAGCCTGCAGGCCCTGCCCCTTGGCCAGGGACAGGGCTGGAAGCCGCCACGCCGCCGTGGGTGGCTAGGGCCCACATCCCCGGCTGGGGCCAGGGCCAGAAGTTGCTGCGGGCGGCCGGGCCCCGCATCCCCGGCTGGGGACAGGAGCAGAAGCGGCTGTGGGTGGCTGGGTCCCACATCCCCGGCCACAGATGGGGTTGCTGCCGCTACAGGCGGCCGGTGCCCAGATTCCCTGCCATGGCCGGGGGTGGCCGGGCCCCGGATCCACGGCTGGGGATGGGGCTGCCACGGCTGGCGGCGACTGGGGCTCAGAACTCCAGCCCGATTGGGCCAGAGACCGGGAGAGGGGTGGCCCCACCAGATCCGGGGCACCAGCACTGGGAATCGGGGCACGTGCCACGGGTGCCCAGTGCCAGCAACGCCCCTGTCAAATAGTCTTCAGATAGCAACAACTTTTAGTTCTTAGCGTAGATCAAATTGATGATCCAGAAGTGAAAACCTCTGTAATCCACTACCAATTCAACACACTAATGAGAAATGGTTTTATTATGGTGCTGTCTGCCAGTGTTGTAGGTTATTCACCAACGCATTATGAAACCTCCTTCTCGATACACTTAAATCTCAGATTCCCAGTACAAAGGGCTTTGATTTTGAGACTCAAGTTCTTCCTCTGTCATTATTAGTCACATATTGAACTGATTAAAGGATACACAGCAATGGCCATTGCATCACTGCTTTTTTAGGATTATTCAGTTTCTTTAACTCAGCAGTCCTATCATTCCACCCCAACACACCATAGTCTTCCTTATCTCCTGTTTATACCCCCCCTCCCTTTTTTTGTACTTATACAGAAAAGAAGAAATAACTGTCACAGGAAAGGCTGTACACTCTACATTGTCTCAGCATCTGACTCCTGTTTATTTCCAAAGACTGTTCCTTGCTCTGGCAGGCCCATTAGCTGGAAAAAATTAGTGTACAATGAGATAACATCATTGAGTTAGGGCCCAGAGTTAGGTCACAACTGCCCTTTTGGCAGGGTAGAAAGACACGTTTACCAGGATACACAGGAAGCAAACAAACATCCACACAGAGAAACCAAGAGATTTATTGAGTAGTGGTTAGTGTGCTTGGTGTGAAGGCAACTGCAACAATAACCATATAAATTAAAAAACACAGGTTAAAAAATGTACAGCTTTTACCCTAGAACCAGATTTTTCATTATTAGAATATCAGTAATTAAAGGAATTTGGGAACAACACAAAATAGAACTAAGCCAAATTGGAAATTGCTGCAAAATAATGCTAGTACTTTACTAGTTCACCAGAGTATGGGCTATGGGGTTTCATTAATTACTGTTTATTAGGCACTTTGAGACTCTGGATTAGAAGGTTCTGTTAAGGAGCAAAATATTATTACCAATGCATTGGTGCTTAATCCCATCAATAGCCCTCATTTCCCCAACACAGCTGCAAGCTGGAATTCATTGTACCTTCTCTCTTTTCAGTACAGAATAAAGTCTATACCCTCCTTCTGCTTAAACTACCATGACTGTCATTCCCACTGCTAAATGACTGGCATCTACAGTGCCACTCCATGATTCACTGCCAATCCAACTGAATGTCTTTGCCTTGTTTCCTTCAGGCTACAGAGTTAGTTGATGATCCTCATTACACCATTTTCCACTGGCATGGCAGAGACATTCTCATCCTGTGAAATCATTTGTCTCACCTTTTGCTGTCTGCAGGTGAGGGAAGCTCCTTGCACCAGTCATATTGCTTGATCTTCTGGTCTGCTGGACTTGTTTGGGTTTAAAGGAAAGATCAATATGCATCCACTCATCTTAAATCTTGAAGACAGTTTTGTTCCTGTGTTATGCAATGGTCATAAAACAAAGGATGTCTCAGACCAGACAATCGGTATCATGGTTTGTGAATCACATGTTCTGATTTCCCCACAGAGTCTGCCTCCAAGACCAGAGGCAACATTGCTGGTCCTTCAACAAGAAGAGGGCTTCGGGCTGCAATACTATAAAGAGAAACACAAATGGAACTGAAACGCAAATTTGATTTTGTGACAGCAGGATTCAAGCGTTACTATGGATTCTTTTCCCATTACAAAAGGTGATTTGACCTCACCTTCCTCTATGTGCTATTTCCCAGTGTTTGAGTCTTAACAACTGCTTTGATTTGCTGTTGCAGTATGACCTGATCCCATGACTTACACTTCCCTGCATTTAGTTTCCTCCCATTCTGTAAGTTTCCCCCATCTTCAAAGCATCTGACAACTTGGGATTTTCTCACATGAAAGCTCATGAGATAAATAAATTTGTTAGTCTTTAAAAGTGTCACAGCACTCCTTGTTTTTCTTATTCCATTGTATCTCTTCCCACTTCACCCCCTCAATAATACAAAGGGAAGATTTATATTTAACGTACATACAAGCAAAGCTTAATGCTGTGATTCAGCGCCCCTTGCAATTAGTAGCACTTGGGGCCAGTGGCCTGAAATGCGCCCTTTAATGGAGCGGCTCAATGGAGCCACCCCGGTGTGCCTGAGGCAAAGCCCTAATCGCTCCGCCCTAGTTACGGCTGTGCATACAATAAAAATAAAAATTACATTAATGGCATTTTGGGAGAAAACAATAAAATACTAGATGGAATTTAACCCTGTTGGCTCTGGTTTGGCATAGAACTTAAGTATGTGCTTAAATTTAAATCCCCCTTGACATTACTGGAGTTTAAACATGTCCTTAAGTGCTTTGCTGAACTGGGCATTATCCCATCATCCTTGTCTTTGTAGCACAGCTGGGTGATGTGACAGACAAGCTGTAAAGCACAGTACAGGAAATAGCTGAACTACAGGATTATTTTAATTGGCTATGAATAAATTAATGGTCAGGTATTCAAATTTGTATAGAGGGGGTTGAAAAAGTGAACCAGATGTAAGAGACAGTCTTTCTTATTATAGCTAGTCCCAATTCTCATTTTGTGTCAGAGGACAACCGAAGGTTGAGAAGTCAATGGGACCCCTCACATGTTTCAAGTTCAACGGATGCTTAAGTGCTTTTCTGGAAGAGGGTTTTGGGCATCAGGATATACATTTATACATGGAGTAGGTGTGTGAGCACACATGGTAAAGGAAAGAGTAAGTGGAGATACACAAACGTAACCACTCTTCTGTGGATTGCACAGAATGGGCCCATTCGGTTGACTGAAAATATTCAAACTCTGCTTAAAAGAGGAGTTCCAAAGGGGCAGCCATGTTAGTCTAGTTCAGTAAAATGAACAAGGAGTCCCATGGTACTTAAAGACTAACAAATTGATTTATTGTAAGAGCTTACATGGGAGAAAATCCCACTTTGTCTTCAAAGCACCTAACAAAGTGGGATTTTTCTCCCATGAAATCTCATGCAATAAATCAATCTGCTAGTTTTTAAGTGTCACAGGACTCATGTTTGTTTTACTAAAGTAGGAGTGTATTTCTCAAAAACAGATCTCTATGTGGATGACTAATATGCAGTATTGTTTTAACACAAAACCGATTTTAGAGCACAGGCAAAATAAATCTGATAAGATTTTAAGAATTGTCCCTCCCTCCAATAAATCTCTTCATTCAACAAACACTAGTAGACAGTATTCGGCATACCCACAAAATGGATTGTTTTCTTCCTTATTTGTAAATTTAAAATTTATATCAATTCAGAGTGTCAGTGCAATCCTGTTTAATTTAGGCCCCAGATAATATTCACTGCTCTTCAGATTGCTACTGCAGCAAAACACCCACTTAGGGCTAAATTCTGCCTTCGTTTGTGTCTGTGCAACCCCATGGAATCAATATATTTCAGGACAGAATGAGGACTGTGGCTGATATAGACTAGGGCCTTGGGGGGTTTTTTTTGGTTATTTTTTTAAGGAGTAATGAATTAATTAAATGGAATTTGGGAACTATAAATACCTATGCAGAGCTCATTACTGAATCTAGTCTAAGTGATTTAATTAAGATCTCTGTGTAACTATGCTCCAAGCCAATTCAGCATTTACATCTTAATTTTAATTTCTTTCTTTACGTGTCTGATCTATTATGCCAGGCAACAGTCAGTTCTCAGATGTAAACTTAATTCCTTTGTTTATAATCTTATGCTGCAGGGAAAGTATTTGCATTTGCAGACAAGCTATTAGAGCCCCACAAAGCCTTACAGAGACTTTACCTACAGACAATATTGCATATAGCCAAAAGCAGCTCTGTGTACATCTCATGACTCTGTAAACCCACATTTCTCTTGTAAAAATAACTATGTATAAATCACTGGTTCTCCATCATCAGCTTTTAGAACAACAAGCACCTCACAAGGCTTCTGTCAGCCAAAGGAAAGAGCAGAGTGAGAATAAAATCTTATTAAATATTAACTTTTCTTGTTTGTTCCCCATTTATGGAGCTGTAACAGCCATTATATCAGTCAGATGAGATGAGATGTCAGTACAGGGCTGCCAAGACCCACTGCTGATCTGAGGCATCTTTACAAACAAGAAAATATAACAAGCAAAATCTGTTGGTTGTGTGTGTACACAAATTTTCCTGCTCCTCTGGAAAATCACTGCCCCACTTTTGGGCGCTTTAAGGCAAGGTACTGAATTGCATGCGTCTAATGTGAAATTCTCCCTCTCTATCAGAAAGACTGGTCAAGATGCATATGGACCGTTTAAATATATTAAAAGGTGGAGGGAATGAACTTTGACTTTGGGTACATGTAAAGATTTCTTTAACCACAGTGCTTGCGTTTGTGAAAAGCCCTTGAGCACCATTCTTTGCTTCTTCTGTATCAGAAAAGAAATAAGATGCCTCTTTTCTTTTAAAGGACCAAGAGTCACCTTGATTGAAAGAGGAGACTCCTTCAAGAAGCTACTGTGTTCAGAAATTAAAATGCCTGAACGGATTTACTGCTTCAATAGACAACTACACTGCTGCCATTGAATGTTTCACTGTGAATTCTTGGACACCTTCCTCAGTGGGTCCAACCCACTGGATACTCTCAGCTCCCCAAGACCTGGGCTTCCTTCACCATTGCCTTGTGTGTCATTTACCTCAGTGCAAAGGGAGCACAAAGAAATCTGTGGGACTATGACCACAGCCATCTGGTAGCATGAGGCCCCAGTGTGAACGGATGCAGATGACACTACAAGCTGCAACAGTGACTCTGCCCCACTATGCACAAGGGGACCAGGGATGTTCTCTGATGAATACATGCAAAGAGTGCAAATGATGCTCTCTGAATTAGCCTGCTCTACAATTTGTGCCAAGCTGGGGGAGTTACAGATTTTGTCCCAGATCTTAGAAAAAGCAACCCGGGCAACATCCAAAATCTCTCCTCTACTTCTTATAGTGCTTAGCACTAAGTATTTATGTCCCGCTTCTAGTCTTTGGGGCTCATATTTTTAAAGATACTGGGGCTTCACTTTGGTCAGCATTGGTTAAGAGCCTAAATCTCATTTTCAAGAGTGATTTAGGCACTTAGGTACCTAAATCTCAAATCCATTAAGTGTTTCTAGCAATACCTAGATATCTTAAAGTTCTGGGCTGGAGAGCTTTATAGAAGGTGGGTGAGCAACTTCCATCTTCCCATTTTACAGGTAGAGAAACTGAGGGGTGGATATAGTGAGTTGTCCAAAGTCACCCAAACAGACAGTGACAGTTAGATGCATGGACTGTAAGGTGGATAGAAAACTGGCTAGAACAACGGTTTCAGCGTGTAGGAATCAATGGCTCCATGTCAAGTTGGCAGGCAGTAACAAGTGGTGTGCCCCAGGGGTCGGTCCTGGGGCCAGTTCTGTTCAATGTTTTCATTAATGATCTGGATGATGGGATAGATTGCACACTTAGTAAGTTTGCAGATGATACCAAACTGGGGGGAACGGTAGACACCCTAGAGGGCAGAGACAGGATTCAGGGAGACCTAGACAAACTGGAGCAGTGGGCCAAGAGGAATCTCATGAGGTTCAACAAGGATAAGTGTAAAATCCTGCACTTGGGACGAAAAAACCCCATGTACTGCTACAGGCTGGGGAGTGATCAGCTAAACAGCAGCACTGGAGAAAAGGACCTGGGAGTCATGGTGGATGGGAAGCTGGATATGAGTCAGCAGTGTGCTCTTGCTGCCAAAAAGGCCAATGGCATACTGGGCTGCATCAGAAGAAGTGTTACCAGCAGATTGAGGGATGTGATCATTCCCCTCTATTCTGCACTAGTGAGGCCACATCTGGAATACTGTGTCCAGTTTTGGGCTCCCCACTACAAAAAGGACATGGACAAATTAGAGAGAGTCCAGAGGAGGGCAACCAAAATGATCAAAGGGCTGGAGCACAAGCCCTATGAAGAAAGACTGAAGGAACTAGGCTTATTTAGCCTGCAGAAGAGAAGACTGAGGGGGGATTTGATAGCAACCTTCAACTACTTGAAGGGTTGCTCCAAGGAGGAGGGAGCTCGACTGTTCTCGGTAGTAACAGAGGGCAGAACGAGAAGCAATGGCTTCAAGTTACAGCTGGGGCGGTCCAGGCTGGATATTAGGAAAAACTTCCTTACTAGGCGAGTGGTGAAGCATTGGAATAAGTTGCCTAGGGAGGTGGTGGAATCTCCATCTCTGGAGGTGTTCAAGTCCCAGCTGGACAAAACACTGACTGGGATGATCTAATGGGAGTGGTCCTGCTTTTTTTGGCAGGGGGTTGGACTAGATGACCTTGTGGGGTCCCTTCCAACCCTATGATTCTATGATTCTATGATATGGGAATAGAATTCAGAAGAGAAATCTTTTAACATCTTTCTGTATAAATGCTCCTGCTGCATAACATATTTAAGCTTATGGCATAGGCAGATGCTACCTGTAGGACTAATAGAAAGTCTGTTAAAATCAATTGGGAGTTTTTCTATCAACTTCAAAGAGCTTTGGATGCGCTTCCATTATGGACAATACAAAGCTTTCTTGAGGCTTACAGAGTGTGAAATTCATATTTTATTGCCCATTCTTTTTATCTTTCAAAGCTGAAATCATTTTCTGGTCGCTGGGAGATTTCTCTTGACCGGATTTTCCTTTCTGTAGTCATATCTTTTGTAGCTGTCACTGTATTTACCAGTTTAATTTACCAACCTACCACTGCTCAGGCATCTTATTAAAGTTTAAGTCTTTTGTCAAAGTTGCACAGAACCAGTGTGTGACTTTACTGCAGGCTGATCCTTTTACGGATGGTCTGCATTGGCTGCTTCGCATAGTGGAGGCACAGGCTGTAAAGTCTTTGGCCAAGATCCTAACTTAACATTGTGGTGTTACACCAGGGGTGAATTAGCCAAGCGTACACTATTGCCAGACTATTCCTTTCATCTGAGGGGCAGTCGGCAAAGGCTAAAAATGTGGGTTCTTGGAATCAACACTATTATTTTAGGAAGGCTCATGCAACAGGGGCTAATTCAGAATTAAAATTGTTCCAGACATAAATCCTTAGACTTTAAATTTGATTTAACTCCGATAGATTACCTGTAAAATAAGTCAAGTTTCAATTACCAAGTCAACAGGGTATATCTTAGCACCCATTAATTTCTCTGTCAGGGGCATATCGAGTTTCTATATTAAGCAATTTAATAGAAAGCGTACTTGGGAGTTATTATTACACCACTAATGCCCTCTGTGTGTGCAAAATTCATTCCTGGCACAGCACTTGTGAGTTGATCATCACCATCTGTTTGCAGAGTTCACATAATACATGTTCTCCTAAGTACATGCAAAATGAACAAGGTCACGTTTCCTCTGGGCCAGGGTGAATGGAGTGTTTGAAGAGTTGGGGGATGGATGCATTATATGCACTCCCTACTTTACATCCTTAAAGAAAAACTGAGTTTAGGTACAAGGTCCTGGTTCCCATTTCTATCAAAGCTCCTTTAGGCTGCTCTGCTGGTAGAGAGGCCTTAAAGCGGACATAAAACCCAAAATGCTGTAAAAGGGGCCTTAGTGTAAATAAAAATCCAGCATTAAGCATCTACTTTCATGGAAACCAATGGCCATTCCTTCCTTCCTCTCGCATTTTGTGACTGGGCTTCACCACTTGTTTCCTTGTGTTAATTTAGTTTTACCCTCTATTTCCTATGGACTCTATGCTGAGTTCTTTACCCATTCTTGGAGATGTGAAAGGCCCTAATTGCAGTTCCACTGTTCAGGGAGTAGAGAAGCCACACACCAGGCACAGGAGAACCTATCGCTCCTGTGCATTGAAGCTCTGCTCCATGGTGCCTTTCCCCATGGCTGAATGGAATGGTAAAGACATAAGGAAGCAGCCACTAGATCTGTTGCTCAGTTAATTCCATAAGCCTACTCTTGTTAACAGAGAGAGCACAGAGGCCTTGACTACCACCACCTAAAGCCCATAGAGAGCAGGGGTAGAAAGGATGATCTGTCAGAGGCCTTGGACTGGGGCTTAGGCACAGAAGCGGGAGGCAGAAACTCTGAGTTCTGTACCTCGGACTTGGAAAATGTGTCACCATTCTGTGTGCCTCAGTTTCCCCAATTGCACAACAGAGTTATTATTTCCCTACCTCATGGCAAGAAGTGAAGTTTATCTCACTAGTGATTTGGAAAGTGCATTTGGACTTCTGAAAAGAAAGTGCAAGAGAAGAGAAAGCAGCACGAAGAATTATTACCGCAACCTGGTTTCACTCTGTCATAAGAATGGCCATGCCGGGACAGACCAATGGTCAATCTAACCTATATTCTATCTTCTGACAGTGGCCAATGCCAGGTGCTTCTGAGAAAATGAACAGGACAGACAATCACTGAGTTTTCTATCCTCTTGTCATCCACTCCCAGCTTCCAGCAGAGACCTTGGATGCTCAAGAGCATGGTGTTGCAGCCCTGCCCATAGGCCCTTGTAAGCTTTGGTGTGGGATCAAAGGAGGTTTAGAGAGTGAAGGGAAAGGACATTCTGAATACAACCACATAAAACCTCACCAAATGCCTAAAGCAGGGAAAGACAGGAGACAGTATCACACCAACCACTACTGTCTGAGACAGCTCCAGAATTCCAAAACTGCCATGAGTGTGGTGGCAACAGCAATGGTAATAGGCTTGCAAGAATGATTTCAGCTAGACCACTGCTGGCTATCATCTCACCTCCTGGCTCAGGTTATTTTGATGAATGAGTCTGAGTTGTGTTCATTGCCTATTGATTTAAAAAAGAAAAAAGTGTTTCCCCTTTTATTTATCTTATTCTTCATTTCCAAACAGAGAAAGAGCGAGAGCAAGAGAGAGCGAGAGAGAGAGACAGAGAGAGACTGTGTGTGTGTGCACGTGCATGCATGCGCACGTGTGCATAGCATGGGAGGCAGAGCCTGCTCTCAGTTACACTGGGGTAAAAATCAGAGTAAATCTATTGAAATCAATGGAGGCACTTCAATTTACACTGGTGTAGCTGAAAGTAGACCCTGGCCCATACAGTTTAAACACTGAATTCTGATCCAAAAATTAAATAGAACGCCCAGGCTCAGGCTACATGTATTGCAACCTGATGCTAGGCTATTATTTTGTAATTAATTGAATATCTAAAGCCCAGGAGAGCCATAAAGTGTAGTGCTTATCAATGACTCAGAGCTTTGGATACTTGGATTGGTTCTGCTTTATAGATTTGCGAGGGGACTGTACAAGATCTAATGGTTACTGGGTTGGTCACTGCTGTGAATCATGAGAACTGGGTTTTATTCTTTGTTTTGCTGGGGTTCTAGGAGCTGCTGTATGATAAACACCAAGTACAACAGTAACACTGAAGGTAGCAGACAAATGACAGTGCTAAGGCAGTACTTTGTCTTCAGTAATGAAATAGGACAGCTGAAAGGTGGTGGAATGATAGAACACAGACAACAGGATGGGGACAGTCAGTGGCAAGCGTGACACTTACCAATAGGATGTATTTGCAACAAACACTGCTGGGTTTCTGAGCTTCCAGTGAATGCTGTCCTGTCCTGAGGGGTATGATCGACTGCTGATGCAATGCTCTTGTCTTGTGTTTCATGAATTGTGCTGTCACTCAGTAGTCTGCTGGGCAAATATAACAATAAAAGGGACCTCACGGAGACCCAGAATTAACATTATACTGTGAGTGTAGTTTGCATTTAGCTTGAATAAGATGGTGTTAATGTTATTTTTCAACTTCCTCTCTGGGCTCTTCAATGTTATTATTCCCCAACCACAATATAACTAAAGGAATTATGGCTAATGCATGGGGTGCTGCCTCACTATCTCTACCAGACTTGCTTGTGAACTCTGACTATCTGCAGTGATCCCCTGGGTGTGAAGTATTTGATGAGGAAATTAACAAATAATGTTGAACCATCAACACATTTGGCTTTTTCTGTGGTTGGTTGGTTCATGGACAATTCTCAACTTATTCAATTAATTTCACCTATTTGTGTGTGTCCTCAGCTGACCCATATGCTGGATGTGAGCTTGACTTTCCATGATACTAGTGTGAAACTTTTAATGGGTGGCTCCAAGGACCACATGCTCATTTTTCATAGTAAGTTACTGTCTATTTCAGCTATGGGTATTGATTTGTTTGGCCAGCAAAGCTATGGGTCTCCTGGGTCTAATTCTCCTTAGATCAGTTCAACTCATTAATTTCAGTAAAGAGCAACACCAGCAAACAGGGAGAGAATTAGGTCCATTGTGTTTATTGAAAACTTTTCACTCTAATTAAATGCAAATAAGGGAAGCAGACATGTGATACAGCAAAATTATTTTTTTTAAAGCTGTAACTTGTGTAATCACTATGTTTATGCAGTCAAGCACCATAAAGGAAGAACAAAGGCCCAGTCTCTGATCTCAATTTACACCAATGTAAATGCAAGACAATGACTAAATTCAGTGGAATTACTTTAGCTTCAAGCTGGAGTAACAGAATAGAATTTGGTCCATATGCCTTCTTTGCATTTCACAGTGATTGGAAGAGGATGTTCTTAGAGGTGATCGAAAACAAATGCAGAGCTCAATCATCTGTTGGAGTTACACACATATTGTCAATTCCCAAAGGGATAGCCGTGTTAGTCTAGTCCAGCAAAAAAAAAAACCAAAAAACAAGGAGTCATGTGCCACTTTAAGACTAATAGATTTATTTTTCACATGAGCTTTTGTGGGAGAAAATCTAACTAAGTGGGATTTAATCCCACGAAAGCTCATGCAAAAAATAAATCTGTTAGTCTTAAAGTGCCACACGACTCCTTGTTTTTTTGACACATACTGTACAGAGACGTTTGGGGCTGAAGAGGGAGGATGGTCTTAGCCTGCATTTGCCTGTGGTAAAGCCCCAGTTCTGTCATAGACTCCCTACTTGACTTTCAGTCAGTTACTTGATTTCCCTCTACCTCAGTTCCCCATATATCACAAAGGTATAACCACCAAGTGAAAGAACCCTAGCCATTAGAGGTGGGAAAGCCCTATTAGCTGCCCCTCTGCCAATTCAGAATTCATGTTGTCCATCTTTCAGTCAGTGCAACATAGACCTGTACAGTCTGTCCTCATGTTCTTTACATGTGTTCAGCACCTGGATATGTTACTAGGGATCAAGCAAGCAGCTACTGTTTTTTAGTGCAGCCTGCTAATGGCAAGGCCTTTGAGTAGGTGCCAAATTTGTACACAGAACAGCTAAAAATAAAGCATGATGGTAAAATGCTAAATCTCAGTGATCTGTCTAAAATTCTGAAGATTAACTTTCATCTCAGTTTAATCCAGGCAAAAATAACCTTGTCATTGCAAAAAGATGTAGCTGGTCACTGGGACTACAGAGTCTGCTTTCCTACACAGGGTGACAAAACATCCCTACAGACTTACAATCTCCCATGTGGAACTGCAGTGGAGTAGCTAGTTTGTTGAATATATTCAAGATTAAGAACTGAGAGAAGAATGGTGCATCTCCTTTTGGTCAGATAATTCCTCTGACACAGCAATTGAACCGTTGGCCCTTCTGTGGAGCCTGTGCTGTACAAACCGGCAGCTAAACAAATCAGTTGATCGTCTCTGAACATATGCAAACGAGTCCACTTGGTACTAGATATGGGACCAAATCCACCTCTCAGCTCTGACCCAGGCACTGGGACATGTGCATTTACCCAAGGATCAAGACCATGCTCTACTCACTTGAACAGAACCTTAAGTTTCGCAGACGCAGTTTGGTTTTTTTTTTGTGTTGACAATTCTCTTGATCAAAATGAAAGTCTTATGTTTTTTGTTTTGTTTTGGCGAGGGGTGGGATTTTTTCTTAGAGGCCCAATTCCTTGAGCCCTCTGACGTCTGAGAGCACCAGCTTTTGTTTTTAGAATGCAGTACATGCTGAACCTCTGTGGCTGTAGAGAAAAGTTTGAAAACATAAGCAAACCCAAAAGGCTCAGAAACCAGAAAGCAAGTGAACTCAAAATTTAAAGAGATTAAAAAGAAATCTACTGATTTTTAATTCAGCCCTATGACTTTTTTGGGTGCCCTGATGCATAATATTCAATGACTGGGGTTGGCAATGCTGATTTATACTCAGTACTCTGATTCAGCATAGATGAAATCCATCCTTGAAGTGCAGCTTAAGCCCCAAAGGCCTTGGCACTAGTTAAGTCCTCCAAAAGCACTATGGCAGGGGTCTCAATCTCAAATCACCATGAGGACCGCATGAGGACTGGTACGTTAGCCCAAGGGACATACCACTGAAACCTTTTCATACAACAATATTGCAAATATCAGTAAAGATTGTGTCATTGCGGGCTGCAGGAAATAGCTTTAGGGGCTGCATGCAGCCCGTGTGTTTGAGACCCCCTTACACTGTGGCATTCGTTGGGATCGAAGAGGTGTGTAGGTTTTTTGCTTACTCCGCTACACAGGTTTGAATTTCACTCCTTAGCACAGGGGCGGGGGAGGAAAGATTTTTGCTGCACTAAAGCCTCCAACTCCAGTCTTCCTGTCACTGTACTACATCTGTCACTGGTGTAATTCCATTATCCAGGTCAAGGCATGCTGGCCTGAACAAAAGCTTGCATTTTTTCTACCTTCACTGTACCTGATGTAATAAATAAAGGATTGTAATTCCTACAGTCTCAATACTGTGCTTTTCATAGGAACTGAATTCACTTAGAAATAAAAACAATAGCTACTGCCTACAATCCTGTAGGGAACATAATCACAAATAACATGAGGCATTCAGCCCAGCTGGTAGGAATAGTCATATAAGCAGCCCCAAAGGGCTTGATCCTGCAGGCTGCCAAGCACCTGCCTGGTCCAGCAGCACTTTTAAACCCATGTTTCTCCCTAAGCAGGAGATGCTACATGGTGGCACCTCACAGGATCAAACCCTAAAGACCGTGCACAGCATCTCTTGACAGTAGGTCTTGCTCACAGCAGTGCTTGCTGTGCTTTCAACAGGAATAGTTGTGAGAGTATGAGTTGTGTCACCTATCCTGGTCTATAGTGTACTTCCAGGCTAGAAAGCTTTATCTTGTGGTGTACAATGGTAGGGGGAAAAACAGGTGACCAGATGTCTGAGATTATAAACTGGACACTTTTAAAAGAGACTTAACAACCTTGCCCTTTGTCTTTATAGGGAAGAAACGGACTGCTTAGAATGAAATACTTCTAATTTACAGTCATCCATGAGTCAAAACAAATTCCTGTAAATTTATTTATTTAAAAGGAAAAAGGGGTTATTTGCTCAGAGCTGGAGTTCATAGAGTATGTGGGGCACAGAAATCTCATGTGCAGGGGAGATCATGAGGACACAGTAACTGGTGGTAACAGTCTCTTTATGAAATGGAGTTGCAATAACATGCCACAGTGTAAAAGCACAGGGAAAAAAAAATCTGATTTTTCTGAATAATATGGCAATTCTCTTATTGCTGTTTGGTGCATTGGAGATAATATTCTGGTGCCCACAGGATGATAGTGCTCAGCTCAATCACTCAAAAGGCATCACAACACCAAGTGGGGCCCTAGAGGTGAATGCAAAGACATTACTGGTGCTAGGATGATGCCTAACAGCTCTGTACATGTCATCTGAGCATGTCACACATGTAGCAGTAATAAGATCCACAGAAACTACTTTTGGAAATATCAGAGGGGAACAATATTTCTTGTCTTTTTTTCTCCACTTTCTGTTATAAGAATTGAAAAATATTAAAGGGTGGGGGAGACAGAGATTAAAAAAAGCCCAGGCTCTTAGTGACAATATCAGTTCCTTTTCTCTTCCCACGTTTCTTTTTTTGAGGGGGAACAGGAGGGTGGTGAGACATGTTCTCTAAGCCTACTAACCTGGACTGTATAAGAAAACAAAAATAATCCATTACTGCTACATGAGAGTAATCAGTCATACATAACTGCATACTTCTGCGATCCACAGTAAACTTTAGTGACATTATTTTCTGGAGCACTGGTATGAAGCATGTTCCTTCTTGCTGATTGTTATAGATACTGGATAATAGCCTACTACTGCTACTCACTGATGCAGTGCTTTTAGCTGAAATGGACAGATGTGTGCTTTGATGCTGAATGGCCAGAATTCAAACCCTCCTCGTGACCTCCAGGGAGAAATCTCAGGGCACTGACAACATTACAGTCTTCACCTGGCCAGTACAGAATAGCTAACATTAGCCTCTGGGGGCAATGCAGCAGAGGCCACATAGTATAATCCTATGTTTTTGTAAGCCAGCCTTCAGCAGGGCTCTGTAATTACACCTGCGTCCTACTGTGCTGTTCCCCTAGGCTCAATATAGGTATCATCCTAAACATCTTCATGCAGGCATTGAGTAGTTGGCTGCCATCTTGGGAAAGAACTAGAACACATAATAGAAAATTGCGGAGTTAGTCAAGTAGTTCTCTCACCAGAAAAACAGTCATCTGTCTAACCTAGCTAGCTTCCAGTGCTGCTTCTACCATATATACATGGAGAAGTCAGGCAATTTTCTCACCCTCCAAGGTCTCAAAAACTGTGTCCTTGCAATAGAATTGGACATCTCACAACAGAAGACTAAGGCTCAGAACCTTGGAGTTGAACCTCTGATGCAGGTGGAGTCAAGCATGAAGGAACTGATGAGTTCATCTAACCAGGCTGCAAGCAGAGTTCAAACCATTGCAGCAAACAGGAATTCTTCCATTAGTAGGTCTTGCTGCTTCCTGGATAAAATCCGACTTTTACTTATGGATGCAAAAATGTCTCTGCACTGAGATATAGTTCAGCATCTGTCACAGCAGTGCAAGACCTGTGTTGTTGTGGAGGTCAGAAATCTGAACTCTCTTACAGGCTGACACAGAGCAGCTAGTGACATTCCATGTGCACTGCCAGTGCCAAAGCCTGAGCACAAAGTGCTTTGACTTTGTGCAAAATCTCACAGTCAGGGGTGTCGCTGGCCAGGGCACACAGGGCCTGTGCCCCAAATCCCGGCACCAGTGCCCCGGGTCCTGGGGGGCCCTGCCTCTCCTGGTCGCCGGCTGGATTGGGCTGGAGATCCGGGGCCCAACCACCCGCAGCAGCGGTGGCCTCTTCCCCAAGGCTGGGCAGCCCCGTCCCCACCCGGGGATCCGGGGCCTAGCTGCCTGTGGCCGCAGCTGCCACTCCCGGCCCTGTCCCTGGCCAGGGATCTGGGGCCCAGCCACCCGCGGCAGCAGTGGCCGTTTCCTCAAGGCCAGGTGGCCCCATGGCCACCACTCCCGGCCCTGTCCCCACCCAGGGTCATGGTCTGCGGTTAGGGGTCGGAGCCTGGGCTGGTCCTTCCCTGGGGCAGCGACGCTTCTGCTAACAGTCTTTCAGATCTTCCTTCATCATATGCAAAAGCAGTGCTGCTGGCTCTCTGGCCACACCACCAAGTTGGACATCAGCAGCCCATCACGCCATACTCTCAAACTCTCCACTGACACCAAAGGGGTGGACAGTCTTACCCTACCTGCTGCCATGCACAGGGCCATGGCTGAGGTTTGTACCAGATCAGGGAACGTGATTACACAATGCTTGATGCATGCAACACCATCAAACGAGGTCACTCTGCCTAGTCCTGAGTAGAATAAGTGTGGTTGATGATCCAGTGTGAGGCCTTACAGTTACAGCACACAAATATCAAAAGTGAAACAAAAATCTACAGAGAATCCTTAGCTTTTAGGAGAGTCACACACCTGCATTCTCCTTTCCCTAAAGTCACTTAATTCTGTTGACGCCAAAGATTTATAGCAGTGTAAATGAGAGAATTGGGCTCATTGCTTTTAGACTCTGTATTTTGGCCTCAATCTAAAGCGGACAGTGATCAATGGGAGACCTTCTGCTAATTTCAATGTGAAAACACATTGCATAAAATTGGATACAAAACACCACTTGCACAGTTCTGCTTTAGGATTTTCTTCTATTCAGTAGACGTCTTGAGCCATGAGGTATTTCTTTGGCTTATAGGGTCAGACACACCAGACAGCTTTCATTTTGCTGCATTACACCTGATTTGAATGAAACGAGTGAAAGTTGTGCATCATTTTTTCACTTCTTCCCCCTGCTGTCCCCATCTAAACTCAGTCTTTTATTTTTCATTACTTCATCATTCTCTGAGCTTCTGCCAGAGTGCTGTGGCTTGCCCCTTTCACTCACCCACAAGGGCCTCAGCAGCAGCATCCTAAAACCCAAGAACTAGATAGAATTTTCCCTTAGCATTGCTGTTCCATGATTGCATAGGGTAGGTTGAAACCAAGAAGCATTTTCCTCCTTTGTCAGTGTCTACTCCCTACACTTAAAACCAGCTTCCCTGAACTCTACAAGCCCCAAGGCAAGTGATTAGGCATAGATACTATCATCAGAAACGTCTAATCCCCAAATTAAATAATTTTGTCCATGTTGTTACCTTCTTATGTGTGTCTTCTTATGTTTTCAGTAAGGTGCCTCCATCCTACTAAGACAACTAAGCATTTTCTCCCTGGTCAGTTCCTATTATTATTATTTTTATTACTCTAGGACAGGGGTCTCAAACACGTGGCCCCTAAAGCTATTTCCTGTGGCTTGCAATGACACTATTTTTACTGATATTTGCAATATTGTTATATGAAAAGGTTTTAGTGGTGCTGCCTTCAGGCTAATGTACTAGTCCTCATGCGGCCCTTCACTAGTCCTCATGCCGCCCTCGTGGTGATCTGAGTTTGAGACCCCTGCTCTAGGACCTATAGGCCACAACTGAGATCATGAACACACAGTTGTGCATGAGTCACACAGACACACAGTAAGAGATAGTACCCATTCCTCCCAAGACCCCTAAAGAAGTGACAGTCTAAAAGATATGGTGCACAGAAGGTGGGAGGGGACGTCAGAGGTAGAGAAAGAAGTGAATAGCTCACACAGCAGGACAGTGGCACAGCCAGGAATACTACCCACATTTTCTGACTCCCAATGAAGTTCACTTGACTTCTTCGTATTTGCTGGACCGTACAGGAAAAGAGCCAACACAAAGAGAGAGTGAATGCTGCAAAAATGAATCACTGTGGACATTCATTTTTTGTTTTTTGTTTTTTTTTTCCCCAGATAGTTGGCCAGCTCTACAACTGAGGAACATGCACCAACTTTTCCACTAGAAGGCTTCCAAAAACTACTATCTCAACATGTTGTTCAGCTTCGGAGTCTCGCACATGAAAGCATGAGGCCCAACCTACCTAAAAAGGACACACCCTTCCGAGAAACCAAGTCACAGGTAGATCATTTCCCTTTCCTATTTACCTTCTTCCATACAAGTGACTTCTGTTGTTTAGTATCCAGGGCTGCTGGGTCCAGGCTGTGTTGAAACAGTAGAGCTCTTAATAAGGAGCCCTGTAACAACATTCTGTTTCCTAAATTTAGACTTCTGTCTTCAGCCAAGGCAAAGAAACCCTTGTGAAAGCAACAGTGCTTCCTTGCCTGCCCCAGAAACTTCAAGACTACAAACAAACAAGAAAACCACCACCACCACCACCAACAAAAACCTGGTTCTTTCATAAAAATACATGTTACAAAAGCATTCAGTAATGCTTTTACAACAATTCATCCTGCAAGCAGAGGCTTTTTTCCTCCCCATAAGCATGAAAATAGTAACACATTAAAATGTATCCAAGTTTATGTTAGGTGGTTAAAGAAACATTATATATAAAGCTTAATGTAAGTCAATTTATAATTCTCAGCAAAGAAAGGATGGAATACAGATATGACTTGGTGAAAAGGGCATAAATAACTCAGCACTAAGCCAAAGAGAAGTGGCAATAGTTATGACTGCAATAAAGAGAGTTAGTACAACCCCACCTTAATAGGAACTCTTTTTCTATATAAAATGTATGACCATGTCTACACTTAAGAAGTTAGTTTGAATTAATTAATTCAAGCTAATAATGGTTAATTCAAACTAAGTTAATTCAAACTAACATGCCCCCACTAGAAACCCAAATTGAACTAGCATGTCCATGGACAGGACTTTCTAGTTCAATTGAGGAGGGGGGCACCATGGGAAGTGCAGCAACATGGCCCCTTAGAAGGGCCATGCCCCCACCCAATACATAGATAGAGGAAGGCACCCTGTGACGAAGAAGGTCAAACCGCGTTAATTCGAACTAACGGTTAGTTCAAATTAACATGGCTTCATTGGGTTAATGCAAACTAATAAATTCAAATTAACTGTTACTTTGAAGTTGAGTGATTTTATAACTTCGAAGTAAGCATTCATTACTTCAGACTAAGGAATTCCTTAGTCTGAAGTGATGAAAGCCAGTTTAGCCATACATTAATTTAGTTCAGATTAATCCTCATTGATTTGAACTAAATTGTAAGCATAGACATACCCTATGAGACTGTAATAATAGGTTGCAATCACATCTACTGCCACTTCTTTATATCCCTTAGCCAAATCAAATCTGCCCTCACTATATGCTGTGTCTGTGACTCTATTATGGTTACATATCTAGCCAACATTGGTTGTACACACCATCATCCTTCAATGGTTGTAGGTAAAAGAAGTACTGCAGATTTTTTAACAAATCTCCTTTAAATGTGCTTTTAATACCAAGAGTGACCAGAGAGGTAAGCAAATATTTTTTATAAGAAGGAAGTCATATTGTGTTTACATCTATGCCAATTGCTAACTGACTGGAATCAAGTTCCACCCTACCTAATATTTACCCAGCTGGGGAGCAAGTTTGAGTAGTGTTTATCAATGCATGATTAAGTTATACCTGAAGAAAAGAGTGTATTATAATGCTGTATATGGCACGCATTCTGGCCCAGCAGACAAAACATGTGATTGGGCCTCAGGGGACCTGGGTTTTATTTCTGGCTTTGCCACTAGAATAGCTGGTGACCTTGCTTGGAGCAGGCACACTCCTCTGGCGCCTCAGCTTCCCAATCTATAAAACGGATATAACTGACCTCCACTGTGAAGTGTTTGGAGACCTAAACATGAAAAGAGCTACATAAGAGCTAAGTATTATAATATAATCATGTAACTGGGCTTCATTTTTCCTTCACTGTCACAGATACAACTCTGTAAATGATTCATCTTGTCTCAGAAAAATCATTATAAGAGAAAACAAGTGGAGGTAAAAAGAAGCTTTCATCCTCAGTGGCAATCTGTAACCCTGACTTATTAGGCATGAGAGCCCAAGTTCAGCAAAATGTTTTAAAAAAAAGACCTACTCCCAGTCCCACTGAATTCAATGGGAATGCTCTCTTTGGTTGAACAGAGGCAGGATCAGACCCAAGGGCTTTAAATCAGTTTCCTTGGGGCAGATGTTTTCTTTGTATTCTGTGTTTGTATGGTACCTAGCAAAATGGGGGGGGGGGGGCGTGTGGTCTATGACTGAGGCATCTGTGAGCTACCACAATATAAATATAAATCATCACACTAACAAAGTGCTGAAAAGCTCTTAGGCACATGTATAACATTCAGCACTTGTCCAGAAGTGAGCTAGGACTCAAGAATGTGCCTAAGTAGTCATGGAATGTGTAGCAAGACTGTGGCTGCCCTCAGAGCCTGGGCCTGAGGAAGGTCCTGAATGCCCGCCTTGGTCAGATGGGCAAACTGCAGGCCCCAGGCCCCAGAAGCAGAGGGCCAGGGCCTGGGCAGGAAGGGGAAGTAGAAAATCCTAGGGTGGGAGCTTAGTTGGGGGGAGGCCCCAAAGGAGAAGGATGTGCCTGCCTGGAGGGAGCGAGCCAGAGGAGGCTGGATCTAGACCCGACAGCTGACACCAGCTTCCCTGGGCAGCTAGCTCTATGGCTCACACAGCCTTCCCAGGCCTAGTCACTGGGATGGGAACCTCGAGGCTGCAGACTGGGGAGGGTGCTCCAAAGCCCACCAGACCCATGAGCAGCTACTCTGCACAGAGGCTGACCTGGAGTTGGGGAAAACAGAGGATCCTGCGACCTACAGTCCCTGAGACCTAGAGGAGCTTCCAGCAGCTCAGGGAGAGCCATTGGTGGCTTATGGACCCCAGGACCTGGAGGAGTTGTCCCTCGCCGATGAGCCAAAGGAATACCTGGATCTACAACCCATGGACATAGAGTGTTTCAGTGGAATCCCACAGGCTGTCTACCCAGGGGAGACCAAAACATGCTATCCACTGTGGAACCTACCCGAACCCAAGGGTGGGAGGAAGTAGCCGTGGGAGAATGGATTGCCATGCATCCACCTGCACCAGCTCATTGTGGCAGGAGCCCCACTGGCCCAATGACTTGACTTACAGTCACTGGTAGGGCCCTGGGTTGGGATGCAGTGGAGTGGGTGGCCCTGAATCCCCCTCCTCACCTTCTGTCCTGGCCCAACCACACAGAGTGATTCACCAGCATGCCTGAGCTGTTGGAAGGCATCTACAGTGTCCTTGCCCTTTTTGGGGCCAGCTTGTGCCTGCCTGCCCTGCCTGAGGCCAAGGCTATAGACTTTGTAGTTAGGACCCAGAGAGCCACAGAGAAGAACTTCGTGCAAAAGGGATGAGGGACCTGCTGCCTGGAGAGGCCTTAGACTCAAGTAACTCCCCAAAGAGATGGGGGGGCCCTCCAGGCAGACCAGATGACCCCAACTTCTACACATGGTGGAGAATGCGGGCACTGCCCCTGACCGAAAAGGGAGGCCCCACTCAGTGACACAGCACCCCATCAGAGAAGGAGGAGAACAGATTAGGCTCAATGGAGCATGATCAATTTGTTAAATGGTGGTTGGACCACCACCACAAACAGCAAGCAGCACAGCTACAACAAGAACAGTGGCTGCTGCAGGCATTGGGAGAACAGCAACAACAAATGAGTCATGAGCTGGTAGCCCAGCAACAGGAGCTGCAGTAGCAGACCCTTCAGCAGCTAGAGACAGTGCTGGTGGGCTCAACCAACCCCACTGCAGGTGGAACCTGAGAGGCCAGACCACCTTCGCTACCACTTCGGCTGACCAAACTGAGACCTGATGATGACCCCAAGGTCTTCCTGAAGCCTTTCGAATGGGTAGCGTTGGTCGCTGATTGGGCCCTAGACCAGTGGGCCACCCTCCTGGTGCCGTACTTTCTGGGAGCCCCATAGCCCGCTTATTGGGCCCTGTCAGATGAGGCAGCCCAGGACTATGGGGCAGTGATGGGGGCCATTCTAGATGCCCTGGACATCACCCCTGAAACTTTTTGACGTCGGTTTCAGAGGAGAACCTATTACCAGGTGTTCAGCCCCAGGCTTTAGCCCAAGAACTAAAAGAGTTCTTTCGGCGCTTTGTACTGAATTTTTCCACACTGGCAGCCACCTTGACAGACTTGCTGGTCAAAGAATGGCTGGTGCAGGTATGGTGGTCACTGGAATGTGAGCAGGCCTTCAGACAATTGAAAGATCAACTGTGTCACGCCCCTGTGCTGTAAAATCCAGATTTCCAGCAGCCATTTTTGGTACAAGCTGATGTGTCAGCAATCAGGCTTGGTGCAGTCCTCATAGATGGAGACGAGCACCCCATCCTCTGTATCAGCTATAAGCTCTTTTCACAGAAACAAAAGTACACCACAACAGAAAAGGAGGCCCTGGCAGTAAAATGGGCCTTAGAGGCCTTGTGGTATTATCTTCTTGGATGCACCTTCACTGTCATCACTGATCACGCACCCCTCCGCTGGATGCAGCCGATGAAAGACACTAATCCCCAAGTAACGTGTTGGTAATTGGCCTTGCAACCTTTTTCTTTTGCAGTTCAGCACTGGGCTGGCAAGGACCAGTCCAAAGCAGACGCTCTATCCCGAATAGAGACCGAGACATTGTCCAACTCTAAAACTCCGGAGCTGGACTTGGGGGGTTGGGATGGGGCGCTGGCAAAGAGCTGTGGCTACCCTCAGACTCTGGGCGTGAGGAAGGTCCTGAACGCCCTGGTCAGACTGGGAAACTGCAGGACTCAGGCCCCAGAAGCACAGGGGCAAGGCCTGGCCAAGAAGGGGAAGTAGAAAAGCCCAGGTTGGGAGCTCAGTTGGGGGGAGGCGCCAAAGGGGAAGAATGTGCCTGCCCAGAGGGAACAAGCCAGAGGAGGCCAGGTCCAGACCCAACAGCTGACCCCAGCCTCCCTGGGCAGCCAGCTCTATGGCCCGCCCAGCCTCACCAGCCCTAGCAACTGGGACTGGAGCCCCAAGCAGGGCAGTCCCTGGGGGGGCGTGGGGCCCTGGGCACATCATCCTCTGTGGGGACCCCACTCATCCCCCCCCCAGCACTGGGGGGTGGGGCTGGCTGGTCCAGGGGAGGGGCAGGCCCTTGAGCCAGCCATCTCATGCCAGGGACCAGGTGAGCTGGCCAAAAGTGGTGGCCCAGTTCAGCGCTGCTGGTCTGCCGCTGCGCCACGTACATTGCTCTTGGCTCTGTGTTGGAGCAGTGGGGAGGGGGTAGGAGGCAGCATGGTCAGGGCAGGGGGTAGTGATACTAGCTCTGCGCTGCCTCCCACCCCCTCCCTGCTCCTCCAGCACAGAGCTGAGAGCAGGGCATGTGGCAGGGGGGTGGCCAGCCCGGCAGCGCTGAACCAGGCCACCCTTTTGGCTGGCTCGCCTGGTCGCCAGCATGGGGGGGCAGTGGTGCAGCCCCACAGGGCCCCCCAAAGCATGGGACCCTGGATGGCTGCCCCAGTCTCCCTACATTAGAGATGGCCCTGACCCTGAGGCTGCAGACTGGGGAGGGCACTCCAAAGCCCACCAGACATGTGAGCGGCTACCCTGCACAGAGGCTGATCTGGAGCTTGGGGAGGCAGAGGATCCTGTGACCTACAGTCCCTGTGATCTAAAGGAGCTTCCGGCAACTGAGGGAGAGCTGTTGGTGGTGTATGAACCCCAGGACCTGGAGGAGTCACCCCTCGCCGATGAGCCAGAGGAATACTCAGACCTACTGCCCATGGACATAGAGGGTTTCAGCAAACTCCCACAGGCTGTCTACCCAGGGAATACTGAGACATGCTATCCGCTATGGAACCAGGTACCGGAAACCCAGGGTGGAAGGAAGTAGCCCAGGGAGAGCTGATTGCCATGCATTTATGTGCACCAGCTTGTTGTGGCAGGAACCCCACTGGCCCAGTGAGTTGACTTACAGTCACTGGTAGGGCCCTGGGCTGGGATGCAGTGGAGCGGGTGGTCCTCTGTCCCCCTCCTCACCTTCTGTCCTGGCCCAACCACACAGAGTGATTCACGAGCATGCCTGAGCTGTTGAAAGACATCTGCAGTGTCCTTGCCCTTTTTGGGGCCCATTTGTGCCTGCCTACCCCACCTGGGGGCTAGGGCTATAGACTTGGTGCCTGCCCGCCCTGCCTGGAGGCTGGAGCTATAGACTTTATGCCTGTCTGCCCTTCCTGGGAGGGCCAAGGCTATAGACTTTGTAGTTAGGACCCAGAGAGTCCCCAGAGAGGAACTGCGTGGAAAGTGGATGAGGGACCTGCTGCCTGGAGGGGCCTTAGACTCGAATACTTCTCCAAAGAGACAGACAGGGGGCACCCTCCAGACAGACCAGGTGACCCCGACTTCTACAGAGTGCTGCAGTAATCTCAAGATGCAGTTCAGAAACAACACAAACAAAGTACTGAATACTGTCACTGATGGGAACGAAAGATATCATTGCCCTGTGTTGAGACAGATCCTTTCACCCAAAGGCAGAGGCGTCGCTGGCGCTGGGCACCCGGGGCACGTGCCCTGAATCCCAGCACCGGTGCCCCGGGTCTGGTGGCCCCCCTCCGGTCTTCAGCCCATTCAGGCCAGAGATCTGGGGCCCAGCCTCCCGTGGCCGCGGCAGCCCCATCCCCAGCTGGGGATCCAGGGCTCAACCGTGAAGGCCGCTCCTGGCCCCATCCCCAGCCAGGGATCCAGGGCCCAGCTGCCTGCAACCGTGGCTGCGGCAGCCCCGTCCCTGGTGGGGGATCTAGGGGCTAGCCACCCACGGCCGTGGTAGTCCCATCCCCAGCTGGGGATCCGGGGCTTGCCACCCACAGCAGTGGCGGCTGCTCCGGCCCCATCCCCACCTAGGTATGTGGGGCCCAGCCTCTCACAGCCGCTTCTGGCTCCGTCCGCAGCCACGGATGCTGGCCCAGACACCCGCGGCGGCACGCGGTGGCTTCCAGCCCTGTCCCTGGCCAGGGGGTATGGTCTGCGGCCAGGGCCTGTGGGCTGGGGGCAGGGCCTGGGGCCATGCCCCAGAGCCCTCCCGGGGGCAGCAATGCCCCTGCCCACAGGTAGGGATTATTCAGTTACCTATTCAATAGTTTCTCCAAGTATTTTGACAGACAACTCAAGACCTTCTCTTACAGTTCAGAGCAAGCAGGCACGGTCAAATGACGAAACTATGGACAAACTTATAGAACTCAAGAGCCACACAAGTTGATTATTAAACCTTCAAGAGCCTCACTGAGGCATATAGCCATATACTTTTACCAGAGGTGGCTTTAGGTTTTCTGGGGCCCTAGGCGAAGGCCCACTGTGGGGCCCCCCCTATAGGAAGTAAACTCACATAATAAAAAGTATAGCATTTTTGTTCACTTTAAGAATTTGGAGAGTGAACTGGGCCGCTTTTGTATTGCCTATTCAACAGTCAACTTCTTTTAGCACCTGACATGTACTTCTTTTTATTACCCAACTCATCTCTCACTGAAGCCCCCTTCCACTCGTCCTTATTCTTTATTGTTAATAATCTTCCTGTTGAACCTCACAATACAATCCTGCAAATGAAATAATGAGTGTCACAACATATCACAATGCCACCTCAGCAAAGCAACCACATTTCCCACATATAAAATTTCATGGAACAACCACAACAACAATAAAATCAAATTTCACAAAATGTCAACCCATTTTTGTAAAAAGAATTCTTCCAAGTTAGCAAAAAGCATCCCAGAATGCAAATTCCTCAATATCACAAATGTTGTGCAAGGGCTACCAATGCCATAAACAAAAGCTGCCTCCAGCCCTGAAAGAAGGGGAGAGGAAAGGCAAGTGACAGCTGTCACCCCCTCTTCTGGCCCCCTAGAGTGGAACATAGGGGACCCCACCTCCCGCCCATCTGCAGGATGGGCATCAAAGTTCCCTAACCTACCTGGCTGGACAATTCACAAAAGGATTCCCATTTTCTCAAAACTGCACCGTTATGGGGAAGGAGGGGACTTGTACGGGTGCAGGGGCTTGTAGGGGTGCAGGCTAAGGGCTAGAATAGATGTAACCTGCTGGGGTGAGGGCTGCTGTGCTCCCAGCTTAATTTCTGGCTGCAGCTGCAGAGGCTGGGCAGTGAGGCTGAAAACCCTGTCTCCAGCACCAGCAGCTGTTAAGAAGTCAGGGGTAAGGGGCAGATCCCCTTACAGCTCTAGCTCAGTTTTCCTGTTACTGCTTTTGTTACAGCATGCAGTGGGAACTGCTGCCTGGAAGTTAAGACAGATAAGAGAGCAGCACAGCTATGTATCTTAAGCCCCTTCCTTACATCCTCTGGAGCCCCCCCCCCCCCCCAACCCACTCATGCGCTCCCCTCTCTCCTTGCAGCTCGGTCACCTCACCCCAGCTTAGATGCAGTCATGACTTTCAAATTCCCCGACCTACCAGGCTGGAGGGATGTCATAAGAAAGGAAGAGTGGCAACTGGGGGACACCTGGAATGGAGGGTGAGGGGTGTGTGCACTATGGGCTGCTAGAGACAACATACTCATTTGATCATTCCCCTAAGTTTCCTGTTTCAGGGCTGAAATGGCCTCCAGCCCTGAAGAAGCTAGGGAAGAGGGGAAAGCTGGGGGCTGAGACCACCCTCCTCTCACTCAGTGTCTGAAACGGCCACTGCTGCCCAGGAAAGAGAGTGGGAAACATTTCCTGAATCCTCAAATATGATTTTGCAGCTTAAAAAAAAAAAAATCAAAAGGAGGACTAGTACTTTTTTACCTGTAGGAACCATCTATTTTAACACTGCCTCCCCTGCAAAAATATATAACAAAACTGACCCTGCCCTGAAAAGATCACCTGCCTCTGGCTAGGGTTACCAGATACCAAAGCATGGAAAGGAGGACAGGGAAGTACGAAAAGGAGGACATCGGAGGACACATGGAGAAAATGTAGTATTATTATAACTGTCATTACCATATTATGTCATGGAAAATGGGTAATGATTAATGAATGCAGTGTTAAAACTGCAGAAAGTCGTGCATTTTTTAAGTTATTTTAAAATAAAAAAAAAAATACCAAAATGTTTTCTTTTACTGAAAACTGGATTTTTTCAGTAAATGGAAGTTTTTCATGACCCTTTCATTAATGTTAATGGGCCTAAAAAAAGTTAAAAAACTAAATTTGCAAATATAAACTTGAAAAGCACCTTAAAAAGTAAAAAACAAAACAAAACAAAACAAAAGTAAGTTAACTTGACTCCATTTTTCGTTTTCCACAGCAGCCCATTTTACAATTTAAAAAAAAATGTCCTAAATTGTTTCTAGCCAGTTCAAATATGTCCCTTTGTTTGTTTTACTTAATTGGTCCCTGTTAGTAATTTTATTCATGGTATAATTTATTTTCCTTCATTTTATTAGTGTTTGCTCTATTTTTTCCCCTCAATTTAGCCCTTTTCTAGGGAGCAACAGGCCAGAAATCAAAGTCCCTAATACAGGGCTCAAACCCATAAGTGACCCTGGCCATGTCTTACACAACCCTGCTTTTATTTTCCTCCCATTCTGTAAGTTCCCGCATCTTCAAAGCATCTGACGAAGTGGGATTTTCTCCCACAAAAGCTCATGTGATAAATAAATTTGTTAGTCTTTAAGTGCTACTAGACTCCTTGGTTCTTTTGCCATAGCCCAGGACATGTTTGCACTGTAATCTCAGGATGTATGTGGCTGCAGCTTGGGTACCTCATTAGCGCTCAAGTCAGACAGGTCACAGGTGTGCAGTACTTACCACACAAACAGCAAGGAAGCCAGGGCAGCTAGCCAAACAACCTCATCACACGGGCAGCTCAGCGTCGGGGGTAGGGGCCAACGGCAGGAAC
Source organism: Podocnemis expansa (assembly GCA_007922195.1). Classification (NCBI taxonomy): domain Eukaryota; kingdom Metazoa; phylum Chordata; order Testudines; family Podocnemididae; genus Podocnemis; species Podocnemis expansa. The sequence continues at coordinate 26,195,735 of ML681971.1, forward strand.
TCACAGCCAGGGAGCCTGCATGGGGTTGGAGGCTAAATGGCACCAGCCCCAGCAAAAGGGGACAGGCTCTGCTCGTACCTCTCTGACTGGTAGGGGCGGGACTTCCCCAGGCCAGGTGCTGTGAAGTGAAGGGAGAGGAGGGGAGGGGAGGGATTGTTGTGCTCACTCCTGGCCACTGCAGCCCCCTGAGCTGGCAGGGGAACACGTTGGGCTCAGCAGGCTAGTGCCTGTGTCTATTTTTAGACTGCTGCCCCAGTGTCCAGCAAAAAGCCGGACAAAACTGGCTTTTTTTGAAATGCCTGGAGGACGGAGGACAGCAGGGCAAAAAGGAGGACATGCCCTCCTTTTGCGGGACATCTGGTAACCCTACCTCTGGCTGCCTGAGTAGTGAGCACCATGAACAGGGTAAAAACAAGGGACTGGGGGGAGTGAGCAAAGCGGTGGGTTACTTACCAGTAACCGTTCTTCTTTGGGATGGACTGCTCAGATCCATTCAGTAATAGGTGTCTCTGTGCCAGAGCGCCGGATTGGATGGAAAATACTTTTATCCTAGCCTGGCAGGAGAGGGTAGGTGGCCACCACCCCCAACAGCAGCCAGTGGCTATATATATGGCTGCCTCCCGACCCCTCCCCAGTTCCTAGGAGTCGCCAACTCCAGATGCGGGGATGGAGGGGAGGAACCTGAATGGATCCGAGCAGCCCATCTCGAAGAAGGACTGTTATTGTTACGTAACCCACCGTTCTTCTTCAAGCACTGCTCGGATGCATTCAGTAATAGGTGACTATGACCCATGCTGATGGATGGCGGGTGGAGTTGGCTCTTCCGCCTTCAGCACAGCATAACCCGAGATGGGTATAGGCCCAGCGAGCAAGGTCCCTACAGGGACTAAGAGACCAACTAGGGCTCTTGACCTGGCAATGGAAGCCTTCAATTGTAAGGCCAACCCAGAGCAGGGGGTAGGTCCAATCCACCCAAGCCAATTAGCGTGCGTGAGTCGGACGGACTAAAGTTACCTTACACCAGAATTTGTATCAACGCAACACGACTAACGTGGAGGAAATCACATTTGGTTGCTCTACCTGAGGGGTATAGCTTGAGGTATGAGGGCCAGAGGGTTAATCTTCTGGCCATAGAACACTTCAGTGTAAACCCTATGAGGGAAATCTGGGAGACCTAAGGGTTACCGGGCTGGCCATGATGGTTACTGCCTATGCAGATAGCAACAGAAGAGGATAAAACATTATACCTCCAACCGGCCATGTAAAGACCCATAAGTCACATGTCCAAAGCGTGTGTGAATTTGGTATACCCGGCAACCTGCAAGGGGAAAAGGCTACCAAAATTAGGCGAGAAGAATCTAAAAGAAGATACTTTGAGCTGATTAAGGGGAAAGGAAAAATGCCAGAGGTAGTGCGATCAGCACCACATAGCATATCAGCCATGTAGTCCCTGGGCCAGGCAGGGAGGATGCGATGCCAGACCTCCAGCAGTATTACAGTGTATTGACCTGGAAGACTTCTTACGGTTTTGGAAGAAATATTCCAGACCCACTAGGTGCTTGCAAGGCAGCATGGTAGACCTTTTAGGGAGTACTGTTGGCCTTGGTATTCCTATGAAGACTCAAGGAAGTGAACCTTCCTGTTGTCCCATCATGTTCTACTTTAGGATTCCACTACTGGGAAGACTGCCTGGAGAATGGAGGGAGTGAGGAAAAAGCAGAATTTGTGATGCCTCCGATTGGACACCTAGTTGTGTTGACAGGGAGGCCTATGGGATTAGAATTTACACTGATTTATATGACCTTGTGTGCCCGAAGGCACCACCAAGTGTGATACTGGCCCCTAACTACGATGCACCTATGGGTGCGTTGGGGTTGAAAACTCGTAACGAGAGAAGCTAACCCTTCCAAGTGATATGGCTTATCAGAGGAGGCAGTGGTCTCCTACGAAGACCACCTGGCAAGGATATGATACTCACAAGGTACAGTCGGTGATTCTGCAGCTGTGCCTTGGATATTTGGGAAATCCAACAAGGGCGACCTATCCCTGTTATCCAATCTTACCAAGGATAGGATTCTACCATGGGGGAAGAAAAAAAACCTGTCTCCCGAGTTCCCGTGCAGATCAGAAATCGGGGTTTGGTTGACTTAAGCTCCGTCAAGTAAGCAGGAGAAAAAGCCCTTAGCAGTCGCCTATGGCAGAAGTATCATGCAAATACTACCAAATGGTTTTTGGACCTTCGGGTTCTACAGAGGAAGATGAAATCTTACCTGCCAGGTGCCCGGGTGACAGTGCCCTGGGGCTAGACCTGGATGATCGTGGTTCTCTGGTCGTCCCAGGGAATGAACCATTTAAGGTATAGCCCGGTTGGGTGATGGCTACGTGTGGAGCCCAGTGGTGCACAGCAAGTCTGTCAATGAGCAATCACCATGGGATTGGCTAAGGGTTAATTAGGAGGCATATGGCAAGTTTCCCCCCACCTCTGTCCGAAAGGCTGGAGGGGGTAGTATTGCCTCTTCTCCCTTGGATCCCACTGACCTGGTTGATTCCAGGTCGAGTATACAGAAGCTGCTGCTTCAGGAGTGGGAAGAGGGGAGGGGTAGAGAGGTACCACCACCTTCCTGGGAGAGTGGAGCCTAAATAGGAACTCTTGATCAGAGATATTCTGGGTAGACATGAAGCAGTCCCAGAAAAGCAGGATGAACTCTTGTCCGCTACTGGTTGTTTTCTCCATAAGGAGAGAAGGGGAAAACCAAGGAGCAAGGTAGAGATTTGTGAACACGGCTCTGCCTTGGCATCCACCCGGGGCATAGAACAGCAAGTGGTAGAAATTACCGAGTATCGTACTCCCGTCTAACAGATGGGGGTAATTAAATAAGATTTATAGCACTGGAGAGGTATCTAAGGACCTACTGGGACTGACTTAGATGCGCGCACTGACTGGTTTTGTTGGGATGGGGGGTGCCCGGAGGGTCCCTCCTAATTTTGGGGTGCAGAAGCAGGTTTTACCCTCTGTGGGGCAGGCGGCGGGCTGGTGAAGGGTTTCCCAGTCATCCAGCTGGGCACACGTGTCCCGGCATACCAGAGGTGCCTGTAGCTTTGACTAGAGCTACTGGGTGATGCACCCTTTGGCTTTAGTGAAGATCTCTCTTAATGCCTTTAAGAGCAGAAGGAATCATCAGTTGAAACAATACCTGGAGGGCGGGTGGGGGGCTTTTCTTCTCCCTTCTCCTATTCTTTTACCTGGTTTCTTTTCTCTGATGACAGCCCTAAGGGCAGCAATGAATTAAGGACTGTCTGCAGGAATGGAGCCACAGTCTCAGGTTGGGCCATTTATAACTGAGAAGGTCTTTGGTTACAGGGTCAGTGCCCTCCATAAAATCAGAGGAGCAAGGTTGAGGACTGGCTCCTCCCTGTCCATGTTATAGAAGGTTGGGGGGGGGGTACGACGGCCCTTAGAAGTTCCCTTTCTCTCACTAAAGGAAGGAAAGGGAAGAAGTGTTGTCTACCTTCTCTGGAGGTGGGCCGGAGCCCTGGGTATGTCCCAGCCTGTTCTGGGAATCCACAGTAAGGTAGTCACAGATTAATTAGAATAGGCTCCCCTTCCTTGTGGGGAAAGGGTGGGAGGAAGGGCCTTCTGAGCAGCCCCCAGAATGCTAACTGAAAGGGTGGTGGGAAGGGACTGAGTTCCCACCCGGAGCTCTTCAGGAAAGAGCGTGGGCGGGGGTGGTCTTGAGCCCGTAGGCCTTATATAGCTGGGGGGCATGGAAGGGGCCCCGATGGGAGGAGGCCAAGGTATTTTACCTCTCCCCTAGGGTCATGTGCGGTACCCACTACCGCCAGGGTCTCAAGTGGAAACCATGTGTCACCCCCTAAGGGCAGATCGAGTGCCATCTGTTGTGAAGCAGGGGGCACCCTGGCTTCCCTGAGCCAAGCTGCTTGAAGGATGGTTACGGCTGAGGCCATGGTACAGGCTGCTGTATTTACCGCATCCCAGGCTGAAAGAAGGAGGTCTTGGGAGATTATTCCTCCTCCTCCAGGAATGCATCATATTCTTCCTTGGCCTCTGGTGGGAGCAGATGTCTGAACTTTGCGAATGATTCCCACACATCCAGCATGTATCTGCTGGTCAGGGCCTGGTTGTCTGCAACCTGTAATTGGAAGGCCAAAGAGGAGTAGACCTTCTGCCCCAGAAGTTCCAACTCTCTTGCCTCCCTCGATGCTGGGAGGGGGTTGCTGGGAGGTTCACCTGGGCCTAGCGCCATCTGTACCACATCCCGAGGTGGGATTGAGTGGTTGATGAGCGAGCGGAACTCTGATCCTGGGACTCTATACTTGAGGCCGGCCATGTCTGACACCACCCGGGTTGTGCCA